>CM053581.1:475187319-475203642 GCA_028627135.1 Pseudochirops cupreus
AGGACAGGAAGCTGCAACGCGGAGGCGGGTGCAAAACCTCTGCCTTTCGCTTTTCTGCTCTGGAGGCCTTTTGGCTGGACTGCTCCTCCCTCCCAACTTGGCAAGCCCTAGTGACCTAGTTCTGAACGCTGCTCGCAGCTGCCACTAGTCCGTTCACTGCTCCTCTCATCTGGCTGCCCCCGGGGCTCAGCAGTGGCTTCAGGCCAGGCTGGTTTCACAGTGCTGATATGGTTCCTCGTAGCCAAGCTGACTTTAGTGGGAAGTATCTTTGTGTGCGTTTTGGAGTTTTAGGATTGGTTTAGAGTCCTATTCCATGGGTATTTTGGGGTGGCTATGTGAGAGCTGCAATATGTTGCTGCTGCTACGCCGCCATCTTGGCTCCACCCCCTTTAGTTGGGATTTAAAGGAAGCCAGGGAGGTCAGTAGGTGGAGTGGAAAAGGGAAAATGTTTCCAATATGGGGACAGCCAAAAAGAAGGTCTAGAGTCAAAACATGGCACGTCTTGTTCATGAAACTGCCAGGATGTCAGTTTCAATGGACTGAAGGTACATGTCAAGGAGTAAGGTATAAATAGACTGAAAAGATAGGAGGGGACTAGGTTATGAAGAGTTTTGAATGTCAAATAGAAGATTTTGTATTTGTTCCTGGAGGTAACAGGAAGCCACTGGAGTTTAGTGAGTAGGAAGTGACATGACTTATCTATGAAAGACCTATGGTAATTATTAAATAGAAAGCTTCAAGAATACCTATTTTTGGCAACATGTAGCAAACCTTTACAAAGACTGATAATGTGCTGGGGTTTAAAGAATTTATAATTTGGAAAGAAACCAGACAAAGAAAGAGATCTTAAATGGAGACTAGATAATCTTATCTTAAAGAGAGAGAAGCCAAAGAACAAATTAGAGAAAAAATAAATAAATTAACACCACAAAATTTATGAAAATAGCTAAACTAGTTCCTAGGGGAAAAGGGGTCAGTGTATGTGTGCGTAAAAAAACACATTTACATACATATGTGTATAGACACAGAATATTTATGTAGACAGTAAAAAGACCAATTAATGGAGCATGCAAGAAAAAATCTGAATACCAAACAATTGCAATAAAATATGGAAGTTCTGAAAAATCAGTGATAGTGAGAAAACTGAAAATATAAAGACTACTGAGCTGACAAAACCAGGAGTTATTTCCGAAAAAGAACAATAAAATAGATCAACCATTCACTAATTTATTTTGCCTTTAATAAAGAGAAAAATAATTTTTTAAAAGGAAGAACAAAAAAATAGAAAGTAAAAGAAAATTGTTATCAACTACCACGTCAAATTATATGCCAATAAAACAAAATTTATAAGTAAATATTTACAGAAATATAAAATGCCCAAATAAACAAAAAAAGGAAATGGAAACATCCCCTGGTTTACTGGATATATAAGTAAACTATTTAAAGGATGTATAATACCTATTATATAAAATATTCACAAAATTAAAGGCATTCTACTAAACTTCTTTGAGACAGCTATGGTCCTGATACCAGTATGATCTTAAACCAAATCAAGTAAGGCAAATTATAGACAAATAGCACTAATGAATACTGATACAAAGCAAGCAAAATACTAGCAAAAAAGTTATACTACATATCAATATGTTTCAAAAATTCATTCACTATGTTCAAACTGAATATATGCCGTGAATGCAATGGCTCAACATTTGAAAAAGTATAAATGAATCATAACAAAAGAGGCGTGATTTTTTTTTTCAATATGTGCAGAATAAAACAGCTAGCATTATTTTGTAACGGAGAAACATTAGGAATTTTTCCCAATTTGGTTGAGAGTCAAGCAGGATACCCACTATATCAACTTCTATTGTAAAAAAGACAACAAAAAAAAATTGGAGGACTAATAAAAGGCAAAGAGGAAGCAAAAGGGTCTCTTTTGCCATCAAGGATAGCTTATTCAGAAAATTCCAAAGAATCTAGTCAAACAAACAAACAATACCTTTAAGATTATAGCAACATAAAAATCTATAGTGAGGGGTGGCTAGGTGGCGCAGTGAACAGAGCACCAGCCCTGGAGTCAGAAGGACCTGAGTTCAAATCTAACCTCAGACACTTAACACTTACTAGCTGTGTGACCTTGGGCAAGTCACTTGACCCCAACAGCCCTGCCCTCTCCCCTCCAAAAGAAAAAAAAAAAGCAAAAATAAATTTATAGTGAACAAAACTCAAAAGAAGAAATGGTAAAAAAGAAATTCCATTTAACATAAAATGCATTTGGAAATTTATAACTACAAAAGAAATTTTGTAGAAATAAAAAATGATTTAAATAATTTGAGAACTAAATTAAATTAAATTTAAATATAATAAACAAATATAATAAATAAAATTTAAATTTAATTAAATGAGAATTAAATAAATTTGAGAATTTATATTCAATTCAGTTAAATTCAATTAAATTCAATACAGTAAAAATGATTACATTACACAAATTGCCCTATAAATTCAATGCTATAGGAAGCAAATTAACAGAAGAATCTTTTATTTATTTAGAGGAATAAAAGGTCAAAAACATTGAGGGAAGAAATTTAGGAAGGGGAAGACTTGCACACTACTACAAAGCAGGGATTATGAAAACTATCTGTCCCTGGATTAAAATTAGTGGAAGAGAACGGATAAATAACACTTCCATTATGCAGTCTATTTACAACTCTGTAATCTAGTTCAATCCCTTCATTTTACAGATGAGGAAACTGAGATTCCGTTTGCTTGCTGACAAAGTAATGAACTAGTAGCTAATAGCATAGTGGAGACTGAAGCCCAGGTTACTAATAGTTTTCAAACATATCATGCATTTAAAGAATTACTACAAAATTAAACTATGGAAAATCCTTGGGATCTGGAATAACATACATGAATATATATTAATATATTCATTGATCCAATTTTCTCCCAAACGGGATCAATAACAATATAAGCTGTTTCTGGATTCTGATTTGGTTATGTGAGTATTTATTTAGCACACTGTGGAACACTCAACTTATACTGAAGAGTAACTGGCTTAAAATACACATAAGCTAAATGTTAAAGTTAAATGAAATTAGATTTACTTTCACTTCAATTTGTTTCCTAGGTGATAACAAGCATTTTCAGATTTTATCTTTGTATGCTTCACACAAATGCCAAGAACTCAAGAATTTGCTGAATTCATTATAAGGACCTCCTTTATTGTAGATGTTCACCTTGTAGACCCATGGTACTGTAATTAAGAATCTTAGGACTTTACAGACTTCATTTCCGTCAAGCAGTAAAGGCCCAAAGCCTCAAATTTATAGAAGAGAAAAATATGGCAAAGGAATGTTAAGCAGCTTCCTCAAGGTCATTCTGTGAAGCAGTTGTAAAGTTGGGAACTAAATTTAGTCTAACTTCACAGGGTTCCTATGGAACAGAACAAAGGAAAATAGCTGAGGGAGTGCTGAGTGGGAGAGGATTTTTAAAGTGGTTATAATCCAGATGAAATTAGTACTGTGTTTTAATTGAATGAAAACTTATCGTGACCAGAGGAAGGTTTCTAGGAAGGGAAGGTAGAAGAGAGAGGGATACACTGGGAAATGTAGTTGATATAAAAACAAAAGATAGAATGTAAAATTTTTTTAAAAAGACTATATTAGGTAAAGAATTGGGGATGATATATTACATATCTACTCTATGGGGTAGAGCATCAGTGCAAGTAATTTGGCTACAAAATGCATTTCTGAATATCCTATACTTTGAATGCAGCAGTGATTTTTGTACCGCTGATCTGTAGTTAGATAAGAAAAGTCAGATTTCATCAGCACTGGTTAAATGGGTATAGATATTTTTAAGGAGCATTTAAACAGCTACAAACGGAATAATCTAAAATATGTACTACATTAAAAAGGCCTCTGATTTTAAAACTACAAAGCTCAGCATACCATCCTACTTATCCACAATGATTATATTCCTTATGACTGATATCCAAATTTAAGCAAAAATAGTAAGCTGGTACCCTATGAATTTCATATAACCTACAAAACAAGTTTGGCCTGCCAAAGAATGTCTATATTTTAATTCAACTAATTAATCTCAAGCAAATGAATGAAACTGAATTGCATACTCTTTAACTGGCCATTGTGAGCATCTAATTATATGCTATCTTCTACTATCATGTGCTAGACACATAGTAGGCACTTAGGGAATATTTCCTATACTAAATGTGCCATGCTGACAATTCCTAAGCATTTATTATGCTGGTAATACTTTATGTAGCAGACTTAATTAGTTTATAAGGGAAATAAATACACAATGAAGTTGCAGCTTCTCATTTTTCCCTCTATTTTCAATATAAATTATTCAAGAATGAACTGAAAACGCATAATACTACCATAAGGCTGATCTGTCTGAACTCAACACCCCCAAAGTACTTCCTTATATAGGATCACTGTATTTTTATGTAAAAAAATTTCAATTTCTACAAAAAAGGATTAAGTTAAAAATAAACTGAAATTCTAATAACCTTAATTTTAAGGCAGACAAGCAAAATAGCAAGTGAAAGAATATATTTTCATAAAGTTAATAGAAAATACATTGTTTTTTTACTATTTTTTTCTTAAGTTTTTCTTTTTTTGTTCCTTTTTTTTTTTTGTAAATTTTCTGGATTTTTATTGCCTTACTTGGAATTTCTCTTTAATTATAGATGTCTTTGGAGGACTTCAAAGACAAAATACTGTAGACTTAATCCCTTATGATTCACAGAACCAAAGAAATTTAGACTGAAAAGGGACCTTAATTTAACTTTGCCTTTCAACATTCAAATATTCCAGTTCTCCAACTGATAGGTAATTTCTCAATCTGAGTTTTCCATCCAACAATACACATAGCCTAGCTTCACCTGTGTAACTCTGGCCTATCTCTTCTTTTAAGTTTATCACAAAAAAGGAGAACATTCTCATTTTATAGATGAGAAAAGAGGCTCAAATGGTTCATTTATATCCAGTCTGTTTCACATCTGAGGATTTGAACCAAGTGAAATATGACTGATATCCTCAGTTGACTTATTTTAGTTGAAGAGATCTGCCAATTAATTACAACTATATGACTTAAATTGAAATTTTGTTAATTATCTATTCAATGCATTAATTTTTAGCAATCTTATAAAGGCTGTATTGAAGAAGTATGACTGTATTCCTTCTGTAAAACAGTCAGTATATGAAATTGGACATAAACAGTGATTGATGAACTCATCCATAAAAAAAAAACCTATTCCATCTGAGGGCTAAGGATTTATTCATGTGAGGGAAAAGTCAGTGGTTTGGTTCTTTACTAGTTATGAATGTTAATAAACAAAGACTGCATAAAAAAAAGATAGATGACTCTCCCATTATTGTTCAGAATCACAACTCTGTTTTTTAAACTTCTACAGCTAGCAGCAATCTTTTTTTTCCTTCAATTTTATTTAAATTTATTTATCTTTTAGTTTACAACATTCAGTTTCACAATTCCTCGAGTTCCAAATTTCTTAAGTTTTTCTAAAGAAAAACTTACTTAAACTAAACATTTCCTTTGATTACATATAAGTAAAAAAGCTTTAGCATGAACAAAATTAATTCAACTTAGGGGCAGAGGGGGGAAAAGTTTATCTCCACTGAGGGTCTGATATCTAAAATATATAGGCAAGTAACAGAAATACATGAACAAAGCCATTCCCCAATAAGTATTCAAAAGACATAAACAATCATCCAAAGAACTGCGAATTATTAACAACTGTATTATATTCCCAGTTGAGAAGGCTGGGAACATACTTTGCATCTAACAAAAACCTGAATAATGATCATGAAATCCAATGAGAAGCTATATTTAATGACTTTTTCTACCTCAGAATTACACAAATTCATAGAAAAACTCAAAGGCAAAAAAGGAAAGAACATCTGCAAAGTCAGTGCCATCTCAGGTAAATAAGCCAGCATCTCTCAACAATACCAAGGAGGATAGATTCCATAAAAAAGTCACAGAGGAACTGGAAACCAGACCTTGGAAGTTTGACCAGGCTATTTGTTACAAAGCAATTTTTAAAAATCTGTTCTCCTGGTTTTTTACTAGGGAGGTGAATTAGGAGGGGGCACAGTAACAGGGATACAAAATAAGCAGGGACTAAGTATCTTGTATTCAAATCAGGTCAGCTCAGATGCCAAGTGGCTCCAGGTCCTTACCATGCTGTCTTGGAATGCCACAGAAGGCCACGAAAATGCAAGATTATAAATCTCAAAGATTCATGTGGGGCCTGACCCAAGAAGGTGTGAGAAGTCAGTTCAGGAAAGCCAGGTGACTGAGGGTAAAAACTAAGGATAACAGACCACCCCACTCAAAAGTTCAAAAGGAAGAGGATCTTGGACCAGGCACAAAATCCTAGTTCAGTTTATCCTAAAGCTTAGTAAACCTAAGACCTTGATCAACCCATATAAAAATTACTGTAGATATATAGATCCTCCCAAAGAAGGAGAAAGTAACTCTATAACAGATATAAGAACAAACTCAAGCAAAAGTAGATTTTAGAAGGACTAAATGAGTAATACCTAGAAGAAACAAAGCAAAAGAAAAAAATCTTTGGAGAAAAGAATTGGAAAGAATAGCTTAGAAGATAAAATGGCATAATATATAATATAATACTATAATATTAAATGGTACATGTATATTATACAACATATATCATATATAATATTATACAACATATAATATTATAAAAGGACAACACTGCAACAACAAAAAAAACCAACAACCCAACTTTGAAAAACTTAAGAACTCTGATCAAAGAAATGACTAACCATGCCATGCCTCCAAAGGACCAACGATGAAGCATACACTAGCTACCTCTTGACAGAGGGGAAATGGGCACAAAGTGTAAAGGCATACATTTTTGGACACATGATAATGTGGGATACTGTTTTGCTTGACTACATATTAGTTGCAAAGGTTTTATTGTTCTTTGAGGGGAGAGAGAAAAAAAATGTTAACTGAAAAAGATAAAATTTATTAAAAAAAAAAAGAAAGAGGTATATATTTTTGAATACAGCCACTGTGTGGATTCATTTTGCTTGACAATGCTATTTGTTATAAGAGAATCTTAAAAACTTTTTCTCCTGGTTTTTTGTCTAGGGAGGTGGATTAGGATGGGGCATAGTAATAAGGATGCCATAAAAAAAAAGAGGGGCCAAAAAAGACCTTTTTTAAATACATAGAAGAGAAAAATTTGAGACAAATGGGAGAATTATGTAATAACATGGAGTTTATTATATATTTTTTTAAAAAAGCAAGTGGTATAAAGTGGAGATATACGGTTTCATATAAATCTTCTTTCTGTTATGCTGTATATATGAAAAAGTTTTTTTGTGTTGTTCACATTCAAAAGCAATGTTGCTTAAAGGAATAATGAATGACCTAAACAGCTGGAGGAATATTCAGTGCTCATACTTTGGCCATGCCAATATAATAAAAATTACTGTACTGCCAAAGTTTACCAACAGATTTAATACTATATCAACCAAGCCACCAAAGGGTTTAAGAAAACAACCAAATTTTGCTGAAGAAAAAAATTAACAAAAAAATAGAAATAAAGGGAGAGGAGAGTAGTACTTTTGGGCCTCAAATTATGCTATAAAACAGCAATTACCCAAAATACTTTTTACTTGTTAAAAAATAGGAAACTAGATCAATGGAACAGATTAGATATGGAAGTGACTAATAAAAGAATTCAAGAACCCAGTGTTTAGTAAAACCAAAAAATATAAATAACCTAGGAAAGAGCTCCCTATTTGATAACTGCTGGGAAAACTATAAAGTGGCTTAGATGAATTTTGCCATCTATGAGATGGATTTACCTCACAGAATCACCTATTCTGATAAAAAGGAAAAAGAGGAATGACTTCAAAAGACAAACATGGGTACATGGTAAATGCATTGGTCTATTAATAGTGTTATAAAAGACACAAGATGTTGGAGACAAAGGAAAGTAACAGAGAACAAAAATAAAAACATGGAACTTCTCTGAAGAAAATTATCCCTGGAACAATAAACCTGAGTTAAAAGGCAGGAAATGCTATGGACAAAAGGGTTTTAAAAATCTATATTGAGAAAAAGAGGATAAAATAAAGGACAGGCCAACTAGCTCAGGGTCAATAAGATGATGACAAAATAAGGCAGAAAAGTAGAAGTATTCAAGTCCTATTTTACTTTTCTTGGCAAAAGAGAATGACCCTTGAATGTGAAAAAGGCAGAGAACAGAGTTGGCTAATACCAAGCTGATACTCAATGACATAGGGTCATTGTTTCAAAGCTAATAGAAGTCTTTGAGTCCAGCTAGCTCAACTCATTCATTTTATAGAGCAGCAAACTGTGGCTCTGAAAGTAATTTGCCCATGATTACACAGGAAGTAAAAGTGCCTATATCTAGATTCAAATTCAAGTCCTCTGACTCTTAAATCCAAAGATCTTTCCCTAATCACAAGGACATAGCAAAATATGTCAGGGTATAACGAAACAGCATCTAGCTCTTGACAAATTTAAGTCACCGGGTCTACGTGAACTATAATTCAGGGTGCATATAAAAACTGGCAATGTGATTGCTCATACCTGTCCTTCGCAAACCACTGTCTTCAGTACGGGGTGCCACATTTTAGAAAGTTAGTCAACAAGCATTTACTAAATGTTTATTAAGGGCCAGGCACTAAGAATACAAATACTAACAAGCAACAAAGACTGAGGGGCATGTCTGAGGAAGAGCAAACAGGCCAGTGTAATTTAATCATGAATTATCTGAAAGGGAGCATACCCATAGCTAGGGAATATAACCTGAATGAAGATCCAATATGGGGACAAAGAGTGGTCGGATGAGTAGAACAATCAGGAGAAGTAAGTGTCATAAAAGAACTAGAGAGGAAAGTGTATCAAAGGGATGATGATCAATAGAGGCTTAAGTTGCAGAGAGATCAAGAAGAAAGAGGACTGTTAAAGCAGACAGCAGCTAAAGGAGGGTGGTTAAGATGGTCAATCATGAGACAATGCCACATAAGAATTAAATGAAAGAAATGGAGACATTTTAGCCCACAGGAGACTTTTTATGAATGATAATGGTATTTTAGGGCTTGAAGAGATATAATAAAAAAAAACAAATTGGACTATTCTGACTGGCCACAGAAAGCAGAAGAAGAAACAATAGGGTAGAAGTTGTAAAGAGGCAAATTTACACCAGAGGTTCATTCAGGCTGGACTAGAGAGCCACTAAATCCTGTTCAAATTCAGACTCTTATAATTCTGTGAAACTCTCCTTGATCACAAATGGGTAACTTTACCCCTTCTCTAAGCCTTCTAACACTTTGTTATACCTCTATTATGGCACTTACCACTTCTGGTCTTGCATCAAAGTTATCTCTGCACATGTCATCTCCTTTACTGAACTATAGGTGCCTTG
The DNA here is from genome assembly GCA_028627135.1 of Pseudochirops cupreus. NCBI lineage: Eukaryota > Metazoa > Chordata > Mammalia > Diprotodontia > Pseudocheiridae > Pseudochirops > Pseudochirops cupreus. The sequence goes on from CM053581.1 coordinate 475,196,798, forward strand.
AGAAGAGTGACTAATTTAATTCATATAATAGGAATTAATCAATATTTTAATTGAAAGAACAGCTAAAAAAAGATTTACAAACACACACAAAGCAAGGCTGATCCCCAGTTTCTAATCTGATTTTGTACTATTCTTTAGTGAACTAAATCTTTTGAAAGGCCTTTAGATACTGCAAAGGATAAAAAAAATTATACAATTTGTTAAATGCCTATTATGTGCAGGCTACTGTGCTTGGTACTACAGAGTAGACATAAAAAAGGGTAACATGTTTTCCCTATCCTGGAGGAGCTACCTGGGGAAGGCAAGATAGACACATATATAAAAAGATATAAAACAAGAACAGAAATACCAAATAAGTTGTCAACATGCCAAACATCAGAAAAGAAATTCAGGTAATCATAGATTTAGACCTATAAGACTGTTTAGATCACCTAGGCTCAAAAGACTCATTTTAGGGAGACACTGAAGCCCTAAGAGGGAAACTGCCTTATAGAATGTTACACACATATTAAGTGTCAAGAGGAAAGATTGAAAACCAGTTCCACATTACTCTACCCATTGTGCCATTCTGCCTCTTTAAATAAATGAGACATTAATTAAATTAAATTCTAAAAGAGTTCAGAAGCTAGAGGTAATTGTGAGTTAGGCTGTTAAACAGAGGAGGTCATGCTGAGACAGAGAGGTCTGGAAGGTTGACTATGGCTCCAAGAGAAGTGTGCATGGGGAGTGAGGACAGAAGCATTCTACACAGAGAAATAATTTGAATAAAAGCAAAGAGGTAAAAATTCTGTAGACTTCTGTGGAAGATACTAAGTAGACTATATTCTCCAGTTGGAACAAAGGATATGTAGAAGGGAATTAATAGCAGGAGGAAAGGCAAGTGGCAGATCAGGAATTGATTATAAATTTAAGTGTAGATCTGATTCTTATTTACTAGGGGGTATTGAAGTTTTGGGTTTTTTTTTGTAAGCAAGGGACTAATGTGGTCAAAGTATTGTTTTTGGAAGGGTTTTGGAAGATTTATCTGGCCGTTGTGATATTATGAAGAAGGGTAAAACTAGAGAGACCAATTAAGACACTAAGAAAACAAAATAAGGGCTTATGCTAGGGTGTTGGCTGAGAGAACATTATGAAAGCAATAGCATTTGATGACTGGATTTATATTTTATGTAAATTAGGATTTTTAATATGTAATTTTGTCCTTACATGACTCAGCTACATTGAATGTTTAAAATTCTAAGTTACAGGGGCGGAGCCAAGATGGCGGTGTAGGAGCAGCAAGAAATCGCAGCTCCAACACAGCCCCATCAAATACCCAAAAAATATGACTCTAAACAAATTCTAGGGCTCTAAAACGCACACAGATATATTTCCTGCTGAAGGCAGCTCAGCTCAAAGTGACCATTTCAGCCTTGAGAGCTGAAATCAGCCCAGCCTGAAACAGCGGCTTTTGCCCTGGTGGTGGCTGGACAAGAGGAGCCCCAGCGCAGCTGGAGCTTCAGGAGAGCGGATCTGTGGCAACTGTGGCAGTATCCAGAATGATCAAGCCATGAGAAAAAAGGACTAAGGTTAGTGGAACTTGGCTAAAAACCAGGGAAGAAAAGAGGTCCGGCCAAGCCGCCTCCAGGGCAAAGAAGCGGGAAGGGGAGGTTCTGCACCCGCCTCCACATTGCCGCTTCAGAGCTCCCGGCCTGCAGACAACAGTGGGGCCAAGTGCTCTCACATTGAGCGGCCTGGATCTGGATCGTGGTCTTGGGTAGTGGTCCTGGGTTATTTTTTTTTTTCAGTGAGCCGGAGCTGGGGAGGGACCCAGCAGCCTCCTAAAAGCCCCGGCAGCTGGGAAAACCCCAGCGATTTGGGACAGAGCTGTTCCCTCTAGAAGCAGAGTTCCACAGAACTAAAAAAAACGAAAAAAAAAACCACTGAATGGCGACCATGAATAAGCATAGGAAGCAAAGTAAGAACAGCAACCAAACTCTAGACTCCTTCTTCGGGGAAAAGAAGGAACAAAGCAGGGAAAGGGAGGAAGACAACACAGTCAGAACTCCCACACAGAAAGCTTCCAAGAAAAATGAAGATTGCCAAAAAGCTAGAGATCAGCTGAAGAAAGATTCTGAAAACCAAATGAGAGAAAGTGGAAGAAAAATTGGGAAGAGAAATAAGAATGATGCAAGAAAATCATGAAAAGAGAGTAAACAACCTGACTAAAGAAATTAACACCTTAAAAAAGAGATTAACTTAAATGACAAAAGAGGCCCAAAAAGCCAATGAGGAAAACAATGCCTTAAAAAGTCGACTTTGCCAGATGGAAAAAGAATCTCAAAAGCATTCTGAAGAGAATAACTCCTTCAAAATTAGAGTGGAGCAAATGGAAGCAAATGACTTTATCAGAAATCAAGATACCATCAAACAGATCCAAACAAATGAAAAAATAGAAGGCAATGTGAAATATCTCCTTAAAATTCTAAGTTACATAAAGTAAATTTTTAAAAATCCATAGTCACTAACAATCTAGATATTTTAAGAGTCACAGATCACCAAAAAGATAGAGGGGAAAATGCTTCTGGATTTGCCTGATTTTTAATCTGGTTTGTTTAATCCTCTTAATATTACTTCCTTAACTGAGATCTAAAAACAATAGCATAAATTTAATCATAATCAGCTTTCCTCATATTCTTTCTTAGGATTCAGGTTGTATAATGTGGAAGATCACATTTCATTTATAATTTTAAATCTAAAAATACTTTTTTACAAAGTAGATTTTTATATGATCCAGGATGGATAATAAATAAGTAACGTTTCTGATAGATGTTACTCATTCCATGTATACAGTAAGTGCCACTATGGTAATGGAATATGAATTTTCAAACACTCAGAATGTAATAATAATACACATTCCACATTATGCCTTACACTGATAAATATTTCTTTTTTGTCCATGGATATGGACAGATTAAATGCTTCTAATTCCCTCAAGCAGTTAGGGCATTATTTTCTACCTCTCATTCTGCCACTACCAAAGTACCAAGCCTTTGTTAAAATGGAGACAAGCAAATGTGAAGACATTATTAGCAACTAAATGAAATTGCCTCTGAAATGTAGCCAAAAGCATATAGACAGGCAAGGAGCCCTAGAAGGAAAGTGAGCTCTCTTGGTGTTAGATGACTTAGGTTCAAATCCAGACTCAAGTCATTATTACCTGTGTGACTAAGCGAGTTCCTTAAATTCTCTGGGCCTTGGTTTTCTCAACTACAAAAGTGAGAGAGGTGGGCTAGATGATTCCTACAACTTCTTTGGGTTCTAAATCTGTGCTTCTATGAACAACATAGAACATTAAAATATTGTTATTACTCAGTCTTTGGGCTAACAGAAATTATAAATAAATGGGAATCTACTATACTAGAAGTAAAGATGTTTATTACATTCAGATTAAGTTGAATTAAGATAGATTTGGCAAGCTTTAATTTTACATTCTGAAAGTAAATGCTCATCATAGCATTAAGTGAATATACAACTTCATAATTATTTGCAAACAAAAATTATTTCATTGGTTTATCATGTATATATTTACATTTGTCATATTATAACACCATTTAATAAAACAAAAAAAAATCAGAAAACTTACTCAGTTATATAGTCAGGATTTGTAAAGCTGAAGTTGGTTAAATGATCTTCAAACTTAGATGAATCGTTAACACTTAAGGCTGGTGCACTCTTAGCAGCAAGCACAGCTCTTTTTTCATCTTTTTCAAGGGCTTTCCTCTTTCCACCATTTTGGAAATATTCTCTGCATACACTAAAGGTAAAATAAAGTTATATACAGTAGTACATAAATAGAAGAAAGAGAACATATATGGTAAAAGTATAAATTTAACGAACTTAAAATTAAAGAATGACAGTTGGATATTATAATCAAACCAAAAGTTTATTAAATATCCTCTAAGAAAGCTCAAATTGGTTATAGAATATTCAAGAAAGAATGAAGGGTATTAACAAAAAACAGTGATGACAAAAATGAAGCCTTTATTATTTGGTACCAAAAAAAGATATCTGTATATATGAGGACATTTATACATTTTTCTGGACTTTCTTAAGCAGAAATTAAATTCCTTGTGCAGAGACATAGGTTATATCAATTCATTATCATCTATAAAATAATAGTTTTGTAAAATGATAAATAATTCCTATTATTTGTCAAAGCAGAATAATTTAAGAGATATGAATTTTAATGAAAATATATCAAAGGGGTAACCTTTGATACATCAAAAGGGAAACTACAACAAAAATGTATTACCAATCTACCAATTGTAACCAAATATGACCACCTCCTTGCCAATATAACTAGATACAAGTACGTATGGCAGCATAAAGTGTTTTGGAAAGACACGGAAAAATAGCTAAATTTAGCCATTTCTGTAATTTACAGATTTCAACATAATCATCAATCTGATTTTCTACCACACTGAAAATATTCCCAAATTAGTGATTTCATAAAATGCAATGATTCAGCTCATGAACTGTCACAAAAGAATGTTGTTTTGATGAGTAATCCTTGGAGGATGGGTCAGACATAAAAGGCAATGGCAGTATAGAGCATAAGTCAGAATTTGGTTATTGTTTTGGCCAAAACTCAGCATGACTTTATGAACACCTCATGTTACAGATGATATGTAAGTACATAATAAAACATTCAAATGACGGTACCTTACACTAATAAACAGTTATAAGTATATAACTACAGATGCAAAATATAATTCATAGTGTAAACTGCAAATACCAGACAGGTACTAAGTAAATGGAACAAGAACAATTCACCATAACTCAAAAGGATTACACATAGTAGCAATAAATCAATTCTAAATTATTTTGGTGTTCTTTACTATCTAAAAATAGCCAAAAGCATAGAGAAGGTTCAAATTAGCTATCACTATAGCATTTCCCCCCTTATGGTTCAATGTGCTTGAGATTAAGAATACAGCTAAATTAATGGAGCATGATTGGTCATGACAGAACAAGCAAAATCCCTCTTCTGATATAACTACAACTAGCAAACCAAGGGAATGCTATAATTAGATGCTGAATCCCAAGATTTCAGGGAAATATTTAACAGTATTCTCATGTTATGCTTGGATATAAAATAGAATGATATGAGCAAGAATAGCAGCCTTCAAAGTAGAGGCCAAAGGTCCAATCCCAAGGAGAAGACAGGTTGTATCCCACCCACCTTGCTATAGCCAATCATTGAGTTTGTTTCTAATATAACTACACCTACTCTTTTATCCATTAGTACTTACCCCAAATCCTACCAACCTATCAATAACTTCTTCTCCACTCCACTCTACTCCCTCTCCCTTTCTGTGCAAAGCACCTCTCTCCCTTGCTTCCATCCCCTTGGATTGTGAGCTGAGTTTGGTGGCAACTGTCAATAAGTAAGAAGAGTTCACCTACCCCCCTTTTTCATTTTGCCAGAATGAGCCACACAGGATGAGCAGGTATGCATGGGTTATAGTCTGAATCATAAGTGTAACCACGTTATTTTCCCCTCTGCCTCACCTCAATTCCACTCATCTTCCAAACTTCCCTATTACTGTGAACATCATCATAATTCTATTAGTTACCCTATAACTTCATTGTCAATTTTAATGACAATTTCCCTCAAACAAATCTGTATCATCCTTATCACCTAATTTTGTGGTTTTACCTCCACATCTCCCACATCTGCTCTCTTCTCAAAGCCATCATCATAGTTCAGAATCTTATCATCTCTCACCTATACTATTGTAACTGTCTTCTAATTGGTCTCTCTGCATCAGCTCTCCCTCCTCTAATGCATCCTCTCTGCAGCTGCCAATTTCTTAAAGGGTAGGTCAGACCATGTAACTCTCCATGCAAAAATCTTAGGTGGCTTTTTCTCACCTCTAGAATATTATCCTTTAATTTCTATTTTTGTGTTACAACATGTACCAAAAGTCAAATCAGCATGCATTTATTAAGTGCTTATTATGTGTCAGACACTGTTAATCACTGAGAATACAGATATATGGACCCAAACAGTAAGGACATAATTAGCCTGGGCATTTTCCTTAAAATGGAGGTTTAAGGAGAAACAAGTCAATTAGAAGGAGTCACAGGGCAGAATGAACTTTCAGGGTGAGAATGTGCAGAGGCAGAGTGAGAAGGCTGTTGTGGCATGTCGGAAAAGGTCCAGAGAATCAGGAGAGGAACCAAGAAAGGAATGGAGGAATGAAGACATTCATTTATATACATAATTATTAGTACGAAAGTAATGTATGTATATAATTTTAAATATGTGAATACATACATATTGGGATATGTGTTAAAAATCTGTTTACTGAAAGAGGCAGCTAGGTGTTATGGTAGAGTACTCAGCCTGAAGTCAGGAAGACCTCAGTTCAAATTTGTCCTAAGACACTTACTGGTGGTGTGACCCTGCACAAGTCAATTAACTATTGCATGCCTGTTTCCTCATATGTAACAGAGGTATTTGTGAGAATCAAATAAGATAATAATTATAAAGTGCTTAGCATAGGGCCTGGCACATAGTAAGAGCTATATAAAGATTTTTGTTTTGTTTTTTAAAAAGAGCATCAAAGACAGGGAGAGACAGAATGGGATTAATAATCTCATAGAAGAGGCAAAGGATAATTGTTACAATGGAGAGGAAGAACAGGAAGGCAAAAGGGAAAGGGTCAACCTTACTCTCATTGAACTTGGTTTAGGGAAGGAATGACATAAACTCTAAACTGGGTATCTTGCCACACAGGATAGTAGGGGGGATGGGGATGAGAGGTGGGATGATGGAGGGGAGGGCAGGGCAGGAGGGA
>CM053581.1:475203742-475220675 GCA_028627135.1 Pseudochirops cupreus
GGACAGAGATAGGGTAGAGAATAGAACAAGGGCGGGGTGGGATAGGAAGGAGGGACAGATAATCAGTCTCTCACAATATGCCCACTGTGGAGAGGTTCTGCGTAATTACACACATACAGCCTGTATTTAATTGCTTGTCCTTCCAGTTGGGGTGGGTGACAAGAGAGGAAGTGAAAGAATCTAGAATTTAAAGTTCTATAATCAAATGTTAAAAATATATATGTATGTATATATACACACACACACACACACACACACACACACACACACACACAATTATTATTATTATTATTAACTACATCCAACTGGGAATTAAGACACGCAGGCACTGTGGTAGGCAGATCCATCTTGCCCTACTGAAAAGTCAGAAGGGCGAGTGGGAGGACATAGGAGAGAGCAGATTGGGGGAGGGGTTATACAGTGGGAAAGCTGTCTTGAGGTGTTGGGTAGGGGAAAGAAGGGGAGAAAATTTGTAACTCAAAATCTTGTGGAAATGAATGATATAAACAAGAAAATAAATAATTTTTTTTAAAAAAGAGCATCAAAAAATTTTGAAGACCACTGGGCTAGATGAAAGTAGAGCTCCTAGAAAAAAGTCAAACTGACTGAAATACAGGACTCACAAAGTCATTAAGACTTAAGACCCAGACCCATTGCAACTTGGAGGGAGGCCTCAAGTGGATTGTGCCAAGGGTCTGGGTCTGTCCTTGTTCTTTTCAACATTTTTACTAATGATTCAGATGTAGTCATAGACAGTATCTTGCAAAATCTGAAGATGGACATGAAGTAAGGAGGTATAGTTAATTAGCTAGGTGATATATGGTCATCATCCAAAAAGATTTTAATAGGTCGTAAAGATGAAATTAAACAGGTATAAATGTTAAGTTCTATGCTTGAATTTAAAAAAAAAATCTAAATCTAAAAAATTGCTTTTCCTTTTTTTGCCCAAAGGATTAACAACTGAGTCCCAAATCAATCTACTTCAGGGTAAAAGTTAACCCCAAATACTATAAGTCTACACTTTATCTTCCTTGCTTGTGATGTTCCTAGCTAGAGAAGTGGGAGCACAGAGGATTAATTCACCTTCCTCATTTCCACCAATATCTTGGCTCACAACAGCCTCAATGTAAAACACCAGTTTCCTAACAATTAGAGATAACCAATAGTGACAAGTGTTGTCTTGGGAGGTCATTTCCCTGTCTTCAAAGGAAAATAATCACTTACTAGAGATGCTGCAAAAGGAGTCTTATTAAGCTATGGTTTGAATTAGATGGCCATTGAGGTTTCTTACAACTCTTGGATTCTGTGAACTAAAATTCTAAGCCTAAATTATGCCAATTTCTTGTTCATAATATTTTCCCTTGTATCTGTATCTCTGTTCTATTCAATTTCAGTTTGATTTCAACTGAGCTGAAACGATATAACTTTTAGGATTTCAATCAGGAAGACAGTGATTTCAAGGATAACAGGAGAACCAAAACAGAGCTCAAATATGATTTAATGTTCCTTTCCAAATTGTTTTAGGCAGCTAGATTCATCCACATCCTAGTCTGTAAAAGAATTACCTGATGATGTAGAACATCACAACTTTAATTTAGGAAGCTATATAACTAACTAGGAGACAGCCAAACTCTTTATTTGTCAAATATACAACATAAAATAGTATTATACCACATAATGGAAAAAAACTAAACTAAACTAAACTAAGTCAGTCTGGTGGAAGTCTTTAACAGAATATACTTTAAATGGGCAAACATAATAAATAACGAATTGTTTTAATTATAACTCTCAGTCACTAATTCCTCCACTGAATTGATAGTTTTACATCAATAACTTACATTAGTACAAACTATGTTAAACATCTCACTAAGTGGAAATTTTATCTTAAATTTTAGGCCTGCCAATAAGAGGAATTACTACCAAAAATCTTGTTTTATAATTTTAATAAATATGTATACTTATAAAAAGGAAAACTGCAAAGGATCATCACTATGCCTATGTCATTAATTCTACAGAGCAATTTTTTGATACTAAGTCATTTTATGATGTACACAAGCAAAACTTCAAAAGAATGGGCAGGAAATTTTAGTTTATAGTCAAATATATTATCTTACAAACTGCTGTTGCAGAATAATCCCTCTTTCCCAAGGTAACTCTATATGTTGTAGCTCACAAAAATATATTCTGCCGTATTATTATAAGGTGACCCCTAAATTAGTCAATAATCAGCATACTGAAAACATAATTTTATCTACCAAGACCATAAAAACAAAAGGAAACAGACAAAGAAAACCTTAGGGACACTCAAGCCCTACCTCTGCCAATCACTGATTATGTGACCTTGGGCAAGTCACTTAAGCCTTAGCAGCTCAGGCAACTATCTAAAAGTTGAGAATAGTTAATCTACACAGACAGGACTTTCAAATGCTTATGAAATCAAGTCTGGTCCCCTTGAAAAAGGGCATTCTTGTTATATCTCTGTCTTGAGAAAGGCTCTTGGAAGACAGGAGAATATACCTTATTCATCTTTTATGCTGTCCTCAAATTCTAGTACACTGCCATAAACATAGCAGGTACTCAACATTTTAAAATAAACTTCATCTTCTAGAACTGGTTATGATCTTTACTGGTGGGAGAGGAAGAAAGAAAATAGGGTCTCCCTATTTTGCCCAAGTTAAATGTGCAGCAAGTACTTCTTCACAGTCTTGATTATCAATACTGATCAGCACAGAAATTTTAACTGGTTCTGTTTTTCAGACCTGGGTCTGCTCACCCCAACCTGGGAAGCCTGGTGGCCCTTAGCCTTACTCCATATACCAGCTTCAGTAGGGGTAGGTATTAAAAGGCATTCTCTACTCATCATCTTAAAAAAAGGTATTTTTTCAGCTATACATCTGAGATATGTTCTGAAATGGGACTAATACATACAAGACTATATATTACATTGAATTACATATGTAATGCATTTTAATATATATAGGGTTAATACAATGAAACAATTCAATAAAATATTTTAACTAGTAAATTAAAATTGAAACAATCTCTATTTCTTTTAATCAGAAAATCAACAATTAGTAGTACAATAGCAAGACATCGATGTTCAATAAACAATGAAAATCCCATAAAGATTTAATAAAGATAACTAGAAAGTTGCTATTGTTATGATCTCATTAAATTTTATTTTGGCTTTTCAATGACATTGCTCCTTCAGAATATCTTTAGAAAGTAAGGCATTTCCCAGAAACCAGTGATAATAAAGATGAACATCATTTTCCTCTCCTAAGCAGACACCAGGGCAGGCAGGTGGAGCAGTGAAACAGAGTGCTGGGCCTAAAGTCAGGAAGACTCATCCTTCCGAGTTCAAATGCAGCCTTAGACATTTACTTGCTGCGTGACCCTAGTAAGTCACTTAACCCTGTTTGCCTCAGTTCCTCATCTGTAAAATAAGCAGGAGAAAGAAATAGCAAACCTAGTATCTTTGCCAAGGAAATCCCAAATAGGGTCATGAAGAGTTGGACATAACTGAAAGAAATGAACAACCATAAAGTAGATACCAAGAATTTCTGTCTTATATAAGTTTTAAATTTAAAGTAATGGATTTCTATAACTTCCCTCTGAAATTGTCCTACCAGTTTCTTAATATATTTCACTACAACCTAACACCTTTTTCAGTAGACTGACCAAAAAAATCTGAAGGAAAAATTACCTCTTCCATAAAATATTTATATATCACTTTTGGCAAACTACACTGCCTCAAAAAAGAAGGCTGACATTTGAGGCATGTACAAGTTTAAGTTTAAACAAATACTCACATGAATACCACACATGATCTAAAAGCCAAAAATGATCTTCTTAACCATTAATAGTTCTAGGTTGCTATTTGGACCACACTGTCATCTTTTTGTTACATGAAACAGCATATTAAATGCAGTTCATTTTATATTTAGTTTTTAAAACTACTTCATATACAAATAAACCTCTTAGGACTGTATTCTCTTCAAAATTAAGTAAGTACCACTACATTTTCTTCTTTAGCCTACCTAAACAATTTGTTTAAATTATCAATTATTTTATTTGCTAAAATATTCAATGAGACAAAGCACAAACCAAGAGATAATTAAAAGACCTTACCTAAATAGTGACTAAACAGAAGAGATAAAACTTTGGTTTCTATAAATTTCTTTTCATATTCCCTCAGCCTACACAACTGCACACAGATTTTAAATATTCAAGTTTAAATACTGAAGCTTAAACTTCAGTGCAATTGAAGTTAAATAACAACAACGACAACTAGAGAATATGGTAAATAAGAAGAGTGTCTCCTAATTTATGAACAAAACTTCCTAAAGGAAAAGGACTTCCAAAATTTAATCTAGAATATATTTAATAACTGTAAGAATGTTGTGTTAGAAAGAACATTGGACTGGAAAACTAGGTTCATGTCCCAGCTTACCTATTAATTGTGTGACTTTAGTTTAGGTAATTCAGGTCAATGTAAATGAAATATTAAGACTGTATGTAGGCAAAGCCCAATGCTACACCCTGGGGACAGAAAGAAGAAAAATGACAGTCCATGATCTTGAGAACACTCAACATCTTCCAAGTCACTTAACCCTTCTGAGTCTCAAAAATCTTCATCACTTAGGTCCTTAAGTACCTCAGAGTGACCATCTTTTAAGGATCTACTATTTCAGATCAAAATCTGAATTCTATGAAACAAGGCTAGGGTTCTTTTTCAGTACAATGAATTCTATATAACTATAATTGAATGAAAGTATAAGTGTCATCTGCAAAAGCTAAAACACCAGAAAAAGGAAAAACAATACCATACTTTAAATCTTAGTACTAAATATAATAAATATTTAAGATTTAAAAGGTATAACAATGAAGGAAAAAATAAACTGTCTTAAAAGTTTAAACAAATTACCTGCAACACCATTCAATACGACCTTCCCCTTCACAAGTTTTTGCCCAATGGTTATCTGCAAGATTTTTCATTGCAACAGCATATTCACAGAGTGTTTCTTCATCCTCACAGTGTTCCCGCCAGATCTTATCAAAATCTCCAACTAAAAAGAAAAGAATTGAATATATATTACATTTGTAATGATTATATTTTAAATGATACTCTGGGCATTTTAAACTGATTCTAATTCAAAACATAGCTTAAAGCAATTTATAAAATCCAGGATTTTAAGTAAAATTGTAAATCAAAAAGTCTTATTAGATGTGTTTTGTTTTTACATTACAAACATTTACAGACTGCCCCTACTCCATGAGAAGTCTAGTATAACAAAATAAACCAATTAAGTAAAACTAACTTAGTGACTTCACCTGAAAATATACACAACATTCCATAGACCACCTCACTCCTCAATTAAAAAAAAAATTTAACAGAAATTTATTTTCTCTCTCCCATTTCCCATCCCACTGGAAAAATAAATAGAAATGATGAACCAATTTCCTAAAAAATATGCATAGTCAAGTAAAACATTAAATTCCCTCTTTCACTACATACAAATATATAAATATATACATATGTAGATACAGATATATATTTATATGCACCTCTTTCTGCACCCTAAATCCATTACCTGGATGTCAGAAAGTGGACAATAAGTTTCATCACTGTTCCTCTGGAACCATGGATGATTATAGTTTTCACAGTTAAGATTTCCTTACAATGCTATTATTGTTTAAATGGTTCTCACGATTTGGCTCATTTCACTCTTTATCAGTTTGTAAAATTCATCAAAACTGTCCTTTCAAATAATATGTTATTTTTCTGGGTGGTCTGTCTTCATTTCTCATCAAGCTGTACTCTGGGTTCCTTACTATGCCCAAGAAATATCTTTATCCTGAAAGTTCACTACAGCCTTGGAATTCACACCCCGAAAGTACCCTTTGCCTACGCAGCCTCTCACTTGGAATGGATGGTTCCATTTAAGGAGGATGCCCAGGTCAGTACTGTTTCTATTTCTCACCAACCTGTCTGCCTCAGCTACCTTCCTCATTCCCTGATACCACTCCCCTCAACTCCTATTCAGCTTCCTTTATTGCATGGTTTTTCCTCATTAGAACATAATTTTCTTGAAGGCAGTTACTGTCTTTCTGTTCATATTTGAATTCACAACACTTAGTACTGTACCTGGGCAAATAATACCTAATAACTTGTTGAAGTTCTGCTTAGTTTTTTCTTTATAATATTGTTATCATTTTATAAATCATTCTTCTGGTTCTATTCACCTTATTCTTCATCAGTCCACTTAAGTCTAAGTTCCTCTGAAATAATCTTCATCATTTCTTACTGAATAATAGTATTCAATCATGTTTATATACAATAATTTGTTTAGCCATTCCCTAAATAATAAACATTCCTTCAGTTTTCAATTCTTTGAACCTACAATAAAGAGTTACTATCAATATTTCTGTATATCTTTGTTAGTTTGTTTTACTTGGGACTAGTAACTTCCTTAATCTATCTTTTCTCTTATGCTCCCTCCTGCCCTTTCTGTCTTGTGTACAACTAGGTTCTCTGGAGAAAAAAATTAAAAGTACCACATACTTTTAAGTTTAATCTGCATTATTAACATTTTCTCCATTACTTTCTTAAGTCTACATAATTAGCAACAACAAAAATAAAAACTTGATTAAAAGAGATAAAACTAAGAAACTAGATTTTACTGAGAGCTAACACTGATGTATTAATTAAACGGCCTAACATCTGAATAATTAAAGGAAAAGCCAAATAAATTAAAAAGAAACAGTAAAACCATAATAGTGGAGAAACTTCAACATACCCCTTTTAGACTGAAATTTTAAAAACAAACAAAAATAAGTCAAGCCCCTGAATAAAATTTTAGCAAAGTATGATACTGTAGCTCTCTTATCATTACTGATTGAGAGCAAAAAGGAATACAGTATACATATATTTCTCAGTTCTAAAGGATACTTTTATCTTTAAAAAACTGTTATGTACTATTAAAATATTAAAATAAAATGTCCTTAGACATGCAGAAATACTAAATGTATCCTCTAATAACGAGAACACAATAAAAATTATATTTGGCAAAGAGCAACTAAAGAAAGGATTAAAAATTATTTGGAGATTGAAAAATTAGTAGGTCAAAGAACAAATCATAGGTAGTATTCAAAGTAAGAAATTCAAACTATCAACAACCATAAGAGTAAATGACCCAAACCACTAACAACAAAAGAAAGGCAAACTAAAGTACCATTTTACACCCATCACATCAGCAAAAAATGAAAAAGAAAATGGCAAACATTAGAGGGGCTACGAGAAAACAAGTATATTAATACTATTGATCCAGCTATTGTATTGTATTGCTTTTTCCCTTTCCCATCTGTCACATATACCCCAGTGTGTCATGTACATACACACACACATACACATATAAATATATATTTATAACGTTTAACCCTAAGAGCTGTAAAATGCTATCATTTTTAAAAATATAAAAATTGGGAATGCTGATAAAATATTTAACTTAGCCTACTTATTAATAAAATTTTATAAGGTCAAATATTTGATAAATAAAATATAGTTCATACTTTCCCCCCCTCAAAATAATGCTTAAATCCCTTTTGAAAACATGGGGTGGGGGGGAATAGAGAAGATAAACAATCTACCAAAAGCCAAAATTAGTGGTAAATACAGAATATGATTTAATTCTGACTCATATAGTCGAAAAGATTAAAGCTCAGCTGGTTGTAATTTACAATAAATAACCAAGTGAAAAAGTCAGTTACAAACTCATAATAAATAAATTCTCAAATTTAGGGGTCATTAACTTATCTACCTTTGGCATGAAGTAACATCAACTACCTCAAATACCAATCATTTAGAGAAATTCATATCAAGATGATCTCTAAGACATTAACTTACAACCCACAAGAATGGCAAAAATATCTTAAAATAATAAAATACAAAGTTTTCAGTGCTGTGAAGAAATTGGCATTCTAATGTGATTAGTGCAAATATTCCGCAGAACAGCATCCCAACATACAATAATATTAACAGTATAATTTTTTAGCCCACAAATTCCACTGTTAAGAGTTCCAATTCCAAAATATTATACATGGACAAAAATGACCAACAAAAATCTTCATCACTGTTCTATTTGTAAAAGTAAAATACTGGATACCTACTTTCTATAACAATACTTGGAAAAAAGCTGAATAAATTATGGTATATAAGATAATGGAATATTATGATGCTGCAAAATATTAAGAATTACAAGGAAATATGGAAAATCCTGTGTGAGGTAAATACAGAATAAAAGCAGAACCAGAACTGTGCACACTGATGGAAAGGAAAGAAAAGACAATAGGCCCAAACTACATGGCCTGGGAACAACAGGCCTATGTACTCTATCTGCTCTAGGAGCAGAAGTGGAGTTCCACTTTGAGCCACAGTGAGGAATCAGGACGTAGGAATCCAGGCTAGGTTGTGCAGCCATTTCAGGAGCTTTGCAGAAGGAAGAACTTCCAAAGTGACCTTCTGGACCCCAGACTAGCAAGACTCGTGCTGCAGACACAGCAGACCTTGGTAGGACCAATGCAATTCAGGAATCAATCTCAGTTTGAGTCAGTCTACTCTCCCAGAGACCAAGGTGATACAGGAGGGAGTTCTGGAGAAAACGTCTGCATGTTTGCTCTTGTTATGGTATTATGAGCATTATATATTACACAGTGTGTGTGTCACACACACACACACACACACACACATATAAATATAAAATACTAAAGGCAATGAAGAAGAGGAGAGAGGCCTAAAGATGGTGGAAATTCAGGAAGGGATGAAAGGACAGACACAAGACAATACTTTATTTGTTTATTAATTTTAGGTCAAGTTTTTCTCCCTGTCTTATAGTCAGTCAGTCAAGAAGTACTTACTAAATGCCAATTATGTGCCAGGCACTGTGCTAAGCACTGGGGATTTGAGAAAAAATAAAAAGGCAAAGGACAGTCCCTGACCTCAAAGAACTCAAAATTTAATGGGGGATATAGTATGCAAATATTGTACAAACAATCTATAAACAATAAATAAGAAATAATCAAAATAGGGAGAGTACTAGAATTAAGAGAAATTCAGAAAGGCTTCCATTAGAAAGTGGGATTTTCTCTGGGACTTGAAGGAAGCCAGGAGGCAGAGATGAAGAATATACCAAGCATGGGCGACAGAGTGAAAATGCCCAGAGCCAGTCTTGTTCATCTTATGTTTGATTATTTTTGCTGATCCTTAAATTTTTCATTTTAATTTTTAAAGAGAAATGAAATTATTCATACCAATAAAATCAGGTATATTTAGTCCCAGACATGTTCCATTTTTAGAACAATGTTTCTACGACTTTTCCCTCTCCTTCACCTTTCACATGTAATCAGCCACCAATAGACTCTTTATCTCTGCAACATCTCACATCTGTCTTCTTCTATCTACTCCCATTCTATCACCCAAGTAGACGACTCTAATAGCTTCCTAAAAAGTCAAGTCAATTTCCCCCACCTCCCTACCCCTCTACTCTCTTCTAGACATCTCCAATTTAGTTTTTATACTGCTGCCAGAATAATTTGTAATGCACTGATCTGGTAACATCTTTCTGCTCAAAAATTTTGAGCAGGTCCTGACTGTCAAGGGAATTTACATTTCTTTGCCTGGAATTCAAGACCATCCTTGATCTAGCATTGTACTATTTTGAGCTTTATCTCAATTATTCCTTTCCATCAAGGTATATTCCATCCAAATTGGCACAGTCCTTATAATGCACTTGTATCATAATACATTATAGTTATTAATTCATATCTCACAGCCCCATTAAGCAAAGTTCATGATGGCAGGGACTGGGCCTTGTCTAAATTTTTCATCTCCAATGTATAAGACAGTGCTGGGCATATATTAGGCGCTTAAAGTTTAATGAACTTAACTTTTAAGAAGCTCTTCAGAATCAAAAAATTTATCTTAATTTTGGCTTAATATGCTTATACTAATTATTATATTGATTATGCTTATATTCTCCTATCAGGAAACTTATCTATTAGGAAGGCCAAAGACAAGTAGGTACTTTTATATTTAGAGGATTTTGTAACAGATTTCTCTTCTGAAAATTACTAAATTTAAAATAGTCTCAATCCAAATTTTTACATTTAATTTTAATCATATATAAAAACTGTAAGAGACTGAATGGCATGGTGAATAGAGAGCTAGTCTTGTAATCAGAACACCTGAATTCAAGTCCTCTGACCCTGGGCAAATCATGTAAGTGCTCTTGGCAACTCTCCAAGAATATAAATTGCAAAAGGTGTTGACTTACTTTGGGAAAAAATGTTTCCTTACTTGAGAATTCCCTAGACTAATGAAATGATGGATCTTATTCCTAGCCCTATGAAAAATTGTCTTCTTTAGAAGAACTATGTAATGGTATTAATGCTTTTAAGTACATTTAAAATTAGCAAAGAATATATTGTCACGAACCAGGTTAATGTGTTAGTTAGCTGAAATGTCCCTTTCTTATATTTGTTCAAAGGATGGCTCTGTGGGTAGAAGAGATGGAGATATTTAGAGCTGAAGGTAATGTAAAAACAAAATAATAGGCTTTTCCCAAGTTAGCAAGATATGTTAAAAGAGGAAGTGGTTAAGGCAGGATCTGTAACTAAACAGTAAAGGCAAAATTTGTCAATATATATCTGTTATGTCCTCTCCTTAGAAAATGGTTTTTAAGCAAATGGAAATCTGTTAAAGGGTAACATATTATGATCAAAGTATCATAGGAAATGTTTACAAACAATAGCACTTTCAGCACTTCTTACCCTAGATACTGTATTAAAACCAACTAACCCATGAACACAGCAGCGTAGAAAGTTGTTCACCAAGGATTGAGTGCTATTCCCTTGTAACAGCAGCTCCTAACCTTTATGGTCTCAGACCCCTTTACACTCTTAAAAAGTACTGAGAACACCCTTTCTATACTTAGAAATTAAGGGCTCCAGGTGGCAGCTAGGTGGTACAGTGAATACAGCACCGGCCCGGGAGTCAGGAGGACCCGAGTTCAAATGTGGCCTCAGACACTTAACACAAAAACTAGCTGTGTGACCTTGGGCAAGTCACTTAACCCCAATTGCCCTCCTTTCCCCGCTCCAAAAGGCCAAAAAAAAAAAGATAGAAAGAAAGAAAAGAAATTAAGGGCTCCAAAGTATCTCTGTTTATGTAGGTTATATCAAATTTTTAAAAACTATATTAGAAATAAAAACTGATGTTTTAAACATTTAGTAATTTAAAAATAAGCCCATTACATAGTAACATAAATAATTTATTTTTATGAAAACTGTTTTTCAAAACAATCCCTTTAATATCTGGCATAATAGAAGACAGCTGGATTCTCTTATCTGCTTCTGCTTTCAATCTGTTATAATGTTACTTCTGTTTAAGTAAATGAAGAAAATCCAGTTTTCCAAAGTCATGTGGCTAGAAAAGGAATATTTTAATAGGCAAATGTCTTAGTCTTCTTATGGAAACAGTTTTGAGGGGAAATGTGGTTTCAGTACCACACTTTGAGAACGGCTGCCTTAAATTTTCTGAAGCAAGTGATACAACATTCCCCACCCCCCATGACAAAGGACAGGTTGGGTTAGGAAGCACACGGAAATTTAAAAAGGTCAAATGACTTTCTAAGGATTAACAGTGATAGCTGGTGGCAGAAACAAGCCTAGATCCAATTGTTATGCCATAAGGTTTCATTTTTTTAATGCATTTATTCATTCAACAAATATTTATTAAGTTCTTACTATATGCCTAGCACATAGGAGCAGCATAATGTAATTAGCGGACAGGTCAACCTTGTAGTCAGGAAAACCTGAGTTCAGGTTTTGCCTCTGGCACTTCTTAGCTTTGTGACCATGTGTAGACAAGCCACAGTGGCACAGGCAACTCTCTAGGACTTAAAAGAGGCACGTCGCATGTGTTGAAATCACAGGTCCAGGCATTATACTAGGTTCTGGATGTACAAAGACAAAGACAAAAATAAAATAGTTCCTACCTTCAAGGAATTTGCTTTCCAGGGAGGGGAATAGGTACACAAACAATACAAATGGGAGTGGGGGCAGGGAGAATTTAGGGAGATCAGAATGGCACTTGAACTGAGGGGGGTGGCACTTGGGTCAATCCTTGAAGTAAATTAGAGATATGGTGCACATAGGAAAGGCTGCAAACCATTCGCTGGAAATGAATAGTCCAAATCCTACCTAACTAGCGGCCACGGATAAAATATAATGTGCTAAAAGGAATACAAAGCTGGATCTACCAAGAAGGCAGGTGCTGAATTCTTGAAAAATCCAATAGTCTTTTCATAATCCTTGGTTGTCTAATCTTCTCTTTGCAATCTGTCGTAACAGTAATGACAGCAAGCCTTTACATAGCACCTACTGTGTTCCAGGGACTGTGCCAAGTGCTTTACAAATTGTTAATTCATTTTATTTTCACAACAACTCTTTGTAGTAGATGCTATTATTATTTAACATCTAAGGAAACAGGTGAACAGAAGCTAAGTGACTTGCTGAAGGTTACTTAACTATTAAATGTCTGAAGCCAAATTTGAACTCAAGTCTTCCTGATTCCAGGCCCGGCATCACCATCCTCCCCCTTAGTTTCCAAGATACTAAATTTTCCTGGTTCTCCAGTTAGGTTTTTTTTTTTTTTGTACCATTGTTTCAATGACTTGGGTTTCCTTATGACTAACTCAAGAATATCGATCTATTAAGGGTGGTTGGTCCTCAGTCCTCTGAGAAGGCATCTACTCTCAGGGTCATGAAGTTTATGGAAGGCCTCCCAAGTCACCCTTATCAGAGCTTTGACTTTTCACCTAAAACCTCCCCAAACACATCTTTTCCACTTAGATCCACTGCCACCATCTCAAATTCAGAAAGTAAAAAAACAAAACAAGCCCACAAAACTCTTCTCAAAAAAAAAAAGCTCCCTTAACTATCCTATTTCTAATGTGATTACCCTCATCATTCAATCTTCTACTCCAAAAATATTGGAATCCCTTCTGATTCCTTCCTATGCTATATCCAATATATCATTCTTCCCTTCAAAATCTGTTTTACATTTTTATCTTACCACTGACACCAATCTGTTGCAGGTTTTTCTCACTTCTCGATGTGGGTTACTTATAGCTTCCTAGCTGGGCTTTTTGATTCTAGTCTTTCTGCTCACTGCAATCCATTTACTCCAGATATTTAATTAGTTTCTCACTTTATTCTCTAACTTACATCTAAATATTTTAATATTTTATTGCTAAAAGTACAAGATTAAAGCAAACTGTCACTTGCTCAATGAAATTTTTAAACATCAGAATAAATGTTATACCTTATGATGTGTTAATGAGACCCAAGGGCAATTACTGGGTAATACTGAGATTTCAGGCTATTTATTTATGTAAACTTCAAGAAACAATGTAGGAATTCAAGGCAGAAGAGACTGGAAACATCAAAGAAACCAGTTTCAAGCCAAGATTTAAGTTTAGGTAAGCTGAGCTTTTAAAAAAGATGGACATTACACCTTACCTAGAGTGCTAATTAACTGGGACATTACAAAAGTAGAACAGAGTGGATCCTGGAAGTGACACCCTGTTCCAAGAACAGTCTCTCCTGATTACCAAACTAAGGTTTGATTCCCACTTTGTTCCCACTTGTCTAACTATGTTGCCTAAAAATTGAAATATAAATAGTTTTGGCAATTATATTATGAATAAATGTAACAAAAAAAATTTTTTAAACAAAGTAACGACTTAAAAGGCATTATGTATAGGCAAGTCCACAGTGACAAATCAATTTTTAAGTTCTGAAAATGTTTTATTTTTACAATTTATAATTACAAATTTAGATACTCTACTAATGAAAAGAGATAGCAAAAAAATGAACTGTTTTGCACAACTGTCTACCAATTTTTATGTCTATCAGTTAACAAAATGTCCTAGGACAAAGCTAACCTACACAGTCCTTTTATGGACAGTGTTCACTTAATTCTGCTGATTTAGCAAAGATGCTATCACAAAATGTAGTACTTTTTGATTCTGTATTAGAGTGGGTATGATTAAATTTTTTAAAAAGGTAGCAGAAATTAAAAGAAATGTGAAACCAAAGATAATTTACTCAAGATTTTGTTGAGGGGAGGCGGTTAGGGGAATGTTACATTTGTTACATTAACTCTTTATATTCTTCTCCTTTAGGTTTTTTAAACACCCTGGGGAAAAGAAATCCAGAAAACTCTTAATTAAAAACAGATGATTTGCTACCTTTATTCCCTTAAGCAATTTCAAATCTCTGGGGAAACAAATATTTTGATTTTTCTTTGAACTCTCTTCATTTTTTACTTGTCACTTCATGTACAAATTGCTATGCTTATCTCACAGGATTGCAGAATTAGACTTAGAAGGGACCTTTAGGAATCATCCAGTTCAACCTCAACCCCCTTACTTAATAGATGAAAAAAAATGAGGTCTAGAAGGGGAAGGAACTTGCCCAATCTCATAGGCAGCAAAAGTAGAAGATCTAGAATCTGAACCCAAATCCCTTATATTCCAAATTCAGTGCACTTTCCACCACACCCACCACATCGGGCTTCACTCTCATTTAGCCATCTGCTATGAAGAATTTAATTGACCTAGAAGTATTCATTAAGTCCCTACTATGTGTTTATCACTGTTATCTAATCTACCACTCAAAATGTGGTTTGCTCTTGCTTATCCCACCAGTTAACATCATTTCCTTTCTGAACTTAGTTTATGTAACATACACCTCCTGAGTTTTTCTATTTTAGTTTTTTAACACTCTTGTTTTAACCCACAGCCTTATGTGAAAAACATTTCCCACCATTAGAATTCTAAATTATACATCATCTTCAGTACTGAATGAGCATTAAAATATTGACTAAAATATAAATGACCATAAGACAAGTAAGAAACAGACGACAGAAAATAGCAACCATGGTTTTAATGCCAAGAACTACTGTCATTTATATAGCTTTGAAGTGTTGATATGGACACCCAATAAGTTTGGAAAAAGAGTTGTCAAATATAATGGAAATCATTCATGGCTTCTTTAAAAGAACAGGATTGTGGGAAAAATAATACAAAGGCACCTGAAAAAACACATGGCTCTACTTCAGTTCTCAGCTTGATGTGTACTTATCAGGCTGATCTGATTAAACAATGAAGTCTTTGTTTGCAAAGCAAAACATGCTGTTTCTTATTATAAGCATGTCTATAACTCCTGTGATATATTTAAAAGATTTTTGGTTCATGTGGTGGTCTGGATTTTAAAGTTCTATATATCTAAATATACAGACAGTACATCACTTACACACATCCAACTTAGAAATATCCTTTATAAAAACTCAACAACCTTCCTCAATGCTTCTGGAAATATCCTTTTTTCCCTCTCTCTTAGACCGTGCAGATCCTTGTCACTATCTGGAGTCTGAGTCCATGACAATGTGGTTATATTGGGTAGGAAAGGAGTAAAAAAGGTTTGGGGTGGGGGAAAAGGAGAAGAGAAAGAAAAAGAAGCAATGAATGAACACCCTAGGAACCCCCAAGGTCCTCAAGGCCAATCCTCCCCTTTGGTCCTCCGGGAAGGGAAGAGGAAAAAAATAAAGAAAACAGCGCTCCCCTTCACACCAACCTAGGACCTTTTAGTCTTCTTACTACACCCTCCTCGTCCTCCATTTATCCACATCAAGGCCTCTACTCTGGGTCATCTTTATCCCACAATCCTCTCCAGGGTCAGGCTCCACTACCCCAAGCCCCCTAATCCTTTTTTATTGAGTCTCTGCTTCAAGCCACAGAAAATAGCCTAAGGCACTCCTCACAGCTCCTGACACTTAAGAGTAGTGGAAGATGTGTCCTCAGCAACTAAAATTGGAATTCAGAACATTCTCCAGCCACCCTCACCCCATACAAGAGTACTATAATTTTGGTACACTACTAGCTAAAAAGGATTTGATGGGCTAGCTTAAGAGACCGAAATTCACTTATAACTGTTTCTATAGGAAAACGTTTAGTATTTCAAATAATCCAACATATTAATGAACTTTGAGACACAATACTTGTACGTAAATTGTGAATTACTGTATTAGTATAAAGCTCTAACATACAATAGAAAAAATTTTAAAATGTGTAATTATGTAAAAAAAATCCAGTTACTTTTCTATAGATGTCATTAACATTTTTACCTGTGAGTTTTCAGATCATCATGCTCACTAGGATAATTTTATCAAAGAGACAACTGTTTAACTAATAAGGTTTTGTGTGTTACTAGAACAAAGTGACAGAGACACAGAAGTCTAAATAAATGGCACAATCCAGAATCCAACAGAAATAATTAGGAACGTCTAGAATCTTTTAGGCCTGCTAGAATTTGGACAAAAGCAGAACCAGGTCTTTTTTGAGTACATACAAATGGATATAACTTTCAACTATGAACTCTAATTATCAACAAGTAGTGTTCTCATGGTTAACATTCAGGTTTAAAGACATGTTAAAACATGTGGGAACAAAGCAAGTGCAGCAATATTTTAAGAAATCATCACACAAGTTTAATTAGTAGCCTGTAAAATTAGTAGAACCTATTCCTTCATAAGTAGGGGAAAAGTAAAATATTGGTACAAATGGAAATTCTAAATCATATGCTTACCATTTATTTCCCATAAGAAGCCATAAGATGCACTTCACTTAAACTTCTTAAATATTTTGCATAAATTATCAAGACAAACGTAAGGAAACCATATTCACGTAGTTCATCTTTCCAACAATATAAAAATCTACAACAAATGCCATTATGTAAGTGCATTCTCTAAAGATCAAGAATGATGCAACAGTTGCTATGGTAACTACTCCTTTTATTGAATAAATTGTGGGTT
>CM053581.1:475220775-475304798 GCA_028627135.1 Pseudochirops cupreus
ATTCATATAACAGTTATTATGCTATGACAACTAAATATGATTTATACCACAGCATTATACTACAAACACCCTATATTCTTAAACTGTAGACAAACTAAAAATAATAAGGTATATACTAGTGGGAAGGGAACTGTCATTCTATTAGAGATGAAATTCACAGTAAGAAAATTGCTTCCTAATCACAGGAAGTAAAAATAATAGCATGTTTAGTTATCATTGAAAATATCTAATAGTTGATTACAAGGAAAACCCAGATTTTAAGAACAAAGTCATCTATCTCCTTGTTTGCCCACCTACATTTTAAGACTCCAACGATATTTATTCCTTTTTGTTCATTTCCCTCAAATATAAATAAAAGTTAATAAGGTACTCCAACTAGCTCCTACCACTTTGAAAGGAGCTATTTACCCACCACTGATTGTGGGACAGTGGCCTCTCAGACACCACCAGTGGAAATGATTCTGACATTAAAGACACTGATAAAGGGATCCATCAGTTTCAAAAACTAATTATTTTAACATACCCCTCTCCTTGCCTGACTGCTTCCCTCTCCCCAAGCCAAACATATTTTAATACAGGAAGAACCGGGGCAAAAGGGGGGGTGAGATGATTTTGGAATCGGCTTTTAAAGAACACCACACCCACGCAGCAAAAAGGCCTGCCGAGTTCGCAGCCCCCCAAAAGCCAGAGACCCAATAAATTCGGGGTGTGAGGTGGTAAATGGGGAGCAACTGGAAAAAGAGGGCAGTCACAGGAAAGGGATGAGGGGGCAACTTTCGTCCTCCTGGTAATAACGGTTTTTACCTGGTCTTTTTCCTCAATCTCGTTCTTCGCTCCACCTATTCAAGTACTTTTTTATTCATAGCCCCTCCCCCCACCTCCAGATGCGGGAGGGGGGGGGTTTCCAACAGCGACCTCAGCGATCCCGACTTGGGGAGGGGTGGAAGCGTTGGGGAGGGCACTTCTTTTATTTCAGCCATCCCCTTTTTCCCACTGCCAATGTCCCCCCTCCCCGAGTTCTCCTGAGACTAAGGGGGCAGGAAGACGAGGGGTGCAGAGGTTGGGGGTGCTGGGGAGGCGAGCAGTGATTGAGGGGGGTGGGGTGAAAGGGGAAGGTAACGACGGGCAACCCCGCCCCCCCTCAGCTGTTTACCTTCGCGGTACTTCTTGCGGAGCCGCCGGTGGACGCTCTTCACCAACCCGGAGAGCTTCTCCTGCTCCAGCTTCCGCTCCTGCTCTCGAGGTGGCTGGCCGCCCGGGGGCCCGGCCCCCTGCCCGCGAGCGGTGCTCCAACCCCCGACCCTGGGCTCCATGTCCCTGCCACTGCCACTGCCGCCGCCGCCGCTGCCGCCCGCCCGCTGCTCGGGCCCCAGCAGACACTCGCACGGCGGAGCGGAGCAGCGGAGGAGGCAGCAGAGGCAGCAGCGGGAGAAGGGGGAGAAGGGGGAGAAGGGGGAGAAGGAGGAGAAGGAGGAGAAGGAGGAGGAGGAGGAGCAAGAGCAACGACAGTCCCCCCACCCCCGCGGCACCCGAACCAAACGCACGACGTGATTGGCGAGATTTGGAGGGCTGGGCGGAAACGGAAGGGGCCAAAGGCCAATCATCAGGCAGCCCCGGCGGCGGACTTGGGTTATTTGGGAAGGCGAGCAGCTGGAGGGGGCGGGGCTGGGGGTTGGGAGCGCTAGGCCCAAGCTCGGAGCTCCTTTGCTATCCTCCCCCCACTTTGCCCCACTCCGACCCACCAGATTGGGGGCGCATGCGCGTTCTTGGTTGCCTGGATATGCTGCGGTCTGGGGGTTCTCTGCTTTTGTAGTTTGTTTTCCACTTAAGTGCCTGTCATTTTACCGTATTTTAACTACCCTCATCAAAAGGAAACAGTGTACTGGGCTCAAAATGACTGGTACCGAACTCTGACCAAAATGTACCTTGATTAACGCAGGCTTCTTTTAGCTGTGCGGTGTTATGCAGATGTCTTTGTTCCTATAAAGCTTTTCCTTAAGCTTTTCCAGGTAAATGGCAGTCCTTTTTTGCAGACTGAGTAGTTAGTCTAGTGTCTAGAAGCACTTTCACCTACATTATTTCTATGTAAGCCTCATAAGAGCCCTGTGAGGCAGGCAGAGCAAGTATCAGTGCCATTTCAGAGATGCATCTGGCTTCTACGTCTTTTTCCAGCCGATTATTCGCTGTTCCACGTTACTCGCTCTCACGAATTTCAGGGGTGGCCTTCTGTTGCCCAGGACCTTCCATCCCCTAGGTTCGTGACTTTGCATTTGCTGTACCCCGCCGCTGAAATCCACTTCCTCCCCCCCTTGTATCTCCTAAGGATCCCTGGTTTACTTCGAGTCTCAGTTCAAGTGCAGACCTCCTCCATGAAACTGTATGAAATCTTTCCTGATCCCTGCAATTGCTAGTGCCTCCCCCGCACCATTATCACATCCACGTTCGGTGTAATAACTATATTAGTAGGTGTTTCTCTGCCTGGTAGAATGTAAGCTCCTTGCGGGAAGGGACTTTCACTTTTGTCTTCGTATCCCCAGCACCTCGACACGATGCCGAGCACAGAGAAGACACTTAATAAATTTGTTTGTTGATTGACTGATGAAGGAACTGTGACTCCTTTAAATTACTAAATGAACATCATAGGCCAGTAAGCGATGGAGTCAGGACTTATAATTTTAACTTCTATTGCAAGAATTAAGAGAAGTTCTTAACTTTTTTTGTTCCATGGACTCCTGTGGCAGTCTGGTGAAGCCCGTGGACACTTTCTCAGAATAATGAAGATTATAGAGAAAATCAATTATATTGTAATACAATTATCAAAATATTTTAATAAACTTTTACATAACCTCTGATTAAAAACTTCTAAAGGGATCTTCGAGACCGTCAATTCAGTTTTATTTATTTTTTTTCAGATGGAAATGGAGACCCATAGAGGTTAGGGGATTAGCCAAACTCTCAACTCATTCAGGTAAATAATACAGATATCTCTATTTTAGGGAGAAAAAAAAATCTTAGATTAAATGACTCATCTTGTCCATGGTCACAAAGTCAGTAAGTGTCAGAGACAGGATTTGAAGCGGGGCCTCTTCTCAGTCTCCTTTCTACCACATCAAAATACTTCTGCTAGTACAGGGCAAAGCTTAGATTAGAACCCAGATCTTACTATACCAATGTCTCCCAACCTGGGAGCCTCAAAGTTATATTTGGAGGAAGACTCATTTTGTAGAGAAGGACGATGAGACCTTAAGACATCAAGGGACTCACCCAACGTCACTCTGTCAATAAACATCAAACACCTGCTGTATTCAAGACAATGTGCCTACAAAGAAGGGTAAAAGACAGCCCCTGCTTTCTTGGAGCTCACCCTCTAACGGAGGAGACACACAAACAACTGTGTACAATCAGGTTATATACAGGCTAAATTGAAAATCAATGGAGGGAAGAAAAGGTAATAAGTATTTTTTATACACCTCCTATATGCCAGGCTCTGTGCTAAGCACTTTTACGAATATTTGATCCTTATGACAACCCTGAAAGGTAAATGCTGTTATTACACACATTTAACAATTGAGGAAATGTTAAGTGACTTGCCCAGGGTCATACAGCTAGTTAAGTTGTCTGAGTCCATATATGAACTCAGGTGTCCGTGACTTCAGATCCAGCGTTCTAATTTTTGCACCACCTAGCTGCCTACTACAATTAAGGGGGAATTGGGGAAGTTTCCAGTTATAGGTGGAATTTTAGCCAGGACTTGAAGGAAGCCTGGAGGCAGAAATGAGGAGGAAGACCATGTTGATGCAAGGTCATGGAGATTAATAAACATCAGAAGTGGGATTTGAACCTGGCCCCTCAGACACCATATGCAGCATTTTCCTCTTCTCCCTCCAGCATTCATTTAGCTCATAGCAAAGGAGCAAATAAACGTTTGCTATTTTCTATATTTTAATAGGTTTTTCTAAGTGATTTCTATGTATTTTATGTATATAAGATCTCGACGTTTTCGTTCAGGTCTAAGATTCTGTGGTTTATGTTATAAAATTTTAACTAATTGGGGAATCAGCAGACTCTTTAGCTTGGCCTGAATGTCACTAGCAATGCCCTATGTACCCTCTGATAGATAAGGGGAACATAGAAAATGAAGGAGCAAAAGAAGAGGAGAGGAGAGAGGTTGAGAGAAGGAAGGTGAGAAAGGGACAAGGAAGAGGTGGGGAATGGTAGACAATTGCCAACAGTTGCCCCAGGTGGTATTAGAGGCAACTGTCAAGATAAATAGAGGTTTGTCTCTCAGGTTAAATACTGAAAACTAGAGAGGTGCAAAATTTAGGGAACTGAAGTGACTTCAAAGAAAGCAATTGAATCCTGTTTCTGTTTAGTTGCAGCAATAAAGGGTAGTGGGTGGACTTGTTAAAAGCCCAGGTCATTCATTGTCTCGGACTTGTGGTAGTTAGGTGTGGATTGATAGAATTCTAATATTCTGTAAAAAATTGATCAGGCCAGCCAATTATAGAAGTAAACTGTGCTCTTTGAACTGACCCTCCCAAAGGGAATAGAACTGAGCTCTCTAACAGGCTGACTACCAAATCATCTTATCCCAGTCAGTATTAAAGCGATTAAATTTCTAACTTTAGGCTCCAAAAGTCATTCATTGACTACTCATGACTAGAATTTTAAAAATTTGAAACATTTTTATTTGTTCAGTTTACTTTCTTGATTTTGTATGAGGCTGCTTATTTTTAATTGTTTTTGTGGTTAATATAATATTTATTATCCCTTAAATTTATATTCTGACAAGTAGCACAGTTCAGGGAAATGAATTTGGGCTCAAATGGCCAGGTGAAGCTATGTGTCACAGCAGATGGAGTGCTAGGCCTAGAGTCAGGAAAATGAGTCTGAGTTCAAATATGGCCTCAGACACTAGTGGTGTGACCTGGGCAAGGTACTTAACACTGTTTGCCTCAATTTACTGGTCTATAAGATGAGGTGGAGAAGGAAATGGGGAAACCACTCCATTATTTTGTCATGAATAGCCAGACACATATGACTGGACACGGGCTTTGCCATTTATTTACTATGTGACCCTGGATAAGTCCTTTTACCTCTCTTTGTCATGGTTTATTTATCTGTAAAGTGAAGAGGTTGGACTAGATGAGCTTTATATTTCAGTTTGAATTCTACAATCCTATGATGCCTTATTCTGTGATAGAAGTGACCTCGGGTTCTCAAAGGCCATACCACTTGCACCTCTAGTAGCTCTCAGGGAGCTGGGAAGGGTTTCAAGAACGGACCCAGTGACAGACTATGTGTCCATTTTCTCAGATGACAAGCCTAGCGGATCATCAGAGATGATCATGTCCAAAAAATTGGCCACCCTGTAATGAATTTTTTATGTATGGCAAATAAAATGGATTAAGTTCATCAACATGTAGGAATTGTCAATGTCTCTGTGGAGTAATGCTAAAGAACTCGCCAAACTCTTCACAGGAACGTGGGGTTTCTGCCGCACGTTAGTAATATGGCAACATCCCTTATTCCATAATAAGAGGGGGTAATTTATTAGCCCCCATTTTCCAATACGATATTATTCCTGGAGAAGAGTTTCTGAGTGTTTCAAAGAAGAGAGAAATGAGGGTGGCAAAAAGGATTTTTCCATTTAAAAGGAACGCATCTCTAAAGCTCAAATGGATGGCTATAGATAGATAATTTCATTTCCTATTCAGCAAGTACCTGCCATCTCCTGGAAAAGATGAGCATGTCTTTTAAGTGTTAAAGTATTTGTGTGGTGTTAATATGGCCATATATTTACGGTTATTATTTTTTTCTGTTTAAAGCGATCATAGGATCACTGATTTAGAGATTGACAGTTTAGTCCAACCCTTTCATTTTACAGATGAAGAAACTGATGCCCAGAGAAGTTAAGTGACTTGAGCAAGGACAGAGAGGCAGTGTGTGGCTGAGGCTGTAGTAAATCGCTGGTCCTTTATTCCAAATCCATTGCTCTTGGGGGTCAGTAGAATTGGGGGGGGGCCAAGAAGGCAGGATGCAAACCTACCTGCATTTACTAAACAGGAAAAACCTGTTTGGTGAGAGGGAACAAATCTAATCTCTTCAACAAACACTTGATAACTGGATTTCTCATCCTCATTCTTTGCCTTGCCTGACCAGCTTCTGCACATTCCCCCATGTTCATTCAGCTTGTCAAAGCGCATATCCTATTTCAAAGAACCATTCTTTATACAGGAAATATCCTTGGGAAGGAAGTATCTTTGTTTTTAGAATGAAATTCTTTGTGAAAGGGGAAAAAAAATCTCCATCTTATATTAAAATCAGTTCTAAAGACAGTGAAAAGCATTTAACTAATGTCAGAATACCACCTCACATTCATATAATGCTTTACACCCCAAAGCTCAGTGAAGTAGCTAGGATTAGTTCCATTTATAGGCCTGGAAATCGAATTTAGGTGACTTGCCCAGGGTCACACAGCTATTACTTAGAACCAGGAATCAAACAGGTTTCCAGCTTATGCTCTACTATACTGCTCTCACTGGTTGGCCAACAATAGGTCTCAGCCCAAGCCTCACTTGGTCATTTTTTGGGGTTTTGATGGCTCTAAGTGAGTATAAATAGCAATTGTTTCTGTTTTGGCCAGAAACCCTGAGGGTCTTCTCTTCTCAGTTTGATTTTATTTTTTATTTTTGGACTAGGTAAAAGAGGCCATTCTTTGCCTCATTGTTACTTAGCCTTTATCACTGAATAGGTATTGCCTCAGACAAACTGAGAACTGAGAAAGACGGTAGCTTAAAAAGGCCAAGGCCTCCCATTGCATACAAGGCCATATCCAGTTGTCCTGATCTATATCTGGCCACTGGACTCAGATGGCTCCAGAAGAGAGAGTGAGGTTGATGACTTTGCACAGCTCTGCCTCACTTAAATCCAAGTCACCTGCAAGTCCTGACATCTCCCTCCCGATGTCATGGCCACTCTTCAAGAACAAAGAACAAACAACAACTGTACCGCACTTTCTCTTTATTGAAATGCCATTCAAGGAGAGTAGTAGTTTTAGTCAGTGTTAGAAAGTAGACATTGTTATATTGAATGCTGTTGGTGAAGGCCTGGTATATCTCTCTAATAACAAATTATAATGTGCAGGTAATAAAATAATGTTAAACTCTACCTTTCTTCTCAGGTTCTAAAAACACATTTTATTTTGGGTTGTATTTTTTTCACAAAATATTTATGAAGTAAAGGAGATGAAATAATATAGGTTTTGGGGGGTTACGGAAGCCTTTGAACTACCTAAAGTATTAATAATTTATTTGCATCATGTATTGATTTTCAACACAACTTTTCCTATCCCTTTAGACTCTCTCTATCACTATACTCTTCAAAAAAAAAGGGAAAATAAATGTACTTACATTTAATGTTGATTGGGTATGCACTTGTATACTTCAGTAGGGTGAAAAACCTGATTAGATTTTTAATTCTTGAAGATACAGTTTTATTCCCAAATTGGCCAAGACTTTTGACCAATGATTATTTAGATTTTTTTTTTTTAGGAATAGAAGTAAGAATTAATAAAATTGGAGGAAGAGGTCAATTAGTTATTTTAAAGTAATTTACTTCATATTTGCATCATTTCCCAGAATGAATGGTATAAAAACAACTACCTACTTTAATTAGCCTAGCTCATTCATGCAAATAGAATCTATAGATTATAACATCAATTATGTATGTTTGGTAGAAACTGTCAGAAGGCTTTCCTTTCTAATGTTTCCCATCGCAGCTTCTTTGGGGGAGTGAACTGAATGTTTCTTAATGATACATAAAATAGAAACAAATATAGCTGAGAAATAGGAAGAGGAAAATTTACATGGATCAGGTTTTCATATATTAAAGGCAGATTAGAGCTCAACAAGAGCATACTCTTAGTCTTCACCGACAATACTTAGTATGTGTTGTAAATCGATTGTAAGTTCCTGGACGGCTGGTACTGTTTTCCTTTGTCTGTGTAGCTTGTCACCACAATGTCTCTTGGTTGTTGTATAAAGTAGCTGCTCAATAAATGTTTGTTGGATTGGAACATTGTTCTAAACCATTGCAATTGTTTAAAACCCTATTGTTATTATATTGAGAAGCATTTGCTACAACATCTGCTTACACAGAAAACTTTAAAATAAAAATCAAATTAAAGCTCTTAATAACTCAGAAAGGTGTTAGAATCAGTGTGAATTACAGCTGGTGATAATCATGATTTGAAACTACTACTAAGTAAAAAGCAAAATTAATAGTGTTTTGCTATGAAGTGCTTCATGAAATAAGTTAAATATCTTTTTTTTTTTATTGCTTTTGGAGGGTAATTGGGGTTAAGTGACTTGCCCAAAGACATATGTCTAGTGAGTGTGTCAAGTGTCTGAGGTCAGATTTGAACTCAGATCCTCCTGACTCCAGGGATAAATTAAACATCTTTAACAGGATTTGTGAAGGAACAAAGTTCCTGATGGAAAAAGGAGAAATTGATATTTTCCTAGTGTAACCAGAGCATGTCTTGGCATGCCCACTTTGTCTGACATAGAGGCACTTTTGAAGGGCTTTTGGAGCAAGTCTAGATTGCCTAAGATGGAGACCTCTGCATCTCCTACGAGGTAACATCCTTGACTGACTGCTTGCCTCTTTAAAACTGGTGAGATTGAGCTGTTCTCTGTTTTCTGCTACTCTCTTTTTGGCCGCTCTTATCTGCCATCCAGAGGGTGAAGATAATAGTTCACCACAGGAAGGCTACCACCAATGGAACCAGTGGGAAGGGAAGGACTTTCCTTTCCCTACTCCCCATGGGACTTGGAAGTACCAGTGTCCTTTTTTGGAGTCGGGATAAAGCAGCCAGCTCTGGCAGAGAAGTCCTGAGAAGTCAGCTTGCCTCAGACTGGAGCCTGAGGAGGGTTTTAGACTTGAAACAAAGACTGTGTTCTACAGCAACTGAGGTGGTTTGAGGGAGAAGGGGTAAGGGGAGGAGGATTATGCCTCCCACATTTTGGGAAAGTAAACTTGTATATTTGTGATTATGCCTTCTAAAGTAAACATCTCTGTGTTAAAGCTAATGTAGCAGTGGCTAATTGGAATTGGGATGCAGGGGGCTACCCCCTACAACTGAGGGAACGATGTCAGTGGGGATTAGAACCATTTGCTGAGTCTAGACATCCCACAATCCCCTGAAGGGTATCAGAACCTTGAGTATGGAGTAAAATGTGATACACTTGACCTTTAGGCAGTAGAGACCTTGGTAATATGTGTTACACTAGAAAACTCCATAAAAACTTTGAAAGAATCTCATGTGACAAAATGTTCTGGAAAAAGAGCCCCATGCAGAGAGTTGGGTGATGAGTTTGAATACCAGCTCAACCAGTAGTTTATGTGTGACCCTGAGCAATTTACTTCTACCATGCTTCAGTCTCCTCATATGTCAAATAGGAGTCACGGATGCCTACTAGTACCTACCTTTTTGTTTTTGTTGAGACCAATGATGTCATTGGTGGAGGGGATTCCCAGTGAGGAAACTCACTATACTAACACAGACTAATAACTTTTGCAATCATTTTGTAGAATTGCCTGTGGCACTGAGGTCAAGTGACTTGTCCACTGTGACTCATTCTCAGGGTGAGACTTGAATCCATGTCTTTTTAATTCTGAAGCTAGCCCTCTAGCCATTATTCTACCATGACTCTCTCTGACTATCTTACAGGGTTTTTTGAGATTTAAATGAGATATTAGGTCTTAGTGTTCTTAGGAAAGTTACAGCTACTACACAAATGTGAAGCATTATTATTATTGGGCTTGCATGCATTTTATTTTTATCTCTTTTTAAGGGCCTGGGAATGAGAACTTTATGTAATCAAGAAAGAACATCAACTTGAATGATCTCTTTTGTTTTTTGAAACATTGTGTATCAGTCTCATAATCAGAATTTCTAAATTTTTCTTACTGAAAATTTCTCTTTTGTTAAAGCTGTGGTATACTCTATAATACCATACTTTATACTGGAATGGATACTTTTGAAGGAGAAAAAAAGGGCATTGTGTTGAGTGGGGTACACTCTCTGCACCCTCTGTGAAGATACCTCAGAATGAGAAGGGAAAGAAATTATCTGGAAATCAGAGATAGACTTTTGTAAGACTGGACAGACCTGAATCCTGGGTTTACACAACCTAGGACCCTTCCCTCCCTACCCTTGTTGTCATCAGCATTAGGCCCCTTTCAGGAGTTTTAGACCTCCACCCTTGTATACCACATCTTTAAAAACATTAGGCCCTTTTTCAGGAGTTTTTGACCTCCACTCTTGCTTGTGACCTTTTCCTCTCCCTTGCTTGGTGGTTACCAAATAAGGACATGGATGATACCTTGGCTTCCAGTCCCACTTCCCTGCCAATAGGAGATAGTGGTGGGCTTCTTTGTTATTCACCATTGGGTTAGATTTCGCTCCAATACTGAGAGTCCACCTCCCAGCCAATGGGAGAAGGGACAGCCAGGTGGAGGGGGCTTGACTGTGTTAGGGTATAAATTCTTGTTCTGTCTTTTGTAACATGCCTCCTCTCCTTGATCCCTGCCATGGAGAGGACCGCCCTCTTCTTGAGAGGGAAGAGAATAAAACTTCCTGTTCCTTCCTCAAGATACCTCTGACTTTTGATTTTTCTTGGGTAGGGGATTTTTGGGGTCCTCATACTCCACACAGTGTGAATTGCACATGAAGTCATCCTAAAGTTTTTTCCTTTACCAGATAACATACTCCTATTCAGCCAGAGGCTGATTATCTGGAAAAGTCAGATCTAAAGTCTCTGTTAACAATTTACTCATGTTGTCTTAATCAAATCCCAGTCAGATTGGTCTATTATGGCAATATTTTAATTAAGGGAATCCTATTTCCAACTTAACCTCAAGCTTCTGAAAGTCCTTCATTCTAAACAAAAGTCATCAGAAAGTTTTATTTGGGTAAACTAAAAAAAAAAACACCCCGCCCCCCACTCCCAAAAACCATTTACTTACTATTTATAAACTGACTTGAATGAAACTTCTATAATTATCTAGGAATCACCTACTCCAACCTCCTAAATCTGCAGATGAAAAAACTCAGGCTCACAAGGATTTAAGTAATTTGCTTAAGGTCAGTTAAATGGCAAAATGAGAACATGAACCCACTGCCTTTATATCATATTATGTTTAATTGTCTAATATTTCTTCAATTTGGCAAAACATATTTCAAAAAAAGAAAATAGTCAATTTAGTAAAAAAAAATAGTCAAAGTTTTCGGGCTCTGAGTTTTTTTGTATTGTTTTTACAAAACACATTGAATTTTTGTTGTTAAAATAGTTGTAATGGAATCATGAGGACTCAGAAATAGCATGTCATCTGTTAAGTGTAAGAAAAGGAGGAAGCAAAAATCTCATTAGCTGAAGATTAGCCTCTTACTATTACCCATGACTTAAAAGTTGAAAATGATAGGCAAAATACTAAATTCTCAATTTGTGTTTTTGGTATAATTCTGAACTCATGAGAGTACCTTAAAGCATTCAATAGCTTCCAAATGCACAAACAGGTATTTTGTTGCTTGAATTTAAGTCTTTTCTATTTTGTGCTGTGATGTAGGTGTTTACTTGTCCACCAATGAGCATATAGTCCTAATTGAAATATTACAATGTGGTCCTTCTTGTTAATAACAGATAGAAGACCAATTATTTTAAAAT
This sequence comes from Pseudochirops cupreus, assembly GCA_028627135.1. Classification (NCBI taxonomy): domain Eukaryota; kingdom Metazoa; phylum Chordata; class Mammalia; order Diprotodontia; family Pseudocheiridae; genus Pseudochirops; species Pseudochirops cupreus. Next base: position 475,232,505 of record CM053581.1, read on the forward strand.
TCCATTTGAATTTTTTTTTCCAAAGTAATACATGTTCTCTACTTTGAGAAGGATATTGAGCTGGGAAAATATTTTAAAAGTTACTCAATATTGCTGTCAGGCTTTTATCTAGGTTGCTTTTAGTCTCTGATATTAGTATTATTATGCAAAATTGGTAAAACAATTAGTTAAGGTTTAAATTTTCTTATGGTTCAAGTTGATTCAAAGAAATTCCTGGTATTTGATTTTACTTGTTGGAGATGAAAGTGTGAATTGGTGAGAGATGCTCTATTATCATAAATGCCATGATTTTTTTCTTCTTCCTTTCCCCATCCAAAGCCCAGATTTAATAGTTGTCTAAATAAATATGAAGCTCATTGAGCTGCAGTAGTAAATATATGCAAATACTACTACATATAGAACAGACCTAAATAAATTATAGCAGGCTTTATAAGTAAGTAGAATAGATGTTTGCCTATTTGGTATAAATTGAAAGATATGAGGTAGATCCCTTTCCCTCAAAATATCTTGCCTAGTGCTGTGAAGATAGTATAACATGATGGGGAGAGCATTGGATTTGTTGTGAGAAGACTGATCTGCCATTTATTACCCTTGTGGCCTTGGACAGATCACTTAATCTCTGTTGGCCTCAGTTTCCTCATATGTAAAATGAGACCATTAGAATAGATAATGTGTGAATTTCTTTCCAATTCTACATCTATGAAATTCCACTTATAGATTAGTTTCTTTACAGCTCAGAGGATTTTACATTTTAAAAGCTCCTAATTAAAGATGTACTTGGCCCAGAGAAGGACATACTTTCAGAACAAGAAGAGCTCCAGCAACCTCAGGAACATCTTTACTGTAGTATCTACCTGAGAATAGGTTGGATGCCACATTGAGGATTCAGGGCTATTACAGGGTAGCACCTATGGGTACTGGTTTGATTCTGAGTCTTTGAAGAAGGCCTGGGTTCCAAATCATACCACAGTTCTCTAGTTCGAGCAAGTCTTCTGACTCTGATCAAGTCTGTGATTTGCACAGTAAAGATTCTTAGAGCTAGAATAAAACACAATTACTTATCCCCACTCTTTTATAAAGAAATTGAAACAGAAAAATTATGACTTGCCCAAGGTCACAAAGCTGCTTAGTGGCAGAACTGGAAATAGAAGCCAGGTCTCTTAACTCTTAAGTGAAGGTTATCATATCAAACTCTCTTCCTCAGAATGAACTGGGTCTCCATAAGCACTTCATTAAGGTCAGTAACTTTGGGTTAAGGTATCCTCACAGCTATAGTTGTAGAAATCTATTTGTTCTAATGAAATCTCTTTCCAATCCCATTATCTCCACCCAAATCCCACTTCTCATCATATACAGGAACTATTGGAGTAGCTTCCAAATTGATCTCTTTGCTCCAACTCTCTACCCCTCCAATACACCATACATGTTGCTGCCAAATTTTCCTAAAGACAGCTTGGTTCATGTCATTCCCCATTACCTACTAAAAAAAGTAAACTCAGTCTGTTTTTTAAAGGCCCTTTGTAACCTGACCCTATCTACTCCCCAGCTTTATCTCATACTATTTATTTATATAAACATTCCAAACAGTCAGGCCTATTCACCATCTCCGAATTATATAATGCTCATTTGTATATCATATGCATTCTTCCCCTTCATGTGATTCCCTTGCGTGAAATGACCTTCCCTTTGTCTCCATTTCTATAAGTCCTACTTGACCTTCAAGACCCAGCCCAAGTCTAATTGCCTTTTCCCAAAGCTTTACCTGCATGCCTAAGTCCCAGTGAACTTGCTGTCTGTATTACTCCTTAAACATTTAGCATATACCATCTGGTATCTTGAAGGTTATTCATCAGTTTAAGTATGTCTTGACTTTCCAACTAGACTTTAGGCCCCTTGAAGGCTGAGAACATGTCTTATAATTCTTTGTATCCCTGATGTCAAGTACATGCAGGCACTTATTGCAGCTGCTGGTGGAACATGGAAGTATTTCAGTACTCCCTAGAAGAGAACAAATATTATACCACTGCTATAGATAGAGATCTTGGATATTAAAATTTTTTATTTTTAATCAATGGAATAAAACAAGCATTTCTATAACAATGTAATAAAAAGACCACTGTACATGAAACTGCAAGTCTATTATGTATAAATTCACATTCCTTTTAAATACACAATAGTTATCAGGAAAATTTTTTTTCCCTTTTTTTTCTTCTCTCCCTCCTCACACATTAGAGATTTTAAAAAAATTATCTTTATTTTTCTCCCAAGGATGAGACAGAATGATATGGGAGAAAAACAAAAGGACTTCGAATTTGAAAATTAGATTTCAGGTCCTGGTTCTGTCATTGTCCTATCAGCTTTGTAATGGTGGACATATTTGGCTTCTCTAAACCTCAGTTTGCTAATCTGTAAAATAAAAATAATAATTATTACACTACCTGCCTTAGTGGATTGTTGTGAGAGAATCAGATTATAAATTGTGAAGTTCTTTGTAATTATCATGTATATATAAAATACTGTTTATATACATATATATACATAATTATTTATTATATTTCAATGGGCTATGAATTTTTGTTTCACATTTGATATTTTTACTTTAGTCCATATATTTTATTATTTGGGGATATCTCTCTTTGAAAGGCAGAATGACACGGTAGATAAAGACTGGCCTCCAGTAGATAAAGACTGGCCTCATATCTACAAAGACTCACATTCAAATCCTACCTCTCACATATATTGACAGTGAACCTAGGCAATCCACTTAACCTTTTAGTCCATTAGGCAACTTGTTAAGCCTACAAATTACCTAGAAGATACCAACCTTCATTGGTAGAGGGAATTTTCTCATCTAGGAATTTCCTATATCTCTGAAATAATGTGTACAGACCCTATCCTTCCTTACTTTATATTTCCTTTTTCTGATTACTACAGACAATGGAACATAGATTTAGAAGACAATAGATCAGCAGGAATGGGGTGGGCATGGAAGTATAAAGATAAAGTCAAATGACAAGAAAGTGGAGCAAAATATTCAATGAAAAATTTATTGACCCTGGTCTTGTTCATGTCCTCTAATTAGAACTTTCTCCAAATTCAAGAAAAAAGTATGTCTCCTTCTCTAGATCATATTATTTTTATCAATCGATGAGCATTTTATATTCTAGACACTGTTCTACTTTTTAAAAATCAGCTTAAACTGTTACTAATTTTTGTTTTCCTCTTAATCTTGTGTAATTCTAGTATTTCTGTGTCAAGGGAGGGTAGGAATTTTCTGTTACAGTTAGGGTAAAAACCTAGAAAGGCAGAGAACCAACCAAGGAATAAAATGGCTGTGTAAAACAATACATTCAGGCCCAAAGCTTTTAACTTACAGATGTGTCAGCAATTTCAAAAGTAGTTTCTTTTTCGGACACCACAGTGATTACTATCTGAAGAAGTTTCTGAACTTTTAACTTAAGGTAATGAGCCAGTTAATAGGAGACTGGATTTTGTGTAGGAAGCAATTACACCGATTGATAGGAAACTCGAGAAAATGAGTGCAAGCTTTAATGAAATTGACAAAAAGGTCATGTGTCTGAAAGCTGGGATAGAAGAACAAGGTGTAATGTTGGGAGAAAAATCATTAAAGACAATACTATGAAAATCAGTGAAAACAAAGATGAAGTATAATACCACTGAAGCTATCAGTGTAAAAGATTACAGAATTAACATATGGAAACCAACCTCTGAGGTGGGAGCCTATGCTTTAGCTGATCTTAGTCTATTTCTACTCTTGCAAAGGGATATGCCAGTGCATGTGGTTATGAGTGAGAGTTTATTATAGCAACACTGAATCAGTATAACCTAATATTTTTGGGAATGTGTAATGAGAATGGGAATTTGAAGATCTTCCCTGCCCCTTAATAGACCTAGGGGAGAATTTGAAGATCTCCCCTGCTTTAAAAGCAAACTCTGCCCCCTAATAGGCTGAATGTAATCAGATGGAGCCTGTGATGGAGGGAATTTGCTAAAGGGTGGAGCAGAGCCCACAGGAAGCTTCCCTGCTGTGAAGATAAACTCTGCCCTCTAATAGGCTGAATGTAGTCACGTGGAGCCTGTGGTGGGAGGAGTTTGCTGAAGGGAAGCAGAGATCACAGGAAGCTGGTCAGAGCTAGTGAGACAGTGGGGGAGAGAAGATGCTCAGGCAAAGAGTCAGGCTCTAGATATTAATCTTGTTTTGGTTTGTGGGAAGGCTGAAGGATGCTGTGGCTCTCAGTGTTATTATGGCTTCTGAATCTTTGGTGCTATGATGGAATTGGTTTACTGGTTTTGGCATTTGGTTTTCTGGTGTCTAAATAAATGCTTCAGTTCTGTCCTCTATATGGAGAGTTTGGTATATTTTGTGATAGAACATCATGCGATACTTATAGTCATGGTCTTTATTGTGATCATGGGTGCTGTAAATATTGCATTGGCACTACATTTGGCGACAAATATGGGACTGATTGCTTAAGCTGGATGTCACCCCCTGTCCATGACTGTGATGTTCCACCTCTGGACCTGGTGTCAACTGAGTGCCAGATGTCACCTAAAGAACTGACCTTTTGAATGGGACGTTCTAGACCTGGCATTGAACAAGCTCTGGATGACAGCTAAAAAACTAAACTCTCAAATGGGACCTCTTGAAGCAGGGACAGCTCTATGGCCAATTTCAGCTTGAAGTAGCTTTGGAGAAGAGACCTTTGCCCCTTGCCCCAAGATTTTGAGCCCCATTTGATCAAGGGGAGGAGGGATGGGGTGCTTGTGCCCAATCCCCCACCCTAAGCTATTGTTTTATGTGCAAAGTTTTTCTATTATCCCTGTTATATTGTTGCAAAGTTCTGTTGACACCAGTTTTTCTACCAGTTATCCCTAAACTCTCATTTATTGTTAATGTACTTTTGCTATGTAAGGGACATGAAAGATCTTCTGGCCGAATGTAATCAGAATGGGAATTTGAAGATCTTCTCTTCCCCTTAATAGATCCAGGGGGTAGTTTGAAGACCTTGCCTGCTTTGAAAGCAAACTCTGCCCTGTAATAGGCTGAATGTAATCACATGGAGCCTGTGATGGAGGGAATTTGCTAAAGGGTAGAGTAGAACCCAGAGGAAGCTTTCTTGCTGTGAAGATAAACTCTGCCCCCTAATAGGGTGAATGTAGTCACATGGAGCCTGTGGTGGGAGGAGTTTTCTGTGGAGGGAAGCAGAGTCCACAGGAAGCTGGTCAGAGCTAGCAAGATGGTGGGGGAGAGAGGACGCTCAGGCAAGGAAATAGAGAGTTTTGTGAGTAGATACTGATCTTGTTTTGGTTTGTGGAAAGGATGAAGGATGCTGTGACTCAGTGTTATTATGGCTTCTTAATGTCTTTGGTACTATAATGGAATCAGCTTATTGGTTTGGGGATTTGGTTCTCTGGTGTCTAAATAAATGCTTCAGTTCTGTCCTCTATATGGAGAGTTTGTTGTATTTTGTGATCAAACGTCATGTGATACTTTAGTCACAGTCTTTATTGTGATCATGGGCATTGTAAATATTTCATTGGTGCTACAGAAGGGTTAACATGAATGTGTTTGGCATTCTAAGAGAGGTTCCCAAGTTTGGGGTTTTTTTTTGTTTTTTTTTGTTTGTCTTTGCTTAAATGGTCAAACTGGTTTTTTGACCCAGAAAGACTAGAATTGGAAACAGAAGACCTGAGTTTAAATCTCTCTTCTTCTCCTTGCTACCTGTTTATCAAACTTTTATTAAGTACTATGACATGAGATAAAGAATATAGACATGAAATCATAGGATCCTGGGTTAGGGTCCTTGCTCTATTTCATCCTAAAGGTACAAAAATGGGTAAGTTACATAATCTCTCTAGATCTGTTTTCTTATCTATAAAATAAAGGATTTTGACTAGATGACCTTTAAGATCCTTCTTAGTATTAAAATTATGTTCTGCTGCATACAAGGCACAGCGTGAGGTACTGGGGATACAATGACAAAAACCATGCTATGCTAGCCCTCAAGTAACTGACATTTTTCTGTATGAGGGTTGGGGGCAGATCTGAAAGAGATAGGACTTATAAACAGACAAATATAACAAAAGGTAGGGAGACATGGGAACAAGGGAAAGATACAAAGTGATGTAGGAAAATGTGAGGAAGGAGAGAACACTTTCAGGGGAGGGATCAGAGGAGCCTACAAAAATGAAGTAGCCCCTGAGTTAAGCTTTAAAGAAAGATCAGGTTTCTTTAAGGTGTCACTGATGATCAAGTTCTTTACAGGGGGACCAGTATGACTTGTCTTGGGGCACTAAAGCTGGAGATAGAGTATAAACATGAGGAAATAGCAAATAATCCAGTTTGGCCTGAAACATAGAAGATGTGAAGTTCTTTGACCTTCCATGTTTTCAAGTTAGCTATAACAATAAATTCAGACCTTCCCTAGTGACGCTAATGGCAGAATTACCCAGGGATGCAGAGGAAGAAATACTATTAAGTTTATCTTGATAAAAATATGTTGTGAAATAAGAGTAGGAGGTGGGTATCAGACTGTGGATGGCTCTAAATACCAGGATAAGGAGTTTGTATTTTATCCTAGAAGCAATAAGAAGCCACTAGAATTTTTGGTCAGGGGATTAACAAAATCGTACCTGTACCGCAGGAAGATTATTCTGGCAGCTCTGTGGAGAATGGACTAGACACAGAAAGACCAACTGGTAGCCCTTATAATAGCTAACTAGTGGCTAGTACACGCAAGATGTGATGAGGATGTGACCTGAATATAAAAGGATATATCATTAAAATAATCAGAAGAGAATAGAAGGACACAACTTGCACAATTATAACTAGAGGCAAAATTCTTAACTAAAGGAGAGATAGAAGTAATCATGAAAGATACAAAATAAAATTTCATCACATTGAGCATTAAAAAACTTTTGTGCAAAGTTAATGCTGCTAAAACTGGAAGAGTGTCAATTAATTACAGGAAAATTCTTCCCAGTAACATCCAGGAGGCAGCAAGGTAAAATAGAGTGTTGGATATGAAATTAGAAGACCTAGGTTTGAATTCCAGATCTGCTGTTTATGACCTGTGTGAGGTTGGGTAAATCACTCAACTTTTTGAAGCCTCCATTTCCTCATCTGCAAAATGAAGGGATTAGACTCAGTGACCATTAAGATCCCTTCTTGACCTGTTCTATGACCTGAGGTCCTTGATAAATTCTCAAATCCAACATACATAGGAAATAGATGTAAATATATAAGAACAGGAGTCATACCCCAATAAATAAATGAGCAAAGTATATATACAGTTAGTCAATAAGCTTTTATTAAGGGCTTGCTATGTGGCAGATACTGTGCTTGGCATTAGGAAAAGCTGTAGGAATAACCAACAGTTTTCAAAATAGGAAATTCAACAACTATATTTTAAAAATGCTCTTAAACATTAAGAATAAGAAAAATAGAAATAGAAATGTAAAAATAGACTTTGAGATTTTTGCCTCACATCAATCAAATTAGTAAAGAAAGAAATGAAAGTGGTGAAGTTGGAGGAGTTGTGGGAAGAGAGGCACATTAACTAATGCATGGTTATTAGAGCTATGAATTGATTGGTCTAACCATTCAGGGAAACATTTTGGGATTATACTAAAAAGTAACTAAACTGAACATACCCAGATATTCCACAACTGGCCATAGTATATTAAAGACAGAGAATAAGTAATATAATATTATTGTGCCATAAGAAATGATAAATACGAAGAATACAGAAAAACTTGGAAAGATTTTTTTTAACCAACGTACAATGAGGTAAACAGAACTACCAGAATAATTTACATGATGACCACTATAATTTAGAGTGATTTAAAATTTAATTTAGAGTGATTTAAAAAAGAAATGAATATCAATAAAACATTTTAAAAGGAAAAAAAGATGATGATGGTAACGTGATTGAAGAGAAGATGCCTTTCTCTTTATATAATAAATGAATGAAAATATATATCTCTTATAAGATGAATGAATAAAAAAGTATTTACCATATACCAAACCTTGGGGTTGCAAATAAAAAGAAAAGACCTCAAAGAGCTTATACATTAATAGTAGGAAGCAATATCCATGGGGGAGGGGAGATTGACAAAAGAGAGATATTTTTGTTTGGAAAATTACAGGGATGGAGTGGAACTATAGGGAAAAAAATACATTTAAAAGATGTGGACCTAGAATTAATAAGATTTGACAAATGATTAGATGTGAGAGATAATAAAGAAATAAAAATTTTAAAGTGGCTTTGAGATTTTTAACCTGGGTGACTAAGACAATTGTGCATTAAACAGAAATAAGTCTGGGAGAGATGCAGGTTTAGGGATGAAAATGGTAAGTTCAGTTCTGGACATATTGTGTTGAACTTATAACAATACATTCAGGAAGAAATGAAGACTAGAGTTCAGAAGAGATAATAGGGTTGGATTTATTGATTTGGGAGTCATCTAGGGCAGAGCAAAAATTGAACTCATGGTCACCAAGGAGAAGTATAGAAAGAGATGGGAAGAAAAGAAGAGAACCCTAGACAAAGCCTTAAAGAGATATCTGTGCTTAGGGGATGGGAGCTATATAATAAATCAGCAAAGGAGATGAGAAGGAACAGTCAGATATGAAAGAATATGAACATATTCCTTTATATATATAGGATATGTTCAGGCACACTCTAATGTTTCAGAAAGTGGAATTTTAATTTAATCACACAAGTTTATTTTGATTTAAAGAAAAAGTTGTTATATAGAAATATAATGTAATTAAAAATTAAGGTTTTTTTTTAGTTTATTGAGTTAAAATAATGCTGTTTATGACTGAAGTCACTAAATATTCACTTAAAAAATTCTCTGGGTGCATACTCTAACAAAATGCTTTGCACAGACCTACAAGTAGGAGGAGAATCACAGAAAACCAGAGGAAGAGAAAGCATCCAAGAAGTAAGAGTGGTCAATTATCAAAAATCACAGAAAGATCCAAGAGTATGAGGCCTAGGAAAAGGCCATTGGACTTAACATATTAACGATAATGAATGACCTCTGAGAGAGTAGTTTCTATTGATGATTGAGTAAGAAATCAAAGTACAAGACTGCTGTGAGTGGGAGGTGAGGAAATACAGTACCTTTTCTGAAAATTTAGCATTAAAAGTGAGGAAAAATATAGTATGAAAACTTGAAGGGATAGCAGGATCAAGGGAAGGTGTTTTGTTTTTTTTAAAGATAGGGAGATCTGAGTACCTTTTAGAGAAAGAGCCAGTAGGTAGGGAGAAATTGATGCTGAAGGTCAGAGAGAGGGTGTATGATATATGGATTGATATTTCAAAGGAGACTGACTGGAGGGGATAGGATCAAGGGCACAGATAGAGTTATAAAGCCTTAGAAAGAGGAAGGACCACCTTATCCTTTGAAACCTTTAAGTAGGGGTTAAGTTCAAAAGATCTTTTGAGGTATGGGTATAGGGAAGGTAAGAGACCTCATGACTCATGGCTTCAATTTTCTATTTTAAAAAATGTTTTATTGATACTCTTAAAAAAAAAACCAATAGAAAAAACCAAGTATCAGTATCACTTCCCAATGACTTGCCTCCACCTCCAAAAGAACACTCCCTTGTAACAAATAAGAAGTCATACTTATATCTGTGGTGTAAAACTCAAACAGAAATTAAGACCACTAAACCCCTGTATAAGGAACCTTATAAGAGCATATTGACTTAGAAAATCACTTATTAACATTATGTTTCATTGTATTTTTATTTATTTTGTTAAATATTTCCCAGTTACATTTTAATTTGATTCAGGCCGGTTTAATCTTGGTAGTGTTGCTGCCACATGCAGCCTACAGGACACATGTTTCACACCTCTGACTTACATAAAACAAATGAACATACTTGGCAAACATACTGAAGTGATTTGCCATTTCCTTCTCCGGCTCGTTTTACAGATGAGCAAACAGGGTTACACAACTAGTAAATGTCTGAGGCCAGATTTGAGTTCAAGAAGATGAGACTTCCTGACACCAGGCCTGACATTTCTACTCACTGCACAGCCTAGGTGTCCTAAAATGAAGATACTAGCTATGTCTAAAAATGTATGCTTCATTCTGCAGCTATATTCTACCACCTCTCTTCTGAGAAGCAGGAAGCATACTTCACTGTCAGTCTTCTGAAAACATGATAGACCATGGCATTGACCAGAATTTTGATGTCTTTAAGTATTGTTTCCCTTCACATTTATGTTGTCATGGAGCACATTGTTTTCTTGATAATATTTACTTTGCTCTTCATTGGTTCAAACTGAGCATCCCAAGCTTCTTTGAATTCTTCATATTTGCCATTTCTTATGGCATAATAATATTCTGTTTCATTTGTATAGTACAGTTTATTCAATGTCCTCAGTCTGTGTAATGAAAATGTTATGTTATGAAGTCAACTGCTGGGAGGCAGAGATGTAGTGATAGTTCCACTGGGAGTTTAACGATAGAAGAAGAGGTTGGAATAGCCACTGTGGAGAGTGTGACTGAAATTCAATCAAAGAGAAATAAAAGGATTGCTATGAATCAGGGAGGGTCCAGTTGGAATTAGATAACATAAATTTCTAGTGGACCCTGTCAATATGGTTGGAACTTCCTCCAATATTGTTCAGTGACTTGGAAGTAGAAGTGGAAAAGGTAGATGGTAGGGGCTAATTCAAAGTTGAGGATTAATATAACATGAACAGAAAAAGAAGAAGTCAAATGATTCAAAGATAGAAAATAGAATCTTGGTGAACTGATTAACTGTAGGATCAAGATTGAGGAGTGGAAAGAATGGCAATAACAGGAATGATGAAATGGGAGAAGGGGTAAAAGAGCTGGAGGAATGGACAAAAATTAGATTTGGGAAGAGTTAAGGCAGCGGTTTTCAACCTGTGGGTATGTTCAATTTGTAACAATGAAAATACATCCTGCATATCAGATATTTACATTACAATTCATAACAGTAGCAAAATTACAGTTATAAAGTAGCAACGCAAATAATTTTATGGTTGGGGGTTACCACAACATGAGGAACTGTATTAAAGGGTCATGGCATTAGGAAGGTTGAGAACCATTGAGTTGAGGCAATGTAAGAAGTGGAAGGATTGTACGTTTTGATCAGATAATTTCAGAATCCAAGCTCTTGGAGGTAGAAGAGTTTGGTGGGGATGATGAAGTTCTAGATGTGACCATCCCAGTGGGGGTGGAGGTAGCATGGAGATGTAGATTGTGGGATTTTAGGATGTTGGTGAACTGGGAAGTCAGAATGTTTGGTATTCTCTACACAGAATATTGCATCTTCTGGCTTCATGCCTTCACACAGGCTGTCCTGCATACTTTAAATGCTCACCCTCATCACCTCTCCTTCTTAAAATCCCTACCTGTTTTCCTGATTTGTTAGTCTCCCTGCCAATACTATGTATTTATTTTGTATATATCTTTGGTTACAAGATACGTGCAAACATTTTGTATGCCCTCAGCAGAAAGTAAACTTCTTGAGGGCAAAGAAACTGTCTCATTTTTGTGTTTGTACTCCTGGGTCTGAGACACTGTAGGAGCTTAGCAAATGACGGATTTGAATGTGTTTGAAAGGGAATATTTAGATAAACAAGGAAGAAAGGAGGAGTTGGAGTAATCTAGAAATTTGTGGGTCAGGTATTGAACTTATTAAAGCACTGAGTTTTTTTTTTCCCCCTGGCAAACATGGAGAGGAATAAGACATAGGCCTGGTTTGTCTTTTTTTTTTTACTTTCAACTGTTTTTGGTTTTTGCATGTCAGGTATAAAAGAGAACTGATCTGAGGTTAAAATATTATGGAGTAAATAATAAGATATAATTAGAAATGCTTGTATGGAAAAGGCTTCAACAAATTAGTTCTCATTACTTTTGTTATGTTTTAACCTTTAAGCTAGGGCTGATAAGCAGCATGGATTAGTGGATAGTGTATTGGGGAGGGGAGAGGAACCAAGGGAGTGATCCAATCCTCCACATAAAAGAGGCTGGGATGTCACTTTCTGGAAAGGAAAGATGTGCGTGATGACAATGCCATACCCCCCCAATTTGGAGCCTGCACAAATATCCAGTAGATAATTCAGTCTACTAATCACATGATAATGATACAAAGTGTTGATTGGTTATATAGGCAGAACTGGGGTGAGTTCAAAAGGCCCCAGTCAGCCAAGACCTTACTCTCCTGATCCAGAATCAATGTAAGGATCTGTTGGAAACCAGTGAGTAAAGAGTAAAGTCGTAGGACCCCTGCCCCTGCCAGTCAAGCAATGGCCAAGATGCAGAGCCTTCTACCCAGCAGTTATGCTGTATTTGGAGGTAAATTTGATAGGGCCAATGCAATGTACAACCTGCATTGTCTGAGCCTATTCTTCCCAGGGGCCAAAGTCATATAGTGTGTGCCCCCAGATCTTGGGGAAAATGCTTGTACTTCCATTCTTGTTTTATCTTCTCAGTAAATATCACTTTGTAAAAGCTAACTATATTAATTGATTTAATGGAACCAGAAACAAATCACAGGAGATTAATGGGGGCACACTGGAATGGGGGCTTGAGTTCAGTACGTGAAAATCATCCGACTGCTCTTCAGGAGTATTTCTAGACCCTTGAGAGATGTATCTGACCTTATTCTGGGAGGGTAAATCCAGAGTATTGCTCCAATAGAAAGCTGACATCTGGTCTGGCAAATCTAAATTCAAGTCCTCCTCCTATTGTGTACTACTGAGAAGATTATTTAATCTTTCACTGCCCAGGAAAGTCTCTAAAGCTATAAGAGGCAGAATGATTGCTGATTTGCTTTGATACACTCATGGAGAGTTCTCTACATCAACGAAATCACTCGTCCAGACCAAAAAACGAAAGATGAAAAAATGCCCAAACTAGGGATATCTACCTTGTTGCCAGATAATACAAATGAGTTAGCTTTTATGAGTCACTATTTGCATTAAATCTTTTATAATGAGAATAATTATAGAAACAAAGTGTTATTGTGCTTTGTTCTTTGCTGTACTAAGGACCCATTCCACATCTTTGAGTTCTGACTTGAATTCTCTCTCATTAAGAAAGCAAAGGTGAACCTTGAAGGTAAATCAGCTATTAACAGGGAACAGAATCTAGGCTTTGTCATTTCACATTCCTGAGTAACCACCGTTTTGTAAGATTGGGAAATATTCTAGTTCCTTTTTGGTCTCTTTTCTGCCTAGTATTTGCATTTAATCATATCCTGTACTCTTTACAGTATTTTTCTTTTTGCATAATTATTGTATCCATAGGCTAATCTTATCCATTAGTGCTGAACCATTTGAATTTTAAAAGTAGATATATATGTATATACACATATGTATATATGCATATATAATATATACATAAATGTGTGTATGTGTGCATATATATTATATGTGTGTGTGTATTTGTGTGTGTGTATATGTATTACATAGATTTTTTTCTATTTCTCTCAAACACACACATATACACAGATGCAGTCTATGGAGAAGAAGAAATAGCCTTCTGTCAGGAATGTTTTCATCCTGGTCCATGGTAAGTATAGACCTACTGATGTCAGGGCTTGTTTGGAGAAGTCAGAGATTGACTTCTTTCTTTGTTAATGAATTTGCTGAGTTCTGCTAAACTCCCTCTTATAGTTTTTTTTTTCCCTCAAAAGGAGCAGGGAGTAGAATCTTAGTGACATTTGAATGTTGAAATATACCCTGTTACAAATGAACCACTTTGAACAAATGGCCCAATGCAGTTTATGCCAGTAATCTCTAACTTGCCCTTAAATGGGGAAATGAATAATTCAGGGTAATTCCAATAAGACCCAAAGTTTTTCATTTCTCCACTTCTTCATTACTCATTTATAGTTCATTTTGGTGGAATTTACCACCCACCAATGACTATTTAGGCTTTAACTAGAAATTCTGAGTTTACTAAGATAATTTGTTCTTATCTTATTGTTGAGGAATGGACAGATGTTAGGGACAGGCCTGACTCAGGCTATTACCCTGTTAGTTCAGGTTCAGTGTTGGGATAAAACAAGGCACTTATGAATTGTTCAACAGTCAACAAAAGGAGGCTTATTTAGTCCTAATGTACAAAGAATATTCAACAAGGATACCGTGACACAACCCCCACCTCAGCTTCTTATGGAAGCTAGTCTTCTAATGGACAGAGTAGAGATATGGTGACTCATGTGGCCTCAGGATGTTGGCCAAGTCTAAAGGGCCCAGACTCTACTTGGGTAGGCTTTGTTATATATGCCCTTAGGTGACCGGGAAGCCACACAGAGTCAGAAACTACAAGGAAGCTACATAAAGGAAAGAATAACTTTAAGTTATTGAGTGGATTTATGAAATATGATTTAGAAGAATTATCAAATGAGTCATAAGATCAAAGATTTAGAATGAGAAGGGACCTTGGAGGATGTTAAGTCCAACCTTTTTATCTCACAGTTGAAGAAAATGAGGTCCAGAAAGTCTAACCCAAGGTCACACAAGTAGCAAGTGGCAGTGTGGATATTAACTCCAGTCCAAATTTAGCATCTTTCTGCTGTACTACACTTCCACAACACCTGGAGAGGGAGTGTAGTGCTCTGCATAGAGAGCTGACCTTGAAGCCAGGAAAAAAAAATTGCATGAGAGTCCAGTCTTTGACATGTACTGGCCATCTGACCCTAGGCAAGTCCCTTGAGACAACTCAATTTCCTAAGACTTTATATTTTAGGGAAGGTTTGACTTGCCTGGGTTGACTGAATTTCCTTGCTTGGTAGTTCTCTGTTTCAGTGAAATCACAGGTCTCTAGTCTATCTTCTATTCTCAGCTTCTAAAACAAGGCTCTATGCCAAATAGGCACTTAATATATGTTTGAAAAAGGCAATTTCTGACAATGAAATGTAGTACCTCAATCACGAACATGGTGTCATCATTCATCAGACTTCAAAATGTAATGTCAAGATTATTTTGACATCAGATAGAATCACATGTGCCAACTAAGCACAATACTTCAGGGTATAAACACAACTGATATTAAAGTGGTAGAAGAAGAGTGTGATGAGGGTTTACCTTCTTTGTAAACATCTGTAGTTTTCAAGGCAGTCACTCTGAATCTGCTACTAGTTTTGTTAACTAAAAAATGAACAATTTATCACAAAGACCTTATCTCATTTAATATTTATGATTGATTATGACTTAATTTCATAATGAATCTTAGGCTGCTTTACTTAGGCAGAGAAGGTTATTAAAATTGTGTTAATGTCCATTTTCATACTGATAATGTCTTAACCTCATAAAGAAAATCATCAAATATGAAGAAAAAAATGCAATTTAATGGCAAAGGAAAAATTTCAGAACGATATTATCTGGATTGTTCTTTCATTACCCGTCCTGGCAGCTACAGAATACTTCCACCTCATTTGAGTCTTTCAAAGTCTAAGGACTCTGCTGGCAGGAAGATTAACCAACTGCTTAG
Organism: Pseudochirops cupreus; assembly: GCA_028627135.1. Taxonomy (NCBI): domain Eukaryota; kingdom Metazoa; phylum Chordata; class Mammalia; order Diprotodontia; family Pseudocheiridae; genus Pseudochirops; species Pseudochirops cupreus. The sequence continues at coordinate 475,248,018 of CM053581.1, forward strand.
GTGGTGTCATATGAAGATTTAATTATGACAGACCTGCCTCAAAGTACGCTTTTTTGCAAATCTACTACCCTACCTAAAATTCCTTCAATTACAGTCAATATTTAATGACCTTCTGGAGGAATACATTTTGAATTAACTCATTAACTCAAATTCAGTTGGGGTTATTTTATCTCATTAACATTACTAACCTGTGGCACCCAGCAGGTGAAGGTCACCAGAGTTCATGGGACACAAAGTAAGAAAACTTATCTGGGGGCTAGTGGTAGACACAGGGAGGGTCCAAAACCTGCTGTGCTACCTTTTGGATGCCGTGAGCAGCCAAGGGTTAGCAGGAGGGCTCTTTAAAGGGGTAGGGAATATACACACATATATGTATATGTATATATGTGTGTATGTGTGTGTATACACACACATTAGGAAGGAGACTGTGAGTCTTTCAAGCCAAAATTTATATAGTACTTTTGTTAATGAAAGCCCTGCTTAAATGAGCCACTAATATATTCAGAGTGTAGCTTATAAATGTATTCATGTTTTAAGGTTGGTGTATATATATATGTATATATATATATACACACACATATACATATGTATGTAAAAGATAATATGTAATATTAGGATTTATGAATATATCTTTAGGTATTTTATATTGAAACCAGTAAGGGGTTTGGAAAACTGATTTGAAGAAATCACTTAGGTAGCTATTTACATTTCCTTACCTTACTTCAAAGAAATGCAGTTTTAAGAGAGAAAAATATCGATCATAGAGATACAAGGGTATGTGCAGGGTGTGGGGGTTGGGGAGGGGGGGTTGATTGAGCCATTGAATCAATCACCTTATCCCACTAAACCCTGATTCCTTTATCAGGTCATAAGACATCTAAATTGAGTCAATCAAACAGAGGTGTTGACTAGATACTATCTGTATATCTCTGCTGAATCAGTCAATCAGTCAATGAAATCAAAGGCTTTAGACCACTTGATTAATTTAAAATCCTTGAAAGTCATTATATGAGAGCCATTGGAGTGACATTGAACTGGAAATATATTCAGATGGTTGAGGAGGCTTGTGTAGCACCAGAGCAATATTTAAAGCACCCACAATGACGATAAAGACTGTGACTATAACTATCACTTGACATTCAATTGCAAAATATACCAGATTCTCCAGGTAGAGAACAGAACTGAAGCATTTATTTAGACACCAGAAAACCAAATCCCAAAACCAGTAAGTTGATTCCATCTTAGTACCAAACATATTCAGAACCCATAATAACACTGAGAACTACAGCATCCTTCAGCCTTCCCACAAACCAATACAAGATCAATATTTACTCACAAAACTCTCTATCTCCTTGCCTCAGCTCCTCTGTCCCCCACCATCTGGCTAATTCTCAATACCAGCTTCCTGTGGCCTTTGCTTCCCTTCAGCAAAACTCCTCCCACCACAGGCTCCGTGTGACTACATTCAACCTATTAGGAGGCAGAGTTTACTTTCAAAGCAGGGGAGGACTTCAAACTCCCCCCTAGGTCTATTAAGGGGCAGAGAAGATCTTCAAATTCCCATTCCCATTACAGCTTGGTATCTCTGTAGTTTTTGTATAAAATATCAAGCTAATTCAGAACCTAGGAATTAGAGTGTCTAGTGGCTTAGTGGTAGAAGCTTTCCAGCTAAGCTCAAGAATAGATTGGGGAAGGAGAGAGGAAGAAGTAACTTGGGACCAGAGAAGGAAAAGAACTTCGGATCTGGTCTAGGTGTCAGTCTTTTCCCCAACCCTTGTCCAGAGGAGAACCTTATGAACTTAAGAGGGCTGAACTTCCCATCAATGTCCTAGTTCTAATAGCATTCCTGGAAAAAAATGATGCAGCCATAGACAAGATAGTTCTACTGAGTAAAGGCATAGTTAAGACCTTACAAGGAACACAGCAAGGAAGCCACACCATATCTAAGAGAAACATCATGAATATCATGGAAAGGAAGCAAAAGATTCCCAGTCACCAGGATCTATGAATGAACCCATTGTCACATGTGCTCTCAGTTCAATCCCACTTTCTCCTGGACTCTGTATATTTTAGTGGATTATTGTGTCACATTCTTATGGGGGTATGTTTTAAACCAATTGTTCTTATACTACCTTAATAAATGCTCCTTACAAAAAGCTAATTAAATCTGGCTGACTACTTGCTATTAACTGATAATCACCAAGGGAAGGCACACTGATGGGGGCTCACGAGCTGTATAGCATTAGAAATCACAGCCCTTCAGGGCTTCCCCTAGAAACTTTAGGAGACATGTAGCCGCAGAATTTTGGGAATCTGACTTGTTAGTTTGAGTGGGGGTTGGAAGAGTACTCTAGCGTATGTACAACAGTGTAATTATTTTTAAAATGTATTAGAATCCATCCAAATCTTAAGATGGATCACTTTTAATGGCAAGCCTGATGCTGCCTTTCTCTATGAAGCCATTGCTTGGTCAGGAGTTTTAGGGATGCTGCTTTTGCTAGAGGTTGACTCTCCTCTCCTATGGTTCTATAGGCCAGAGTGTCACTGCCCTGGCTGGTCCAACACAGTTGATGAAGTCAGAAATTGCCTCTGACTTTATGGCATGGTCTTTAGGCCCTTCATCGTGTTCAGTTGCCCTCTGTTATGCTTCAGCTTGCAAATATCTATTATATGTTGTAGGACCAAGAACTGAACTCTAGATGTTCTCTAACCAGTTCTATAACCTCCTTCATTATAATAACGCAAATTCAGAGAGTTCTAAGATTTATAAATCACTCAATGAATTTAGGTAGGTAGTGTAAGAAACATTCTCTATATTTTATGGATGAAAGAACTGAGGCTTAGAGCTTCAGTACAATTAAATTCACAATTTCTTTTTTGAACACTGAACTAGGTACCCTAAGGTCTTATGCTAGGTACTGGGAATAAAAAAAAATTTTTTTAAGGTACAATTCTTGTTCTCAAGGAGTTTATAATCTACTAGAGACATTTATAATACTTTGCCCATGGTCTCATAGCTAGTATGTGTTGAAGGTAAGATTTGAATCTAGTTCTCCTGACTCCAAGTCAAGCACACATTCCATTATATTTACTGCTTTTATTAAGGCAGCTTGATATACATGGCCATTTTTGGCTGCCATATTTTGGCTGTTGACTTCTACTGATCTTGTGATCCACTAATGTCTCCCTCTCCTTCATTCCTGCCCTCTTTCTTACTGAGTTTTTCTTACATGAATTTAACTGTGCAACCTTATACATTCTCATGGTTTCTATTATTATCTTAATAATCCTCATATATATAAACACACATTTATGTGCACATACTTATATGTGTGTGTATCTGTATTTCAAAAGTCTCAGTGAAGTTTTAAGCTTGAATAGCTTAAATTATATAAGTATATGTTTTATATATATGTAAGTACATATGTAAATAAGGATGCATACAAGTATGCATGCATATATGTATCTATGTATGTGTAACTGTGCTGTGCACAGAGGCCCTCATGCCCAAATGGAGGAATGGGTGCTAGCAGAGACCTGTCTGCTTCTGGAAGAAGCCATTCTGTGTTCTCTTAATATGTGGATAGAAGCAGCCTCTTCCCATTGGCTACATGGTCAGAACAGGCTCAATCTTTAAAACTATCAGACTGGGGCAATATTGCTCTCTTTCCCATAGCATCTTGCAGGGTGCAAGTCCTGTTTACTTGAAGCTTAGACAACATGCACTGATCTGGGTGCAAGAGGGAAAGGATTACCTTCCCTTGTCCTTCCCTTTAGTCCCTATATCCCTGAGAAATGGGCTTGGGATGTTATTTTGTTCCATTTGTCCTTTTCAGTTCTAGGTATGTGATGGGAGTCTCTGGAGCTGGAGCCATGGTGACCTTGGAACCCAGCATTCCCGGCTGGATATTGCTGTCAACCTAGCAGGGAAGCTCTGAGAAGCCAGAGTGCTGGCATTTGAGCCCAAGGGGGCATTCACTTGGAACACAATATGACTATGCTATATAGGAATTGAGCTGAACTGTGACCCTACTCCCCTTCTCTCCTCAGAGACTGAGGTGATATAAGGGTGAATGGGGATGTTTGCATATTTGTTCTTGCTATACTTTAGAAATAAATATTCATAAAAGCTACTCTGACTGTTAAGTGGTTAAATATAACTGTGTACAGAGAATCTCATAAAATTGAGGGAACATCATTGGTGGGGGCTGGAGTCAATGGTCAACCCAATTCCCTTTAATGATACTGGAGAACCTTGGGAAAGGGGTAAAAATGTAGCATCCATGGCCTTCAGGCAGTGGGGGCTGGTATAATCATGGTTGCATATGTATGATTATGTATACATATATGTACATGTAGACGTGTATAATATATGTTATATGTGTATATACATACATATGTGTATATATATATATTCTTAATCTTTCTCTCAAAGACTTAATTCCATATTTACAATTGCCTCTAAGATCTGACTATCCTGCGGGTACCTCAAACAACATATCCAAACTGAACTACTTATTGTTGCCTCCAAACTAGCCCTCTCTCCCTCCCTGTTTCTGTGGATGGTACCACTACTTCTATTCACCCAGACTCAAAACTTTGGAAGTATCTTTCTTCTTCCTTCTCTTTCCCTAAGCCCTAGTCCCAACATCCAAGTCCTGTCAGTGCTACATCTATACCTTTTGAATCCGTCCCCTTCCTTCCATTCAGACTAGTTCAACTGTTCATCATCCCTTACCTCGAAATAACAGCCTCCTAACTGTCATCCTTGTTTCTAGACTTTCTTTTCTTCAATCATCTATGTGAACACCAGTGTGGCACATGTTAAGCCTGGTTTATAGAAGGAATAACATAGCCAGGAAGTCCAGCAGGTGCTAATGTGAGATTACCCCACACCAATGGCCAACCTCCAAATGGTGGGGTGAGGCCACATTGCCTTAGTGGAAAGGAACAGCTCATACTAGAGCAAAATAGCATGATGCAACCCTAGGGTGGTGGCTTCTTTAAATTGATGGAACCCAAGCTCTGTAGTATAGACCACAGCCAATTGGAGATCACAAGTATATCCTGACCAGAAGAATAAGGAAGACACAGGAAACTTTGTTCAACCACCATGTTCCTTGCTAGCTGCTTCACTTATATCCATAAATAAAGCATATAAGTGGTACATCACTTCTGAGTTCTCTTTATGGAGGCTCTCCTGGGCCTGGTCTAGTAAATACAACCCATACAATCTTCCTGATTTTTGCATATAATTTTAATATAAAAGTTTGCCCTGACTCCTCGTTGCCTATTAAATAAAATATAAATGGCTCCTGGCATTCAAGCACCTCTGCCACCGAGTTCTAATTTATCTACCAATTTGAGTTGTCCAAAAATAGAATGGGCTTCCTTATAGATGCTGATTTGTTCATCACTGGTGATCTTCAAGCAAAGTCTAGGTAAGGAATTCTTCTTCCTATATGGTTTTTTTAAAAAGCCTCTTAGCTCCCTTCCATCTCTGAAATCCTGCAATTCTAGAATTCTGTGGGAAAAAGACGTGGCCCAATGTCACTGCTATTCTACCTTTTCTGCCATGTTGATACATGCTATTTTTCTCTCTAATAGCTGCCTGCCTTGCTTACTCTTACTTCCAGGGGAGGTGTGGCTTCCCCTGTTTGCCTGTAGTGCCCTTGTTTCTCTGCTACCATAGCAACTGCCCGAAGTAGGCATTTCCTTTGATCAGTCACATGTTTACAAAGGGGAGGATTCCTTGTCTCTTATTCTTGGTTTGTAGTTTACAAGGGTGTGTATGAGGGACAAAAGAGAATCCAATTTGGCAAGAAAATAGGGTTTGGAAGCAGAATAGAGTGAGAATAACATGGAGATGTCAGGGGTCTGTGGGGCTGTGCCGTATAGTTCTTCAATGCAAGCAAAGAAGTTTGGAATTTACTCAGAAGGCAATATGGAGCCCTTGATAAGTTTTGGAGTGACATAAACAAGTCTCCATATGAAGGTGGTTCTTTTAATTGGTAAAAATATGATTTTTTTAATTGGCAAAAAGATTGGATTTTAATTAGATGGAGAGGAGAAAGAAGAGCAGCCAGAAGAATATATAGGAGGCTTTTGGAGTAATTCAGTTGGGGAATAATGAGGACCTAAAGTATGTAATTATTCTCAAGAGGAGATTATAGAATGGATAAATGCTAAACCCTAATATATTTTCATGCTACTTTGTATACTATAAATGTTTCCAATTTCAACTTTTCCCAGTGACCACTAGAATACTTTCAACCCCTTTCTTGCCTACTCATCCATGGAGAAAATGATTTCTAAGTGTTCTCCATAATTCACTTTCTCCCACCATGATGGACTTTTAATACCTCCCTGAGTTCTGTCATTTCTCATTGTCCCTCGTTTCATATATCCATTCAGTTGCCAAATCCTATACTATCTCTTAAATCCCTTCTTTGTAACAGGTGGGCCTGAATTAGGTTTATTTCTTGTTAGTTCAAGTTTGACGATGGAATGCAATGAGAAACATATAGGTCATTCAACAGTTATCCAAAGAAGACTTTTTAACCATGACATAGAAAGAATATTCAGTAAGGATTCTGCCTTCCTTAGCCTGGGCAGGAGTCCTACTCCTTGATATCTTATGATTTGGAAACTCTTCTGATCAGCAGGGCAGGTACAATGTTTGGCATGCCCTCAGCATATCCTCCAAGTCAGTATATTCTCCACTTGACCGTAGGAGAGCAGGAAGCTTTTAATATATCCAGAGGCCAAAAGAAAGCTTCCTGAAGAGAGACTGGGCTGTAAGTTCTGGGACAAGTTTGATAACTTTCAGGGAGGAAGTCCTGCCACCTTCCCCCTCCTCTCATTTCCCTCCCCCCCCATTAGCCTAAGGCACATAGGTGGAAAAAGGCGGAACTCTGGGAGACAGAAATCCCATCCCATCCTCTTTCTCTCTACTCACAAGGCCACCACCCCAGTTCAGGCTGTCATCACCTCTTCCCAGAACCATTTTACTATCTTCCTAACTGGTCTCCTTTGTCTCTATTCTCTTCTTACTCCTTCTGCTCTTCTAATCTAGATTTCGCAGAGCTTCACCCCGAACAGCTTCAAATTCCTGATTGGGCCGAATGTGAGCACTCATATTAGTGCTAATTAGACTTTTTTTGTTGTTTTTAATCAAAAGATATAATAACTTTAGTGATTAAAGATACAGGATGAAAAGATGGAACCAATAACTGTTGCAGTTGGACTTGGTTCCCCTTATATCTCTCACTTCCTCCTAGACTCAAGTCTTATCCTAGATCCTGATAGAACAGCCTATGTAGATAAATGGTGAGGGTTTTGCCAAATCAGAAGAGCAACAATCACCCCACCCACACCTACTCTTGTTATCCCCCAAAATGCTTCTTGCCATATCAGCCCTAGAGTTACTCAGAAATTCTTCAAAATAGGACTTATGTGAATCAGATCCGAGTATCCTCTAGACTCTCTCTTTCCCCTCTATTCTTACAAGCTTGTTTTTCTAGACTTTCTCCCTTCTGCAATCTTGTTTTCTGGCTTCCATCTACTTAAATTCTTATTATGCACACCCTTGGTGTACTTCCTTATTATAATTCTATGTACAGCAACCAGGACTTAGTAGAAATTGTAGCTGGGCATGGCCAATGCTTATGGTGGCTGCCAAAGTGATTTTCCTAAGGTACAGGTCTGACCCTGTCACTCCCTTACTCAATAAACTCCAATGACTCTCAATAAACTCCTATTGCCTCTAGGATAAAATATAAAGTGCTTTGTTTGGCATATAAACCCCTTCACAGCCTGGTCTTAACCTGTCTTTCCAACCTATTTAGATATTACTCCAGTTCCCATACTCTATGGTTCAGCTATAGTGGCCTTCTGTTTTCCCCTTGCACACAACACTCCCTTTCCCATTTTCATGACTTTCACTAGTTATTCCTCATGCCTAGAATGCACTACTTCTTAGAATCCCTTGTTTCTGAAGAGACTCACTCAGTTCAAACACCCCCTTCTCTACAAGAAGCACTTCCGTTTACCTTTCCCTCCTCCCAGATACTTCTAGTATTTTCTCTCCAAAAATTAGTTCATATTATTATAGATAGTAGGCTCTGGTTCTCTCTCTCTCAGAGCCAGGCTTGCTCTATCTGCCTCTCAGGGTGCTAGAGCACCCTAAGAGGATGTGGGGTATCTCTTTTCTATCATCATTGGGTCAAGTCTCCATTGGCTGTGTTTCCCCCATTGTTAGACATTAGCTACTAGTGCTCCAGTTCCATTTAACCAATGGACATTGGGTTACTTTTACAAAGGTGGATTTATTTCAAAGATAGAGCATGAAAACAAGTATAGACATTTGTTTGTATACCAAGAATCACTCTTGACTACTGATCAAAGTCAGTATACTGATTCTCAGATCCTTGTGGCTCACTCTTCTGACAGTTTGAAATTTCCAATTTACCTTAGAAAGGTAAATTGAATGAAATGAAGTGAGGAATAGGCCTTTTTGAATGCTCTTGCATCCAATCAGTGAGCCCAGCAAGACCCATTCTTGGAATGTGCATGTATGCTCTCCAGTTTTTTCAAGGTACTTTCCTCATGTTTCATCATGATTTTTCCAAAAAATAGCTCACTAGTCTCTCCTTCCTTTGTGCATTAGTACTGGTTTACATTACTCTCTATATTTTCAGCCTATGTTTATTCATGTACAGTTCTGTCTTCCCTTGTAGAATATAAGCTTTTTAGGGCTAGGATGCTTGTCTTTTTATTCCTAGCACATAGCAGGTATTTTAATACATGCTTGTTGATTGATTGACTCCTTTCATAATTTTGCAATAGAGATTAGTTTCTGACTTATTTGGTGAGTTCCGCATTCAGTGAAGATTTACAGGGTATAAGCCTTTGTCTTAAGGGCACCTTCCATAGAGCTAGCTTTGTGTCTTGGCACCTTGCAAAGTGGACAAACAACTCCTTTGACTGGTTCTCAGTCATGGGGTCTGACTAAGAGGATTATTAAATAAGAGTCAGGAACTCAGACTCATGTTGAAAGTGTCCCTTGCCACTTCTTTCTATAAAAGGAAGCTGGTCTTACTTTTCTGTATTTCTTTTTCTTGGACTTCTAGATTGCATAGAAGAGGGGAACTTTCATTCTGGCACAGAGATTCTTCTTCTTTCTGTTGCCCTGCTTCACCAGATCAAACTTTGGAGATTGATGGCAGGAGTCTATAGCAGTGGTAGGCATGTGCTTGCATGCTCCCTGAGAGAGGAGCTCAAGGATAATGTTCCTGCACCACAACCTCCTGTACAGAGGTGGAGGGATTTCGAATTCCCTAGGCAACATGATAGGGCAGCTAAGTGGCACAGTGAATAAAGTTTTCCCTGGAGTCGGGAAAACTCATTGTCCTGAGTCCAAATCTGGCCTCAGATACTTACTAGCTATATAACTCTGGGCAAATCACTTAACCCTGTTTGCCTCAGTTTCCTCATCTGTCAAATGAATTGGAGAAGGAAATGGTAAACCACTCCAATATCTCTGCCAGGAAAACCCCAAATGGGGTCATGAAGACTTGGACACAACTGAAAACAACTGAAACAAAACAGTACAATCCCAGAATCTAGTTCTCTGGACAGAGAGTGGAGATTTCCTGGGCAGCATTGGCTTTCGAAGTTGCCTTGTTGGTTAGTCCACATTCGAAAATTTACAATTTACAATGCACTTGAGAAGGAAAAGGATTGCTAAGAGAGTTCTACCCTTAAGCTGAAGATCTAAAACCAAGGTACAGTGTGGCCAGATATCTGGAGCTTTCTAAACTTACTATTTCCATGAGTTATTTGGTCAGTGCAAGTCCTTAGGAAAGGGATAGTTTGTTGAGCATTCCCAAAAGTATATTTGTCTTTCGGGTGGAGAGAAGTCTAATGGGTTATTTGACTGCTTTAGATATATTTTCTACATTTGTTTGTAGACTCCTGTGAGTCCCTTTGAATCTTAATGCATTTCCTATGGGGGTAAAATAAAGAATGATTGGTGCCCGATACTCATATTGTACACTGAGTGCCTTTATGAGATTTAGGGACCTTGCTTTTTATATCTGAGGGAAATCTAGACACAAATGTAATTTTGGAGATTTCTTTGGAGTAAAAGCTCCAGAATGGAGGGAACTACAATGCTAAAATTCGTGTTAGCCCTCCAGGATCGAACCTGATTGGTATGAACCCAGAACCTTTCAGGAGCTTTGGACCAAACCCTTGGGCTTTCAAGAGCACAAATTTTGTTGGATTCAACTCATCCTCCCTTCTCCACTGTGTATTATGACCCTCTTTTCCCAGTGCTAGAGTGTTGATTGGTAAATGACCTTTGGGTCAATGTCTTATAAAGGAACTATGATCACCCCTATTACATAGTGAGTCTTAAACCTAATTCTATTATATTACAATGGAATATTCTAACATTTTACCTCGTGAGGATTTCTTTCTTCATTTGTTAAAAGAGGAGGTTAGACTTCACACCTCCAATGTGTATTCCACAATCTAAGGATTCTAAAATGTTGTCAGGAACCTAACTTCATTTCTATTTATAGATGACAGGTACTCTTGGGTCAAAGTTTAAGTCCTAGGAAAGATCAAGAGAAGCTCCCCTCCAAGGAAGAGAAATTAATTTAATTATTCCCAACTTATTCCCCCTTCACCAAAGTTTAGGTATGAGTGAAAAGAAATCCTATTTGAGATTCATTTGGGAACTAAAGGATGTGGGAAATTATTATTCTAGTTTAGTGCTTACAAGAGACAGAAACAAGGATCATATAAGAATTGAAAAAATTCTAATCTCCTTTAAATTCTTTTTCTTTTTGGAGGATGGAGGGCAGAGCAATTGGGGTTAAGTGACTTGTCCAAGATCACACAGCTAGTAAGTGTTAAGTGTCTGAGGCTGGATTTGAATTTAGGTCCTTCTGACTCCAGGGCTAGTGCTCTATTCACTGAGCCACCTAGCTACCCCACCTAAATTCCTAATATCATAGTAGTATACTGTTGCCAATATCATTTAAGTAAATTTAAGATGATAAAATGAAGGCAGAATATTATTCAACTTTATGCTGTTTTAGAGTACTCTATTCAGTTATAGGAATTTATTCTCTTCTTCCTTTCTTCTTTGATTTCTTCAGTGTAGGAAACTTTCACTATGAGAACTCCACTCAGATGGCAACTCTGTAACTAATTAGAGAGTTACCTGGGGCTTGGAGAGAAGTTAACTGAATTGCCTATGGTCTAGTAGTTAGTATATGTCAGGGATAGGACTTGAACCCCGGTTCTACTAACTGCAAGACCAGTCTTTTATTGATTATATATCCATGTATCTCAAAATATCTCTATTATCTCAGCTGTATCTCAAAGAACAGCGATAAACTGATTCATTTAAGTGTTTGTTGTGGTTGTTCAATTGTGTTCAACTCTTTGTGACCCCATTTTGGGGTTTTCTTGCCAAAGATATGCAATAGTTTTGCCATTTCCTTCTCCAACTCATTTTACAGATGAGGAAACTGAGGCAAACAGGGTTAAGTGACTTGCTCAGGGTCACACAGCTTGTAAGTATCTAAGACCAGATTTGAACTCTGGTCTTCTTGATTCTAGACCTGGTACTATCCACTGAGCCATCTAATTCTTCATTTAAATGCACCACAGATGAGAAAAAAAAAAGATTAGTAAAGATGAGGTTTGAGGAGACATATCAGCATCTAAAAATTTAGAACCATAGAATTTAAGCTGGAAGGAACTTTAGAAGTCATCTTCTTCAGTGTGTTTGTTCTACAAATGAGGTTTAGTTTCCTGGCCCTTGATAATAACTTTTCCAAGCTCAAATGCACAGAAGAAACCAGGGGTTCAAATGCAGATTCTCTAATTCCATATCTGGAAGAGGTAAGTACATCTTATCTGTTGTGTATTACTCTATTGTGTAACTGTTTCTCAGGTGATGCAGGTAGCTTTGCTATGCTTAAAAATAGCTAGCTGGTATCCAAATAGGATAATTTAAGTTAGATTAGGGAAGCTATTTTAACTGCCAACTCAGTATTTTATACAGTCAGCAAATTATGTCAGTGCTTCTTGGAGAATGATCAAAGAACCTAAATAAGCCTCTGGGTATTGCAAATTGAGAAACCAGTGGAATGCTTTACATATCCCCAGAGAAGGACTGATAGAATGCCAGGCAAAGAAACTCAGTTGGATGATGAATTCTGAACCTGACAATGATCTCAGACAGTAAAAGAGTCCAGAAGGAGGGTCTTTAATTCTGTTAAGTTTGAAGAAAGCAATACAAATACCCATATTAGGGCACAGATTGGATCTTAAGGGAGAGAGTCCTCGGAGTATTAATGACTGCAGGGAAGAAGGCACCGTGAGGTTCGACACCATCTCCTAACTCTTATATATTTTTCCCATCTCATGAAATGTTTTTCCCTACTTAAAAACAGAACAACACGGTCATTCATTGGTTATGAGTTGAAAGGTCAAAGTAAGGAAGAAAGAAAGGATTTGCATGAAAAGCAAATTCCAGAATATCAACTGAAGAGCTGTAAAATAGCCACACACACACACACACACACACACACACACACACACACACACACACACACACACACACACCCCCAGCAGCAACAGCAGAGTTGGAAAGTGCCATAGCAGCCTCCTAATTACATTGTAATGACTCATAGAAAACTTCCCTCTAGCTTTGCTGTGCACTTGAACCTAGGGCCTCCTAGAAACAAGGTTTACAGCAATGCTAGAGACTATGAAAGAGTTAGCTTTTTAAACCTTCACCTTCCACAAACTATACGTGCCTAGCAAAGGCAAGGGAGAAGATCTAGACTCTTGGGCATCAAAAGTTTAACAACCTTCCAAAGCCTGGCTTCCTCTTCCACCCTGCAACCCCACTCTTTTACCACTTAACAAACAAGAGTTCAAGAATGCATAAAATGCCTGGGTGTATGATTCTCATTGATGTTAAATGATGTTTAGTGCTGCTAGTCTGAGATGCTTAGCTCAATCTAGAAAGAATTGAGTAATTTGGTCCCCATGGGAAGAAAATCTGAACTAGATCAGGATTGGGTGAATACAAAACAATCATCCATGATCAGTCAGGGCAGGGTGTCATAATGCATCACTTTAATATGAGTCAGTAAGTTTGTTGCAGAATTGGCCTTGGCACAATCTGCTTAATTCCTTAGAGTTTATGGCTGTCCCCAGTCAAAGTAAACTGTAAATTTAGTTTGAGAGCTGGAAGGGACCTCAGGGATCCAACTTCATTTTACAACTGAGGAAACTGACCCATATAGTTAAGGTGACTCGTCCAAGGCACAAAGCAAATCTGTGGGAGAGGTAAAGGTTTTATATTTGCCCTGCTTGGCACAATGAGCAAATTTGGAGAAAACACCTTTGGGATAGAAGTATCTTTCCATATTCCTTCTTTATCCCAAGCTTCTCTTTGTCCTCAGTCTTACTCACAATCAATGAGACAACCATTTCTTGTAGACAAAAGATGGAACACCTTAAGATTTTGTACATTTGGCAATTTGTTACCTAAATAATCCATTGGTTGGAGAGTTTCTCAATTTTAAGCTTATGACTAAAGGTTACTCTGCTATGTAAAAGAAGAGGAAAAAGAAGAAGAAGAAGAAGAAGAGGAAAAAGAAGAGGAAAAAGAAGAAGAAGAAGAAGAGGAAGAAGAAGAAGAAGAAGAAGAAGAAGAAGAAGAAGAAGAAGAAGAAGAAGAAGCAGAAGAAAATAGCTTTCCCTTCATGACATATATTATCTAATAAGTGGTCATGCAACTTTTACCTGTATAACTCAAATTGGGGAAATTTTACTATCTCCTAAAACCTTCAATTTAACTTTTGGATAACTTTCTTTATTAGACAGTTTTCTCTCACTCCAAGCCTCTACTTCCCTGTTTGAAACTTCTTCCTGTTGCATTTAATTCTGTTCTCTGAGGCCAAATGGCATGGTCTTTTCCCAGGGACTGCCCTTTAAATACTTGAAGAAAACTCTAGTGTTTCCTTCAGTCTTTAGGCTTCTTAAACAATTATCATATGACATTAAAGTCCATTTACCAGCAAATGAATTATACTCTTACTCTTCAAAATTACCTAATGAATTAGGTTTTTTATGAATATATTCTTTTTGAAATGTGCTTTTTATTTTTCAAGTTGAAGAACCAAAAAATAAATTGGTTATTTAAATTACAAGTATCTGATCTAAAGAACAACAGATGGGTACTGTGAACTGCCTTAATTGGAATGAGAAGGGTCAGCAGGAATATCTAAAATTATTTATTGAACTTGTTCCAACTTAAATGTAAAAAGGTTGAAATGCCTTATAGAAGTTTATGTTCACCCTAACTCAGAATATGATGATGCAAAGAATATACACATATTTATATGTATAGATGAATATATATATACATATGTCTGTATACAGATACATATATATATACATACATATACCACATACATATATATGTATATATAAGATTATAAGGAAATCTCACCATATTACAGGAATAATCTATCTATCAATCTATCTATCTATCTTTTAGTCTAATCTCTCTCTCTCTCTGGATTTGCTTTTCATTTCAGGGAGGGGGGAGAAGAGAAAGGAAGCAAAGCAAAAAAAATCAAATGTTAAAAATTATTTTAATATGTAATTGGGGAAAATAAAATGTTACTAAAAAAAGAATTATCCAATGAGAAACTACAGTAAGTGATTTCATCTACCTTAAAACTATATAAAAAGCTAATAGCCTGTGGACAATAAGAAAAGGAATTTCCAGCAAAATTAGTGGCAGAGCAGAAAAACAAGCTGAAAACCTCCCAACACATGCAGAGACAGGCCAGGGACGCATACAGTCTGAAAATATCTATAAATGGAGGCAGTTAGAGTGGTGGGATAACAAGAGAAAACTCCAGGCTCCATAGCAAGAATCTTGGTTGCCACCGGGAATGGTGGCAAACAATGTGGGCAGAGCAGCCCTAAGATGAGGAATGCTCAAAGGGTCTTATATCCTTGTACTGAATGTGTCTGACACTGTCTTGATATACTATCGGGGGTCTTCAAGATCCAGCACTCTAAATTTCAAAGATCTGGGGAGGCCTAACTCTGGGAAGTGAAAGTCAACATAGGAATCTGGGTGATCCATGTCTAGATCAAGCAAGGCCAACAATCCCATCCAAAAGCTTAACAGAAGGCAGGGCTTAGCCCTGGCATAAGGGTCCAGTTTGGGAATTCAAGATGGAGGAATGAGACAATCTAAAGAAGACAATGACTACTTTAAAGAATTATTATAGAACCAAATGCCCAAAAATCTAGCCTAAAAGGAGAGTTTATAACAACTGCAAGTAGACACTCAAAGGAAAAAGAAATGGATTTCTCACAAGGTCTACAGACATACATAGAGAAAAAAATGAAGCAAAAGATTTTTAAAATGAAATAAAAGCTATGGAGTCAAAAATTGGAAAAAGAATAAGTAACTTGGAACAGAAAGTGGTAAACCTTACCCAAGTCTCAGACTCTCTGAAAATTAGAATGGACCAAATAGAAATCAATGACTCCATGAGAAGAAGAAATATTAGAATAAAATCAAAAGGTTTCTTTTAAAAACCTTTTAAACCTAAAAAAAAAAAACAACCAGAAAAAATTAGGTGTCTGATATAAAAAGCCACCCAACTGGAATATTGGTCAAATATAGATAAGTTAAGGATAACTGGACTCCCTCAAAATTGTAACAAAACAAAAAAAGGTCTAAGAACTATATTTAAGAATGCACAAATGAAAATTGCCAAAAATCTATTAGACCTGGATAGCAAAGTGAAAAATAGGAAAAATCTACTGATTACTTCCTGAAAGAATCTAAAAAATTCACAGCTAAAACCTAGAACTTCCACATCTAAGAAAAAATACTAGAAAGAGCCAGGAAGAAAGGATATGATTGCCAAGAAATCACAGTCAAGATCACAGGACCTGACTGTTGCAACAACAAATGAGAGGCAATCTTGAAATACAATGCTTCAGAAGGTAAAATATATGAGTTTACACCCTAGAATAATTTAACCTGTAAAGCTCAGTGTAATCCTATGGAGAGGGAGAGAAATGGATTTGTCATGGAATGGACTTTCAAGTATTTCTGACGAAAATCATCCAGAACCGAACAGGAACTTTGAAACGCAAACATGAGATTCAAGAGAAGTGCCTTAGATCCACCCAGTTCTTCTCTGTGTTGTTTTGTAGAGTTTATAGTAAGTATAGTTAGAGATAAAACCACAACCGTACTGAGCTCCTCACAAGGACAATAACTACATTTAGGCAAATATTTGGCTCTTTGCCTTGATTTACATTTACATTTATAACCGCCAGCTAACCTCTGGCCTCTTTGTGGTTGGTGCAAAAATTGGTTATTTGTGTGAGGAAGCAGCAGTGTCTATTAATAGATAGGCACCAGGAAGGAAGTCGGGAGAAAGAACAGATATTTTCTTGGAACTTCCCTTAGTCCTTGAGGAGGTAGGTACATGCGGTAGGTGGCACGTCTGAGTGTTCTGCTCAAGTTGCTCGTTGGGTCTTCCTCCATCTCTTTCTTCTCTTTCACAGCTCAGTCCTACATTTTCTTTTCCCTTTCACCAGTTTTTCCTGTGCTGTTGGGTCTTTCTAGTTCAGCTCATGATATCCTAACTCCATGAACAGATGCTCAAAATCTCTTGGGCTCTGAATATGCTTCTATATTCTATATAGACACGCAGGGTGTTACCAGATCCATAATCCAAATGAATCAGACTTCTTGTTGCACCCAGTTAAAATGTCATTGATTGAGATAGGCAAGTATCCAGGCCTTGTTCATACCTAGTTCTGATTGACTGAGTAATTTGTACCTGACAAAATTAATTACTTTGAAGTGGAGTGAGATAATCAATGGACCCACCCATACACGTGTGCCATGACAATTTACAGCTTTGGTGAATAAAGGGTCTAGTCTAGAAGACCTTTCTCTCCTCCTATCACCCTCTCTGTGGCCCAACTCTTTAACAACAGGGCTAGCTCTCTCATCAGTCCATAAATGGCTCAGTTCTCTGCTGCCAGAAGTCTCTATTCTGGAAGCTCCTTCCTCCTTTAAGTGACTACCTTTCTGTAGTCATGTTTGTCTGAAGTGTGTATGTCTCTGATTCCTTCTAGATGCATTGTCTTTTACTGGTAGAGTGGTCTGCTTCAAAATGAAATGGTTGATCAGGAATGGGAAGGAGGAAAAACATTCTCTCCTCTCTCCAAGAGTGATGATCTTTCAAGGGTCAAGTTCTCTCTCCGTTGCTGGCCTGAACTGATGCTCCTTCTACTGCATGACTTTCTTTTGAAAATACAAGCCAAGGGATGTGACTGATTCTCTCATCCAATCGCTAAATGTTTTCTGTCTTGTGTCAGTTGCCTTTATCTGATGTCTGAAGGGCCCATAATCATCTCAAACTGATTGTCATTTCTTCCTAATCATTGAGAGGTTGTAGAAAAACTTATCCCCTCCCTTATTTAAGTATACCAAAAACACACACACACGTAACCTATATATTAGAAATATATCATATTTATAATATATACATAATATATTGTATTTCAATATGTAAATATACTATATTAAAATATATACATTAGAAACATTTATAATGCATAATAGATATTTTGATACTATATACATAGACAAATATATACACACATACACATATATACATATACATATATGTAGACACACATGGCTACAGAGAGTCTATATATATATATATATATATATATAGAGAGAGAGAGAGAGAGAGAGAGAGAGAGAGAGAGAGAGAGGAGAAAGCTCACACCCCTTGGAGACGCCAAGGATATATGGATATATGGATACTGGAAAGGATGCACACTTGACATATATGTATGTATGTATGAATATGACAGTGATAGTATTGGAGCAAAAGTTGAAAACACAAAAGAGAATTGTGAATATTTACAGCATTGTTATCAGAATTGTACCTTTTGTCTGAAAGGCTAGGAATTTATAGCCATAGCTGGAATGTTGCACTTTTACAAATAGCCTATGGGCAATCTATCAGCCTAACCTACTCCTCAGACTTTCAGAAATACTATTTTGAAATTTAAGTCAGATAGCATTTTTTAATTGGGACATTACCCTATTCAAGGCTTCTTTATATCTAGCCTTCCAGATGACCTCTCTGCCTTCATCATGAGCATAGGAATAAAAAAACCCAACCTGGCAGAAGTGTCAGGAAATATACTGATCATTGGGGAATAGTGGTCAAGACTTTTTACTTCCTTTCCTGTTTTCCTATTCCTTTTCCAGCAAAGGATCTATGAGTATGAATAATAATTTTCAGTCATGGATGACAAGTCAAATTTAGAGCCTGGAATGTCTATTCCATACAGTCCTATAGGAGGATGTCAATCAGATCTGGAATGGGTCATTACTAGGTAATCTACTAATTTTTAAAAACAAAAATCACTTTATCATATTGCATAAAAGTAGCCAAACTTTTAAAAGAAAGGTTTTGTTTAGTTTTCTTAGGAGGATATGCTCATAATCTTTCCCAGATGTGTTTCCCATTGTGTAGATTAATATAATATAATGTGGAAAATCATACAAGTTTTGTTTAGGAGCTGAGAGATCCCAGGAGATGACTTTGCTTTATATATTCCTATGCTTTAAATATTCCTATGCTTCACCCCAAGCCCTGACCAAGTCATAGAATTTCTGGGTAATTTTAAGTACATTTACAGACTTAGTTGGAGTACTGCAAAATAATTTTTCCAAATAATTTATTATTATAGCCTGTTAACTTATTACATACTAAACAAACATTTTAATTTGTATGAAGTAAAATAAAATCATGTGAACAATAGCCATTTGACACGACAAGAATTCCTTACTAAAATTAACTTGAATGTACAAATATAGACTGGAAATATAAAGAAAAGTCTATTTATAATAGACCACTTAAGAAATAACTTATGCTAGGTATATTAGCCAAGAAAAAGAAGTGCTTTATCAACATGGATGAATTTCTCTTTCTTCTTGGAGTATAGTTTACTAAAATTAGGAAAGGGAGGAACCTGAGGGATAAACCCTTAAATGGTTTTATCGTTTTACTCTGGGGCCATAACTCATACTTGCCTGCTTTTTGACTGCAATTTGACCAGTTCAGATGCTGAGTTTTTTCTCACTGGCCACAGTTAAGTACATACCAATAAAGTGTCCCACTGGTGATTCTTATCTTCCCAGCATCATGTGGACCCCTTCCCAGGGCCAAACTCCATTGAGGCAGACACTAGCTAAGAAGGAACTGGAAGGATTCTCTATTTGGAGCAACTTTGCATTAGTTTTTGCCAAGGAATTCAGAAAATTATCATGATTTGCTCTGTCAAGGAGGTTTGAGAAAGGGCAACTTTAAGATCATAGCAGCAGAA
Source organism: Pseudochirops cupreus (assembly GCA_028627135.1). NCBI lineage: Eukaryota > Metazoa > Chordata > Mammalia > Diprotodontia > Pseudocheiridae > Pseudochirops > Pseudochirops cupreus. The sequence goes on from CM053581.1 coordinate 475,267,509, forward strand.
TGTTGCTGCAGTTAGCTTTTATGGACTAGACTGACTGACTTCAGTGTAAAGGAGCAGCATCTGGGAAAATGTGCCCCATCTGTGTTACTATATATGTACTTCTCTGTCCTTGATGCCCCTGAGCCTTCCCACTCTCTGCTCCAGCATCCTTGACAACTGTCTTTGCTGTTTATACATTTGATCTGGGCATGATCTACCCCTGTATGCCTATAATTCTGTTGTTTATCTGCTCCTGCAGCAATCACCCGTACTATTCCTACTTCTGAGTGTCTGTGGCTCTGGCCACGTGCTGGTGTTTATATATATATAATATAACATATTATATATACGTATAAACACGTAGTGGTGTTTATACTTTCATACACATCTGTATTTCTGTGAAGGGGATGGTCGATAGAGGCTTTTCTCATTATCAACGGTCAATGACATTCCTCTCTTCAAATCTCTCTTCCTCACTCCTAATCCCAGTGAGGTAAGAGTGTTTGGAGACTTCCAGGATGCTGCTGGTGAAAGCAGGCAGCTGACCAGGGTCATGGATGTTGCTGGACTTGGTGTCAGGACATCCTAAGTTCAAAAATGGCCTTAAACACTTACCAGCTGTGTTAGCTCTGGGCAAGTCACTTAATTTGTCTGCCTCAGTTTCCTCATTTGTAAAACAGATAATAACAGCACCTATCTCCAGGTTGTTTGGAAGATAATATTTTTAAAAGAACTTGCAAATGTTGAAGCACTATATAAACGCTAGCTATTTGCTACTACTACTACTACTACTACTACTACTACTACTACTACTACTACTACTACTATTACTACTACTACTGCTACTACCACTGCTTCCATTACTTCTACTACTACTACCACCACCACTACTACCACTGCTAGCATTACTACTACTACTACTGCTACCACCACCACCACCACTACTATCACTGCTAGCATTACTTCTACTACTACTACTACCACTACTACTACCACTGCTTCCATTCTACTACTACTACTACTACCACTACTACCACTACTTCTACTACTACTACTACTACTACCACCACCACCACTACTACCACTGCTAGCATTACTTCTACTACTACTACTACTACTATCAGTACTGCTACCACCACCACTACTACTACTACTACTACTACTACCCACACTGCTACTGCTGCTATTACTACTACTACATCTGTTTTCTGTGCCATATCTTTCCCGTTCAAGTACTGCTATGCTTTAGTAAGGATATTGACATGTCCAAAAGAAGGTAAACAGGATGGATAAGGGACATAAAACCATGCTAGGAACAGTTAAAAGAGCTAAGTATATTGAGTTGAGGAGAAATGATGATTACATCTCTTGAATACTGAAAGGTCACATGAGGGATTTTGCTCATACTCAGGGGCTTAACTTGGATCAAGGGGTAGAGTTATAAGGAGTCAATAGAATGGACCCATCATCTCTGATCACTGAGTCCTTTAACTTCTGACACATACTTGTCTTAGATGAATAACTCAAAGGATATTCTGCCATTGACCTTGTGACAGGTCACTATCTCCAAACTCTTCTATATGTCCTATGACCAAGGCCTTGGTCAGCTTGCAGCATGGCATGATACATGAAATTCCTCCAGGGGTCACAGAATATAAGGTAACATAAGGCGCAGACACTGTGCTAAGTGCTTTACAATTATTATCTCATTTGAGTCTTACAACAACTCTGGGAGGTAGGTGCTGTTATTATCCTCTTGTACAACTGAGGAAATGAAGGCAAATAGAAGTAAAGTAACTTGTCCTAGATCACACAGCTAGTAAGCATTGAATGCAGGATCTGAACTCAGGTTTTTCTGACTCCACTGCGCCACCAAAACTCCTCCACTTTTTTTTTTTGTCAGAAGGATGCCCTACTAACTCTCTCTTTCCCTCAAGAATTAAAGAGTTCATTCATCAGATCTAGAACACTAGTGAGGAGGTCTTGATTCCCTTTGTCTCTTTGTAAGTAGCCCTACCATGGGAGTGAGGCTCTCACCCTAATCAGTGCTACTGGCAGCAGCTGCTACTTCCTTTACACACTCTAGCTCAACTTCCCTGCCTTTATTATTGTGGTAGTAGGCACAGTTTGGCTGCATATAAAAGAAATACTTCCTCATCATTAAAACTGTCAAAAGCTGGAATGGGGTGCCTTTGGATTTAGTGAGTTTCCCTTTGCTGGAGATCTTCAATCCAGGACTTTTCCTTGGCCAAGCACATGCATAGTAAGTCATTTTTCACATTTCAGGGATATTCTAAACATAATTCACATACCAGATTGGGGCTTCACTTGATAATTTCTGAGGTCCCTTTTAATTCTGAGGGTCAACAGTTCTATGGCTGGATTCAGTTGTAATAATAATTGGGAATAGAACTGCATTTTCTTTTTTTTAGGGTTTTGTTGAGAAAGGTGAGAATTATCTAATCAGACCAAAGCTTTGGGGTGCCATATGGGTGATTTAACCTTGTGCTGATCTTTTTGCTTTGTTTTGTGGTTCTTGCACAATTATAATTGCATCAATAGATGAGATAATAACTGATGAGAGAGGTTACACAGCTGACTTAATCTTACTTTTGTTTTTCCCTCTGCCCAAAAGAATGACCTTTGAACTGAAAATGACAGAACAAAAATGGCTAATACAGACCTGTATCAAAGATAATAAGGAGGTAGTAAGAGAACACCTAATTGCCCTTGATGAATTCAAGTCACTTGGCCCATGTGATATTTTGAATATTGTGGAAAACAAAAGAGGTACCTTAATAATAGAGGTCATCTTGTCTGGATTTTCATAAAAGGAGAGAGAACAGAATCAACATTTTATAGGCAAATGAGATCCACCTCAATTCCACACACAGGATAAGTAAGTAAACCTAGCTAAAGCAACAAGGTGCCTTGAAGGAGAGCCAGGAGGCAGTATGTACCAAGCAGATCAGACCACCACCACTAACACCTTTGACCTCCACTTCCTCTAAGATCCTATTGGAGACAACCCAGGACTCTGAGGCCAAGAGTCTTTGGAATAGCAGGAACCCTACCCCCCACCTCCAGCCCCAGCCAAACCATTAAACTTGCTTCTAGTCCAGCCCTCACAACTATCACTGAGCTGAGAAATTATTGTGGAGAGGGGGTCCACTTTCATCATCATCACCACTCACAACTGCTTGTAGGGTAGGCCTACAGGTCAGTAGTTATTGATAGTCTGCTCAGCTTTCTTTTTTGGCAATAATAAAGTTTGTGTTTGCTTTCTTTTTCTCCATTCTTTCTCTCTTCTCTCTCTCTCTCTGTCTCTCTCTGTCTCTCTCTTTACCAAGCCTCTGATATTCTTGTTGCTTTCATTTATTTTGGGAATCACTCCATGGACATCCTCAAAATTGTTTTACCTCAAAAATGGACATCTTTTGTCTGCACTGTTCTAGGCCAGCTATTCTTCCCATCTTTTGTTTTCTTCAGTGTCATTTCTATTTTCTCTTTTAGCACATGAGAGAATATAATGTTATCATCTGGTTGTGGTGGCTGACTTGTCATTGAGAGAGAAAAGAGATAAATCTTTATGAATTTGTTTCCATTTTTGTCTTTTCCTCTCTCAGTTTCATCCATATGTATTATCTGACAATATTTCCCACCCTCCTCAGGAGGAGACTGTCATCAGTTGCTGTAGTTCTGAATTACTGCTGATGATTCTTTAGGCAGGGAAAATTAGATGGCACAGAATTGTATTATAAAAGAAATTATATCCTTATCAACACTTATAGAAGAAAAGAAAGTGGCATGATTTCTATTTATGAGAACACCAACCAGATTGATTATGAAGGCATGTTTACCTCCAGACATTTGGGTAACACAGGGCATAGAATACCAAACTTGAGTTCAAATCTTGCCTTGACACTTACTAGTTGTGTGGCCCTGGTAAAGTCACTTAACCTCTCCTTCTTCTGTTTCCATATCTGTAAAATGGAGATGATAATAACAGTACCTAATTTCTAGGGTTGTTGTGAGAATAAAATGAGATATTAAGAAAGCACTTTATAAACCTTCAAGTACTATTTAAGTGCTAGCTATTATTACAGATTTTTAAAAATGTTAAACTGAGGTCCTATTGTGAATATTTTATTTTTCTGAAGTAATATTCTTTAAATAACATTCTCCTTAAAACTGGAAAGTCAGTTATTTTGTATAAAAGATCACAGGCAAAGCATTCATTCAAGTTTGTTCTCAGTTTGAAGAGGGTTTCTGGATCATACCAAACAGCATTGAGTTCTTTTAGGATTTAATACACACAAGGTATCGTCTTATTATTGAATGACTGAAGAAATAAACAGAAATACTAAAAAAAAATACTAAAATGATTTGTAAATAGGAAAAAGAGGGAGAGTAGAGCACACACACACAAAGTGAGATTTGCCTGAGGAAGCTGCCTGGTCTGGATGTCAGAACCAGTAAAAGAACAAATTGGGAGTCTAGTGAGTGAAGGTTTCAGATGCTAGAATATAGTGATGAATATGATGATGAAGGGTGTTCAGGGTTGATTGCTAAAGTAAGGAGGGGATATTGAAGAACTCTAACCCATCAAAATCATCAAACTAGAAACTTCTCACAGATCATAGTTCTAAAAATTTTAGTTTATTTTTTATTCACCACATGATTGCTAGGTGACAGCTATATGGATTACTAGACTTAGAGTTGGTAGTTAGTTGTTGTCCTTCATGCTTGAAGAGACCAAAATGACATCATTGTTAGAGAATCAAGTTTCAGTGTGTCTGACTATGACTGATCAGACCAGTGCAAGCTTGGAATGTTCTACTGCAGGTTGGGCAAAAATAGTCCATGTGAACATTTAGGGTGGATTCTCTAAATCTGTGCATCTTGCATTTCTTTTGAGCAATTTCAGTTCCTCTTTGTTCATAGAGCACAGCACCTTCTCTGATGTGGGCAATCTATGCTTAGCAGTCTTATACCAGTGTCTCTGATGTCACACAATCAATTCCAAAGTTCTTAAGAGAGACCTTGAGAGTGTCCTTGTATTGCTTCTTCTGACTACTCTGTGAATGCTTGCCCCTTGTGAGTTCTCCAAAAAACAACCACCCAACCAACCCACCCATTGACATCAAACTAGAAACTTCTCACAGATCATAGTTTTAAAAATTTAGTTTAGTATATTTTTAATTCATCACATGACTGCTAAGTGACAGCTAGATAGAATGCTGAACTTGGAGTGAGGAAGACCTGATATTAAATCCTCTCTCAGACATTTTAACTAGTTGTTCAACCCTAGGCAAGTGAATTAACTTCTTTTAATCTCTCTGAGCCTCATCTATAAAATGAATGGGTCGAACTTGATGGCCTCTAGAGCCTCTTGCTAGTAACGAATAGCCTAGTCACAAACAGGTCTGACCCTCCCTCTCTGGCTTAAAAACTTTTAGCAACAGCTCAGTTTCCTATAGGACCCAATAAGAACTCCATCACCTACCACTGAAGACCCTCCTTGATGTGGTTCCAGTATACATTGGCAACCCGACTTCACTCAACTTCATTCCTTTCCAGGTTGTACTACTAACTCTCTGACTTTTCTGTACTACTCCATAATAACTTCTTCACCTGGGAAGGTCATTTCCCCCTTGGACTGCACATACTGGAAGCACCCTCTGCTCCTGCTTTCTCTCCTGATTGGCTGATTCCTTTGTTTTAAGGAGGATGCCCAAGTCAGTCATTTTTTCCATTTCTCTTGAGGCTTTCTCCACTACATCCTCTGTGCTTCTCTACTCTCACCACCACTACCATTCAGCCTTCTTTTGCGTGTTAACTTCCTGGACTAGAATGTAAGCTCCTTGAGGACAGGGATTGTCTTTACTTTATCTGATTTTAGCACAGTGCCTTGAATGTAGTAAGTTCTTACTAAATGCTTGTTAGCTTGACTTGACTTGACTCACTTACAATTGAGCCTATATGGCTTAAAGTAGTAGCTATTTCTTAATCTCCTTTAGTACTATGCTACCAGTGAGTTTGCACAGGCTGTCTCCAGTCCCTAGAAAGCCTTCCATCCTGATCTTTGACTATTAAAATCCTTTTTTTCCTTTAAAGTCCTCTCATTCAGGTGTTTGCTCCTTCATGATATCTTCTTTGATCTTCCTAGCCAAAAATGAGCTCTCCTTCCTCAATTTCCCTTAGATCACATTGCCTAGAACACAGGTGCTCAACCTGTGGGTCGCGACCCCTTTGGGGGTTGAACGACCCTTTCACAGGGGTCACAGTTGAAAACACATATTTCTGATGGTGTTAGGAACCGAGACACTGCTCCTCTATCTGTCTCCAGGTGGGTCCGTCCACATGCAGATACACCCACATACAAGTATTAAAGAGTCGTGGCATTAGGAAGGTTGAGAACCACTGGCCTAGAACATCTGTCACCCTCAATCCATTACAGCTAGAAAAGTAATTACTTCATTTCTCAATTCCAGGAGGGCAAAGACTGAGTTGATTTTCCTTTGTTGTACTCCTAGCCTTCCATATGGCTTCATACACAGTAAGTGCTTTATAAATGTTTGTGGGAGATGGCGTGTTGTGGATGGGGGAACAGCAACCAGGCCAGTTTGGCAGGAACTAAGATTGTGTGAAGGGGAATAATGTACCTTTAGTCTACAAAGGCAGATTGAAGAGCCAGATTGTGAAGGCTGTCAAATGATAAAGAAAAGAATTTTTATTTCATGCTAAAGGTTATAGGAAGAAGTTGAATATCTTTGCGAGGTCAGACCTGTGCTTTAGGAAAATCAGTTTGGTAGTTGGGTGGAATATGAATTGGAGAAGAGAGAGATTTGGGGCAGGGGGACAAATTGGGAGGCATTCAAGGTTCAGGGGATAGATAGGTGATGAGGCCTGAACTAGGATTGGTGAGTGTGGATGGGGAGAAAGGGACTGATGTGACAAATGCTGGGCAGGTTGAGTGACCATATACAGAGCTTGCAGGAAAGGGAAACGTTAAAAATGATTATAATTTTTGAACCTAGATGACTGGTAGGCTCATATTACTCTCAACATAAATATGGAAATTTGGGAGATTATACTTACCGTATTTGTAAGAATAATCTTCACACTTATCCTGGGCATCCTTGATGAGGGTTTGGGAAGGAAACAAGCAAATGACAAAAATGATCATTTTTGCAAACTACCCCTGTAGACCACATTTTATAGTTTTATATAGTTGACTTAATGGTATGGAGAACAGACTATCCCACTATACTAATTGTTGATTTGAAAAACAAACAGGGGCGTCTAGGTGGTGCAGTAAATAGAGCACCGGCCCTGGAGTCAGGAGGACCTGAGTTCAAATCCGCCCTCAGACACTTAACACTTACTAGCTGTGTGACCTTGGGCAAGTCACTTAACCCCAATTGCCCCTGCAAAAAAAAAAAAAGAAAAACAAACAAACAACATTTGATTCAGTAGAGTAAAATGCTATATTCCTTTCTGTTGGCATGTTAAGAGTTAATTGTTTTCTTTTAGCATAGCTTCTTGTAGCCTCATAAATTTTCTTGTCAAAATTATAACAGATTTCTTTTTTCTTTTCTTGTAACTTCTACAGTAGGTTTTGCCCCCAACTCTAAGATAACAGTAGCTTCTTTCAAGGTCACTTTCAGAATATTTATTAGCATCCACACTGAATATTCTGCCTGTCCTGAGATAACTGCTTCCTCCCAATGTCAGTGACTATATATCATCCTTAGCTTAATTATGAGGGCTGGTCCATTATGGGTTTTTCTCTAGACAGCAGGTGCTTACATATCAGACCATTGAGGGTCTTAACTATATGTCAAGGCCATGTGTCCTTAAGAGCAAAGAAGACTACTCTTGAGCTAGTCATGTGTGCCCTTGCCAATTAGCATTCAAATAGGCTATCCAGGGGCTCAAGCAAGGACTGCCTTGTCACTTTCTGCTCTTAAATCTTCAAGAGAATACCTAAGGAGTGGAGGCCCAGTTGAAAAGGACCAACAACAGAAGCCTAGCTTTTCTTTTCTTCCATGTAAAGAGGAGCTTCAAATTAGAGGCAGTTAGTGATGTAGTAGATAGAAGGCTGGGCCTGGATCAGGAAGATGAGTTCAAATATGGCCTTAGACACCACTTATCAACTGTGTGACCCTGGGCAAGTCACTTAATCTTGATCCGCCTTGGTTTCCCCAACTGGAAAATGGGAATAATAATAGCCTTTACTTCTCAGGGTTGTGAAGATCAAATGAAATCATAGTTGTAAAAAAGTGCTTAGTGTAGCATCTGGCACATAGGTGTTGTTGTTGTTCAGTACTTTAGTCATATCTGACTTTTCACGACCCTATTTGGGGTTTTCTTGGCAAAGATACTGGAATGGTTTGCCATTTCCTTCTCCACCTCATTTTACAGATGAGGAACTGAGGCAAACAGGTTTAAGTGACTTGCCCAGGGTCACACAGTAAGTGTCTGGCTGGATTTGAACTCAGGAACATGAGTCTTCCTGGCTTCAGGCCTGGCACTCTATCCACTGCACCACTTAACTGCACACAGCAAGCATTTTATAAATGCTGGTGCTTATATCAGCATGGAGAAGACTGGTAGAAGAACAGAAACTCTTCAGACCCAGAGAAGTGTGACAACCCCCACTGAAGGGGCCTTGGAAGTCCTTCTTGCTCTTGATGCTCATTCAAGGTCTAGCTTTAATTCATCTCCTACAGCATCTCATCTCCTTCAACAGACCTCATTGGAATATAGATGAGCTGTTTGTTGGGTTTTGCTTTCACTTTTTAGTGATATGGGGATAATGTTTACCATATAACTGTTCATTTAGGGACCATTTCTTGCTAAATGTTGGAGAATGGGCATAGTTTCAAATTGCTTAACAGAAGGCCTAGCCCAATCCACAGTTCCACTGATAATACGTTAGTGTGTCTGTTTCCCCATATTCCTTTCAATGGTGGTCATTTCCCTTTACTGTTATTTTTTTGCCAATCTGGTAGAGGTGAGGTAGAACCTCAGAGTCCTTTTAATTTACATTTCTTTAATTATTAGTCATTTGGAGCATTTTTTTTATATGGTTAACAAGTTGTTAGCTTGTATTTCTTCCTTTGAGAACTGCCTGTTCATATCCTTTGGCCATTTATTTACTGGGGAAGGGGACCCTTCTTAAAATTATATGACTTAGGAGAGTTCTCATATCCCAATCAAAACTACATATGTGTGCTTTCCTCCTGCTTTAATGTTTAAAAGCCAGCTTTTTTGTGTGAGAGGTGGGATTTTCCTTAGGCTCAAATGGTTTTGTTTTGACAGCTTGCTCCATTGTTCATCATTGTGGGCTTTCCCTCAGTGGTCACAGCATTTCTTTCCCCTGCCAAACACCTTTGCAGCTGTGCTAGGGAATGTGACATCTGCATAGTAGGAAGTGATTGTGTACATCTGGGAGAAACCTAGATCAGCAGTCTGGGGTCAGTTGCCTTTTACTGTGTCCTTAGGGTAGCTTTGGTCAGCACCCTGGTACCTGCTTAGCTGTAGAATCCTCTAGGCTAGGATCCCAACAGGGCAGGAGCAGTATACTATCAAAGTTGGGTCCTGTGCTACTTCAGAACGGGGACACAGAGTGCATCTAAGAAGGCATCTGTTAAGCGTTGACATGTTCAGCAGATTTGTTTGAGATCTGCTGTGTGAGTCTGACCTTACACAATTGAATTCAGTCTCCTATCTCTGGGGGAGATTTGTCCAGCAGTGAGCATCTTTGTGACAGCTAAATACCAAGAGTTAGACTGTCTTTACACGCTCTGGGATATTTTAGACTCATTCTAAGCAGAATTTTCCTGATTGTCTTCCATCTGTTTGCCTAATGCCTCTGATATTTCTGTGTCTGTTGTCATACAACCTGAGGCAGATGTATTCAGTGAAAGTTAGGCAAGGACAAGTTCTGGACATTTTCCACTTAATGAGCATATAGCTGTATTGTTTATGTGCTCTGAGCATTTCCCTAGCCGGGAAACATTGTGTTCAAACATAATAGCGAATTATCTTGTATAGCTGTGCCTCTTAGAATTCAAGAGGGTACATGTTAGTTAAGCATTTGTTTGGGTGGAAGTGGGAAGTAGGCCACTCTATACCTGGGGCTGACTATCTTCGGTGATTCAAATTCTCTTTTTTCAGGGAAACCTGTTCTTACACATGATAGAAGCGGGAAATAGTGGAATGGGCAGCAGCAACTTAGGTCAGCTGTGTGACTTCCCAGAACAAGAGGAAGGCTATGCTTTTCTCTTGAATTAAATACATCCTTTGATCTTGTGGATTTATGACAATATAAATTTAAGGTGGAAAAATGATAGAATCTCAGCTCCTCATGGCTTTGTACACCCTGGTCCCTGAATGAGGACTTTCTAAGCATCTGCTCTTGATGCATGGATTGTAGGCAATCACCAACTTAACCTCAGCTTTGTGCACACGATGGGTAACAGACTCACAAACTTTTCATGTACCAAAGTCCACATCCAGATTTGGTGTCATTCTAGTGTTCCCAAGATAATAGATTCATATGTTTAGAACAGGAGGGACTTTAGTGATAATGTACCCCAGCTCCCCTCATTTTACAGATGAAGAAACTCAGACTCATTGAGGTGAAGTGACTTGCCCGAGGTTACAGAGAGTTAATAAACTCTACATACTGAAATCTGTATGCCCACAGTTTTCTTCTTTCTTAGCTTTTTGTTGCCTACAAGTAGAAAATTCCACCTTAATTTCTTCCTTCCAGTAACAGGGTAGGTTTTTTCCCCTGTAGTACTCATCACAGTAAATTATAAGTGATGTTTTATTTCCACATTCTCAGGGGGACTGTTTTTTTTCCTTTCTACATAAATTTCTCTTGGATAAAATTGTACTTTTCTACAATGTTATTTTAGAAGGAAAGATATACCTTTAGACTTAGGTAGCTTAACTTAACAGACACAGCAGGAAGAGAGTATGAATGAAAAACTGAAAATAGTTCAAAAGATGATGGTATACTAGTCATCCCCTTTGGATAAGTGCTAAGCAGTGAAGGGAGGTATAAGGGGAAGTGAGAGTTGGGGGGGGCAGGGGTATGGGAGGAGGCAACATCAAGATCCTTTGATGCTACAAAAACAGCAGGGAAAAGCTTTTAACTGATTGTTTAAGATAGTGGAATGAATGGAGGTAAGTCCAATTAATAATGCATTACTGAATACTGTTCACTCAAGGTGCAAAGAGCTGATAAACTATGAAATATGTCCATATGACAAGCATTAGGCATTTATGGTTTTAAGGTGTGTTATGTGCAGAAAGATGTTATGTTCAGGGCTCAAAAAGGTGACCTGTTAATGGAAACCAATGACATTGGAGCCTGATATAACAACCCAGAGGTAAGATTTGATGGACTGGGTAATTTTTTTTCTCAGCAAACACCAAAGATCAGGGAAGGGAAAAGATTCTTCATAATCATCAATGGTGTGATATTTTCTGTGTGTCTCATGGGATTTTCCAGGTTCTATATGTTATTAATAGTTCCCAAAATCAGTCTATGAAATTGAGTTGAAAATTTTTTTTCATGCTGATAGTCATCCCTCTGAGGATTGTGTGTGTGTGTGTGTGTGTTTAAAATGGCAACAGATTTCCATCTCCTACATGCTTTTAAAGGCTGTCTCCATAGTGATGGCCAATGAAAGGTAAGCGTTTTGCAGGTTTCTTTCTCAGTGTATGTGGCAAAGACGTGGCTCTTTTCCTGTGTCCTTGTGCTTGCTCCCTCTGCGCCATTACTGGCTGCCTCCATGGCAACCACCAATGAGGACTTGCACATATATCAGTGCACCGTCTATGCTTGCACCTCTCTGTGTGCCCTTCTGCACTCAATGGGATCATAAAGCATCTGAGAGCAATAAATGGCCGGTCTGTTGGTTTTGTGAATCTCTGGCAATCTCCTCTTTTCATCTCCTCAGGATACCTCCTAATATGATTGTAGTAAAGATTGTACCTGCCTGAGTTAGCCCTCTCTATTTGGTACGCATCACTCTTCTCTGATCCTGGTTCCTTGGGTGGCAGGAGATTTTCATGCTTTTTGAGACAAACAGAGCCCAGAGAGATTTGGTGTTCTAAAATGTTACATCTATGGTTTGAGGTAGCCACTTAGACTTAGGGTATATTTTTCTCATTAAAGAGAAAAGATATAGAACCATTCAGACCTTTCTTCCCCCTCCACCATTCTGTGTCTTAATTAGTAGTATCTTGTATTTATTGCTTTTACGTCATCATCACTACCATCATTTGGTGACCACGTATTAGGTTTAGGGCACTGAGGGGTAACAAACACAAAGAGGCATAAGATATTCTGCCTGCCATGGAGAGGCTTACTTTCTAATTGCTTAAGTCCAGCCATTATGAACATAATAGATTTGCCGTGTTTCTTGATGAAAGATTGGTTTAAGGTACATCATCATCATCATCATCATCTTAGTACTATCTAGCATTTATGTAGTGCTTTAAAGTTTGCAAAGCCCTTTAGGATAGTATCTCCTTTTGTCTTCACAACAACCCTGGGAGGTAAGTGCTATTATTATTCTCCTTTTACAGGTGAGGAAACTGAGGCAGACAGAAGATAAATGACTTGCTTGGACTCACATAGCTAGTAAGTGTCTGAGGTTAGATGTGAATTTGGGTCTTCCTTGTTCTAATTCCAGAGCTAATTCAATGTAGCACCTAATTGTCCTGTATAACTGGACCTATCCTTCTATATCCACCTGACCGGGCATATGATATATATGTCTAGCATTCGAATGATAGAACACACATGTGTGCACAAACACACACATTTAGTTGACAATAAGGACATGAAGCTAGATATGCAGAATGCTTTGTTTGGAAGGGGAGAGAATATAAATAAAGGTGAAAATGGATAAAAAGAAAGGATATGTTTAATTACTACAACAATGCTGATTAAAGAACATAGAAATAATTAATTATATTCCTTAACTTAGAAATTTGGAGTATGAATGGATAACTTTTTTTTCATCATGGCTTAAATTATTGATGTACATAATGGATTCTTCTTATATTGTACAAATAACTATATTCAATATAGAACTCTAGATCTTAAATTCACACGCAATGGTATTCTACTAGTAACTATGTCAAAATAAAAATCTTTGATAAATTTGTGCAATAGTTCTTATTCAAAGTATTGTAACACTCCTGAGGATAGACATCCATACCTCTGTGATAGATGTGCCACACAAACTGAGAGAACAAAATTTGAAAGATAAAAATTCTAAAATTTGAGAACCCCCAAAATGGAAATTTTAACATAAGGTAAAAAATGGCAAACGAGTTCATGTGAAGAAGAGATACACATAAAGATATTGTGAACATTTCAAGAATCACTTTGGAGTTTGTCCAACTAGAAAACTATTCTGGTTTCCAAAAAGCATTACTCTGCTTTCCAAATGGTTATTCTTATTGCACAAGACCTGCATATTGAAGAGTTTTGCCTTTCAGTTTTAATCCTCCTCTCCAGTCACAAGAGTGACATCTCTGGCTAAAATATGGTGTTGGAGAATGGGGCTTGGCTTTCTAGCCCATAGCTTAAGATAAAGGAATGATGGGTTCTTGGCCAATGATGGAGTACATCAAATCAGGTCTGGGAAGAAAATATTTGCCTTGCAATGTGCTGATTTCATCAAGAGGTTTTTAAATTGAAAAGCAAGGGAGAGGGGAGAAAAATGCCCAGATATAACCACTGAATTCCATATTGAAGAGAACAACAGATATAAGAAAGAAAAAGGAATGATACTAGTCTTTCCTGTTAATTCACAGAAGAAAATAACTCAAAAGGATAGAAATGATATTCAAGATCCCAAATACAGAAATGTGCAGAGTGGTATTGAAACTGAGATCTCAACCCAAGGAGGAAAGTACAAACAACTCCATAGAAGTTTTCATTTATCAGTATGGGAATCGTTAGTGGAATACATCAGTAGAAAAGCATGCCATATTTAAAAAGTACAGATCTGATAAAGAGGAAAGTGGAGTAGCATTTTACATAGAAAAGATACAGAGCTGTATGGAAATCCATGAACCTGGAGGGAAAACTTCTAACAAATTTCACTCACTACAAGCCTGTGGTGCATAACTCAAATTGAATCCTAGCTGTTGTTTGATTGTCTTATTCTGTTATTGAATATTCACTTATTTGATCACTAGGGTCCCATGGGCACTGATATAGGCAAGTCTTAAGAAAAATGGGGAAGGAGTGGGATGGTGTTTTAAAGCATGCAAATCTTACAAACTTGGAATCTGGAAGACATGAGTTCAAATCCTACCTTAGACACTAGCTGTTTGACCCTAGGCAAGTCACTTAACTGCTGTTTACCTCAGTTTCTTCTTATGTAAAATCAAGATAATGGTGGCACTTACCACTAATCAAGTGAAAAATCAAGTGAGATTATATTTGGTAAAGTTCTTTTTAAACCTTAAATCACTATATAAATGCTTATTTATTGTTATTATCATTGACCAGTCCTTTGGTATATTCTCTGCCTAAGAATTTAAGCTGTTTACAATAGAACACAATTCAAAAATAAATTTATTCAGGGATACAGATAACATATGGCAACACAATTACCAATGCATTCAAAAAATTTAAATTTTAAATTTAAATTTAAAATAAAAAAAAAACCACAACTTGATGATAAGCAGACTCCCTAGACTAACACTCTTTTGCTGCAAAGACCCTTCCCTTGCCTTTCTTGTTCTCTTTCTTTTTTTTTTCTCCCCAAAGCATACACCTCAACTACTACAGCATGGTGGGTTAGACTCTGTACTTGCATTTATATCATAATTAGAGATGATTTCTGATTAGGAGTAAAAAGAAGACCTGACTATAGACACTAATGTGGATGCAAAGGGAACTCACTGACCAATTCAGATTTTAAAAGACATGAAAAAAGGATGGAAATAAAAATAATTAAGGCTATTAAAAGGTAGCATCATCCTGTAAGAAAAGTGTTGGAAGTATTAAAACCTAGAATCATTTGAAGCTGGCTATAGATACTAAGGACAACAGAAAGTGTTGGGTTTGTGTGTATGTTGGAGTGAGGAGCAATGTTGGGGTCAAGAGAAGGATCACATGGGGATGGTGACAATGGATGATGAGGAAAAGACTGAAGAGCTCAACTTTTACTTTGATTCTGTTGTTTCTTTACAGGGGAATGGTTTTGCATTTGGTAATGTTATGGCAGAAATTGTTAGCAGGGAGTGGAAAAACAAGATAAGTAAGGAGACAGATTGAGAGCATCGAGGTGACCTTGATATGTTCCAGCCACCAGATCCTGATGAACTACATCCCAGGGTACGAAAATAGCAGGCAAGTGTGATTGCTTAGCTACTTATTTGCTGTAATAGTTATTTATAATAATTTTTAGTTGCTATAATAATATTTGAATGAGGAATGGGAGAGGTAATATAAGACTAGAGCAGGACAAATATCCCAATTTTGTTTAAATGGGAAAGAATGGTGTTTCTAAGGCAGCGGTTCTCAATCTGTGGGTTATGTTCAATTTGTAACAATGAAAATATATCCTGCATATCAGATATTTACATTACGATTCACAACAGTAACAAAATTACAGTCATGAAGTAGCGACAAAAATAATTTTGTGGTTGGGGGTCACCACAACATGAGGAACTATATTAAAGAGTCGTGGTATTAGGAAGAGAACCACTGTTCTAAGGCATACAAGTGAAACTGATTTCTCTTCCTGAAAAACAAAATTCTAGAACACATTATTAAAGGGATTAAAGTTTGTGACTATGCATAAGTATGGAAAAATTCAGCATGATTTCATCAAGAACAGGTCATGCAATGCTCATCTCATTTCCTTTTCTGAAAGGGTAGCTAGATTGGCAGATTATGGAATACTGTAGTCATCATATTGCTAGAATTCAGCAAAGTATTTGACAAAGTTTCTGATGCTATTCTTATGGACAAGATAGAAAAGATTACGCTAAATGATAATACAGTTTGGTGAATTAAGAACTGGTCTGGATGCAAAGATGACTAATTACTGTCTTTATGTCAGCTTGCAGGGAGGTCTTGAATGGAGTTCTCTAGGGATCCATCCTTGGCTTTAGGCTATCCAACTGTTTTAACAACGACTAAGATGAAAGTAGGCCTGCTAGGTGACTCAGCAGATAGAGTGACTGACCTGGAGTCAGGCAGACTCATGTTTCTGAGCAGTCTCACACATTTAGTAGCTATGTAACTCTGGGCAAGTCACTTAACTCTGTTTGTCTCAGTTTCCTCATCTGTAGCATGAGCTGGAGAAGGAAACAGCAAACCATTCCAAGTATTTTTTGCCAAGAAAACCTCAAATTGGGGCATGAAGAGTTGGGCTTGATGGAACAACAACAAGATGAAGGTATAGATGGCATGTTTATTAAACTTTCTGATGACTCAAAGCTTGGAGGGATCTCTAACATGTTGGGAAACAGAGTTTAGATAACAAAAGTATATTGATAAGCTAGAATGATGGACTGAACCAAATAAGGTAAATAGAATTTGGAAAAAAATATTTTAAAACTGTAGACTTGAGTCCAAAAAATTAACTTCTCATGTGCAAGATAGAAGACACATGGCAAGACAACAGATTGTGTGGGAAAGATCTGGGAATTTTAGTGGACTCATTATCAGTTAATAACAAGAAAAGCTAAATCTAGATGACATTGAAAAAATGCCTTCTATCTAGAACAATGAAGATTATAATTCTGCTGGCCAGGAGACAACCATGCCATATAGGGGGACCAAAAAATGGAAACTCTACACAAGAATTCCAAGCTATTTCTTCACTGACCCATAAATATATTCATTACCAATCCTACTATATGATCAGTCCTGGGAACTGTGGTTATATCTATTCCCTTAGGAAATGTAGAAGAATTTATGATCATTGGTAGCAACTTTTTGGATTATGGATATACCAATATGTAGAGCTCTTAACTTCCTTCCGAATCAGAGGTGTCAAATTCACAGCCCAGGGTATACTCTGAGTATGGGTCTGAACCAGATTAAAATGTAACTGGGAAATATTTAACAAAATAAATAAAAATGTAATATAGGTAATGCTAATTTGTGATTTTCTAAGTCGACATGGGCCTGCAGGACAACAAATTTCTATTTGATTTTCGTGCTGCTATGAGGTAATTTACAGTCCTGGGATGCTTTTCTTGTCACTGATGATTCTCCATCTCCTGACTCTGCTGTTGTACTGACTGTTCCCCATGCCTGGAATGCTCTCTCTCCTTGCTTCTGGCTCCTATGGGTCTCATGGTTTCCTTCAAAACTCAGCTAAAATCCAGCCTTCTTCAGAAGGCCTTTCCCAGTCTACTCCTCCTACTGCTGTGCTTTCACTCCGAGATTGCCTCCCATTTACTCCTCGTATATTTTGTATCTACATAGTTGTTTTTGTGTTATCTACTCCATTAGAAGGTGAACTCATTGAAGGCAGGGACCATGGTTTTTCTTTGTATCCCTAGAGTTTAGCACAATGCTTGGCATATTTTGTGGTTGTTCAGTTGTTTCAGTTGCGTCTGACTCTTCATGACCCCATTTGAGTTTTTCTCGGCAAAGATACTGGAATGATTTGCCACTGCCTTCTCTAGCTCCTTTTTCAGATGAGAAAACTGAGGCAAACGGTGTTCATTGGCTTGCCCATGGCTGCACAGGTAGTAGGTGTCTAATGCCAGTTTTGAACTCAGGAAGATGGGTCTTCCTGACTTCAGGTCTAGCTAGCACTCTGTCCACTGCGCTACCTATTAAGAGCTAAATAAATAGTTGTTGATTGACTGCTATACTTTACGCTGGTCGGGCCACATCTGTAGCATTATGTTTAATTTTTTTACATTTTTTACATTCACAGAGATGGAGACTAGACCTGTGATTTCTTGGACTGAGACTGTTCCAGGGTTAACAGATGATAGAATGAAAGCAGGCTTAATTTCTTTTTGCTTCTGTTGTCTCTATCAAAAAGGATGCTCTTCAGACTGGAAAGGACAGAAAAATGATTAAGAAGGAAATCCAAGGTAAGGGAAGTGATAATAAAGAAGCACCTGTCTGCTCTAAATGAGCTCAAGTCACCTGGTGTGGGCAAATTACCTCCTAGGGTATTGAAAAGGATTTCAGGGTGTGATTATTGGACTGCACTTGGTAATTCTTAAGAAATTGCAAAGAATGAGACAGGTGCCATTTTTACTTTTATTTTATGGGACATTGACACTTATTTTATAAGGACATTGACAAACTGGAGCATAAAAACCTGGCCTACCAAAGATGAGGCTTCGGAAAAGTCAGTTCAAATCCTACCTCAGACTCTTGCTAGCTATATGACCTTGACTAAATCATATGAGCATATAGGATTTCAGTCCTCATTTGTGAACTAGGGGGAGCTCGGTGGCACAGTGGATAGAGTACCAGGCCCAGAGTCAGAAAGACTCATCTTTCTGCATTGGAATCTGGCCTCAGACACTTACTACTGTGTAACCCTGCGTAAATCACTTAACCCTGTTTGCCTCAGTGTCCTTATATGAAAAAATGAACTGAAGAAGGATTGGCAGACTAGTCCAGTGTCTTGGCCAAGAAAACCCCAAAAGAGGTCGCAAATAATTGGACAGACAAAATGATTAAACAACAACAATCTGTGAAATGGGAATAATATTGATATTTATCACACAGGGTTGTTGTGAGCATCAAATGAGATAACATATCAAGTGATTTGAAAACCTTGGAGTGTTATGCAAATGACAGCTATTGTCATGTCTAGAGAAGGAAGACTAGGATGAGGAGGGGACTTGAAATGTTGTCACACTATTTTGAGTTCTGTAATTTGGGATGATTAGCCTTGAGGACAGAAGAATCTAGGTGGAAGGGGAAGTTTGAAATATAATTAGTGACTTCAACCTTTTGAATGGGTGACATGTGACAGGAGAATTGAATTTATTCTACTTGGCAGAACTCTGCCTAAGGTGGGGCAAATAGAGCTTTATCTCAGGATACTGACATCTGGGGATGCTTTCCCCATAGTCCCTATTCCCATACTTCCTCTGCTGACTATAAACCGTATGAGGTGTAAATACCCCCACTTCCTCACCTGATCCTTGGCCACCTCTTCCTTAAAAACCTACCTTTCTCCTAGTTCTCACTTCCCTCAGCATTCCCATAGTCTGCTTTCTGTCTCTTCCTGCTTCTATCTTCCCTTTCACCCAACCTCCAACTTGTTTTGCCTAATATGGGGCTGCAGCTAGACTTTCTCAGTGATCTGATCAGCCCCTTCTTCTTTTGGTGCAACTGTTCCCAATCAGAGCAAAATGACCCCTAGATCCCTATCCCCAACCAAATTTCCTCTGAGCATCTGAATTTCTATTTTTCTTTGCTTCTTTTCCCCTGGATGACAGAACTGGGAATAATAGGCTACAGTTATAGAGAGACAGATTTAATCTTTAATAAGGGGTATTATTCGGGCTATCCAAGAACAAACAGCATAGGCTATCTCAGGAGCTAGTGAGTTCCCTGTCACTGGAAGTTTTCTAGTAGAGGTTAAATGATAACTTCTCTGATATTATAAAAAAATAAAGGATGTTATAAAGAATGTTTCAGGTTGAGGACAAACTAACATATCTTCTCACCTCTAAGATTCTGTGATTCTAGGTTTCAAAATGTGGGCAGTATTTTGCATGCCTTTCTGTCTATCAGAATTTGGCCATGTCTAACTATTCCAGCAATTATGGAAGTTTTTGATGACAAGATTTTGCTGTTGCTATATATATATATGTATATATACATATATATGTGTATATATGTATATGTATGTATGTGTGTATATATGTGTATGTGTGTATATATGTATATATATACATACACACACACACACACACACACACACACACACACACACACACACACATATATATATATAAAACATAGGCTTCATGAGTGAATGATCAGACACCCCTGAGGTCTGGTGCTATATGCAAAATGTAGGAAGTCACATGCCACTAAGGTTTTCTTAACCAATTCCATGATACCATCTGTGAAATCCTCCCATTAACAGCTTAGAGTCTTGAATTGACTTTCTGAAAGTTCCTCTAATGCCCTTTAGAGCATTTCCTTTGATTGTGAGTTAAGTTCCTCCAGAAGGCAGCCAGTTTCCTCTTTTCCATTTTATCCCTTTTGAGCAATGGGATAATTCTAGCCAAACCTATTACTAAAGCAGATACATTATGATCCAGGTTGGTTTGACAACTTTCTGAAACTTTTTTCTTTTACTGCTTCATGTTCCTTAGTCATAGTTCTATTTCAGCAATTCCACACATGCCTGAGAATTTTTCTTCTCTAATTTTATTTTCTATCTCCCGCAATGTCAGATTACCAACTGTGGAGCTTTTGCAATCATTCTCTAGTTTTCTCTCTTTGCCAACTCTCATTATGTAGTTATTGGCCAATAGTAACTTCTCTCTGCCACCCCATCTTACTCGCAGGTGTTAGGTCCTATCTCAATTTTATGTAGGTTATTAAACTGTCAGATAAAAACAAGTAACTTTTCTGGTGTTAAAAAAATGCTCTTCTCTTATTGCTCAGTTCTTACCATGTATCTACATTTATCCCTATTGTGGCTTCTTTAACTGTGGATGAACTTGGAAGTTATGTGAGGCCAGAAATCTTTCAGAGTTTATCCCCTTAGTGTAATTATCCCAAACAAATGGAAAGTCAGAGTAGCTAATAATAGCATTAATAGCACCTAGGTATATTAGACTGCAATGTCTTTCTCTATTCTTTTCTTTCCTGAGATTATTTGAGATATTTCTCTCATTGCATCATAAGAAAATATAATTTTTGGTTATTATTGTTTGAAAAAATGATCCTTCCACACTCAAGTTCACTGCCTTTAGAATTCTTCCCTAAGTTAAGAGGTTTAGGTCTTTCCTACCTGTCTCTCAGTGATCATAACAAATGTAACAAGTCAGGAGAGCCCATAAAAAGTCAAATAAAGATGATCTTTTTCTCTTTGGAACTAAGCATACTAATCCCAAAGCAATTCCAGCCTTGGGATATGTACGTATTAACTTGGATTTTTTATTTTGGACAATAGTAACCTTGTCTATTAAATATATTCACTGCAAATTTCCAAGGAATAATAGCATTAAAATAAGACTAATCCAAATGACTTTGAGAGAGGAAATTACTACGGGCTAGTGGCAAAATAGCCCATCCTTGTTGGTTAGGGGAATTGTTTGAGGTTATTTCAGTTCAGTTGTTTTTCAGTCACATCCAACTCTTTGTGACCCCATTTAGGGTTTTCTTGGCAAAGATACTGGAGTGGTTTTGACATTTCCTTCTCCAGCTCATTTTACAGATGAGGAAACTGAGACAAACAAGGTTAAGTGACTTGTCTAGAGTCACACAGCTAAGTAAGTGTCTGAGTGGGATATACTCTCTGCACCCTCTGTGAAGACTCCTCAGAATGAGAAGGGAGAGAAACTATCTGGAAACCAGAGATAGACTTTTGTAAGACTGGACAGACCTGAGTCCTGGGTTTACACAACCTAGGACCCTTCCCCCCTTCCCTTGTTGTCATCAGCATTAGCTCCCTTTGATGAGTTTTAGACCTCCACTCTTGTATGCCCCACCCTTAAAAGCTTTAAGCCCTTTTTCAGGAATTTTTGACCTCCACCCTTGCTTGTGACCTTTTCCCCTCCCTTGCTGTGGCATTTACCAAATAAAGCCATGGATGATACCTTGGCTTCCTGTCCTACCTCTCTGCCAATAGGAGATAGTGGTGGGCTTCTTTGTTATCTGCCATTGGGTTAGATTTCGCGCCAAGACTGAGAGCCCGCCTCCTAGCCAATGGGAGAAGGGACATCCAGGGGGAGGGGGCTTGACTGCGTTAGGGTATAAATTCTTGTTCTGCCTTTTGTAACACACCTCCTCTCCTTGATCCCTGCCATGGAGAGGACCGCCCTCTTCCTGAGAGGGAAGAGAATAAAACTTCCTGTTCCTTCCTCAAGATGCCTCTGACTTTTGATTTTTCTTGGGTAGGGGATTTTTGGGGTCCCCGTACCCCACACATGTCTGAGGACAGATTTGAACTCAGGATGATAAGTCCTCCTGACTCCAGGCTTGGCACCCTACCCATTGCACCATTTAGCTGTCCCCTTGTGATTGTTTACTGTATATTTACATAACCAGATAAACTGGGCCCATGGGTGTGTTGGACCCAGCTCAAACCTAGTGAGAGTGGATTATTAAATTTTCACCTTTAGAGGAAGCTAGGTGGTGCAGTGAATAGAGCACCAGCCCTGGAGTTGAGGACCTGAGTTAAAATATGGCCTCATACACTAGCTATGTGGCCTTGGACAAGTCACTTAACCCCAATTGCCTTGCCTTCCCCCTTCCAAAAATTTTTTTTCACCTTAGAAATCAATCAACTACAGATTAAGTATTGATTTATGATTTTATTGATGGTTTAGACTTAACAAAGTGATGGAAAATGTTAATATTGTGGACTAAATTTAAAAGTGTATTATGTATGTAATTTCCCTCCCTGCCCCTCTCCCCCATAGATCCAGTAGTTAAATATTTATCAGCATATCCCTGCTTTGATCCCATTCTCTGGGTTTACAAAGAGTGGATTTGATATTGAAACCCTTCTCCTCAAATCACACTATCTTTAGCTTGTGTAGCTCATGTCTAGGTGTCCAAAGAAAAAAGCCTATAAACGAATGCAGGAGACACATAAAGTACTAACAACAGCTCATAAACAAACAGTATAATTCTCTTCTCTTGTGATTCTCACTCTCTACCAAATTCCTAAAGTTTCTCAGATGTAACACCACTTGATTATTTAAATTTTTCTTAGAAGAAGCTGGACTTGGTGCTGTTATATAGGCAACATGCCAACAATCTAGGGAGTCTCTCTTTCATGCCACAGGGAATCTCTCTTTCATGCCACAGGGAATCTCTAAAGGCTTTTGACTCTCAACTTGAGGTTGCCAGACAGGCAACTCCCATTCCCCTATAACCCATACCATCTCAGTAAATCACTGTTACACTGGGATGCAAACCCAGATCTTTTGATCTTTTGTTATGTTTCTTCTTCTATTAAATGAATTGTAGAAGAAAGTGGCAAACTACTCCAGTATCTTTGCCAAGAGTCAGACATGACTGAACAACAAAAAAATTTATTCAAAATACACTTAATAGCCCATGTGATAAAAGTGTTTTATGACAAAAAAAGAAAATGTGTCAAAATCTTATTAATTCAATGCCAAATACTTTTTAAACAACTAATTAAAACACAATCACATTTCTATACATATGGCTTTTCTTCTCTCTTAACCAAACCCTAAATTTCTCTGTCTTTATTGACTTACTGATCTTTAGAATTGTTGAGTTTCTGGAGAGACATAGCTGTTTATCCCCCTTTCAGGATATGAACAATTGATCATCATTTAGCCTTTTTAGGTTGCTCAAGCTAGTTTACTTTTCAAGGTTTCCCTTTTTTTTTTTTGGTGGGGAGGAAGTAAGTTTGTATTTCAGAGATTTTACTAAGGTTCTCTGAACAGACTTGTTCTGGCATTGGCGCATCCCTCTCCTCTCCAGATTAAGCTCAGATTTGAAGGATAGCTTATTCTTAGGAACAGGCCTTTTCCTTTTGATCTTTTAGTATATCCACATTTTTATTATATTCTTTCCTTTTTCATCTTTAATATATAATCTTATGTGATTCTGACTGGGGCTTTTTGGTATGCGATCTTTCTACAAGTTTTGTCAATTTTTTGAATGTAGTTGGTAAGGAAGAAGGATACCCCAAGGTTTTAAGTCTGGATCTCTAGAATATATATATATATATATATATATATATGTGGTATAAAACTTCTAGAGACATATATATGTGTGTGTATACACACACACACACACACACACACATTCATATGTAGGATAGAGGAGACATAGATTGCAACCAGTCTGGAAAAGACCTAGGTTTTATAGTGCATGGCAAACTCAATATGAATCAGTGCTTAACAGATTCATCAAAAAATTTGAGTAATATTGCTTTATGTAATATTCCCTCCCTCTTCCTTGATTTGAGAGAGGAAGTAATGGAAAATAGCATGATAGCCATAGGGCTTCTTGCTGGGGATGGCTGCCAGTTTCATTTACCCTGCTCTGTGATGGGTTAGTTATGGCCAAACAGGTCAGAGGTCTTCACTAGCTACCAGACAGTCCAAACAGAGAAGAATTCACCTACCTCATTTCTAGTTCATATGAAATCCTGCATTTTATATTGTTTAAATACCAGACTAAATTTGTATTTTATCCTTGAAGGCAATAGGAACCCATGAGTGAATTGCTTCTCTCCTTCTTTTCTGCTCAAGGGAGGACTCAAAATGGACCCTGATGAGAACTCTTTGGTCTATATTGATCCTCTGTCTAGGAGGGTCTTCTGGGTTTAGAAGAATTTCTAACTTGAAGCAGATTGGTAGATGTTTTGTATGCTTAATTGAGCAGCTAGGTGGCAAAATGGGTAGAGTGCTAGGTCTAGAGTCAAAAAGATTCATCTTTCTTCAAGCTGCTTGAGATCTGGGCATTAATGACTGTTATCAGTGATAGGTGCATCCTGGAAAGGTATTCTCAGGCCTTCACTGTTCTCTCAGGCATGTCTTCAACAGAGGTCGTAGGAATTACAAGGACATTGGAAATAAAGGATAGAGATGTAACATACAAAGAATCATATCCTATGATCCTTTGATTGCTGAAATGGTTCCTTAGCTAATTTTAAAATATGACTTGTCAAAGAATTTTAGAAGCAGAATGCATCTTGGTATCATCTAATCCAATAGCCACATTTTATAGATGGGAAACTGAGATCTATGGAGGTTAAGTGACTTCCCTAAGGCCACTCAGGTCAGGGCATTCATGTGAGAGCCAAGACTCAAACTCAGGTCTTCTGACTCCAAATTCTGTGCTCTTTCCCCTATAACAAACAAATGTGGAATTTGGATTTTTTCCTCCTCGCTCTAATGGGTTGTTTTGACCTGTTTGCTCTTTAATTTAATATGAGAGAGACATGAACCCTTCAAAACACTGGGGGAAAAGGGTCCACAAGTATAGATTTTTAAAAAGCAAAACAGAACAAAAAAACTGCTGAATAGCAGGTGGGTCAGATTGCCTTTGGGCATAGATTCACATCTGGGCTGTAGTGTATATATACTTAAATATTTAAATAGATAAAGGACATAAATGCTGGGAAAACTAAAAGATTTCTAGTAATAGTTCTTCAAGAAAGGCTCATTTTTCTATTGAAAATTATAACAATTTAGCTAATTATACCCACATGATATTTTATTATCTTCTACTGAGTTTTTGCTTACAAATGCAGCTGTATGTAAGCTGCTGAATTCATAAGTTTTCTCTTTGTTCTTATTTTGTTCTAATTTACAGTCTTTCCATGAGCCTTGGTGTTTCTTTCCTGTTTATTTGGTGACATTTAAGAAAGATAGGAATGAGATGGAGTGAGTAGAATACTGGAGCGTCAAACCCCATGCCCATCCCAAATCCTCAGCAAATGTTATATCAATCTTTCTATTAAATATAGTTAATTTAGTGCCACATTTTCTTCATTCATATATAGCTATGATGCTTGGTAGTCTTTTTTTTAGATGGATTACAAATGTTCTCTAGAAAATAAAACTTTATGTACTTGAAAATGAAAGAAACAGATTCATAAGCGATCGAAATGACCATCTATTTTAGTCTTTTCATTGTATGACTGAGGAAAAAAACCCAGAGAGAATCAAATGACTTAGCCAGAGTCACAGAATTAGCAGTGGAAAATCTGGAAGAAGATCCCAGGACTCCCAATCCTAAATCCATTTTTTCATCCATAGTGAAGCTCTTGCCTAGCTTTCCTGGCCTGATCTGGTTCCATACTCCACACTAATGGTAAGACAATATTGCCCCTCAAACTACTGGAAAGGAGCAGAGGAACCTGAGTCTTCTCTCTCTAAGTATGTTGGAGTTTTTAAAAGTTTGATTATTGGTCTGGAGGCATCTGCCACATAGTAAGTGTGGGCACATTTAGCCATTCTATCTTAGACCCCTCTTTCCTCTTGATCCTCTTTTTCTTACTGATTTCATCAGTCTCTTTGAGTTTAATGGTTGAAGCAGCTGGCCCAGGGGATAGAGTTTCAGGCCTGGAGTCAGGAAGACCTCAGATTTTTTTCGTTTTTTTTTCAAGTTAAACCTATTTTCACATTAGTCATGTTGAGAAAGGAGAATCAAAACAAAAAGACAAAACAAAAGTAAAAATAGTATGCTTCAATCTGCATTCAGACTCCATAGTTCTTTCTCTAGATGTGGATAGATAGCATTTTCCATCATGAGTCTTTTTGGAACTGTCTTGGATCATTGTATTGTTGAGAAGAGCTAAGTTTATCATAGCTGATCATTGCACAATGTTGCAGTTACTGTGTACAATGTTCTCCTGGTTCTGCTCGCTTCACTAAGCATCAATTTATGTGAGTCCAGCTTTTTCTGAAGTCTGCCTGCTCATCCTTTCTTATAGAACAGTAATACTCCACTACATTCATATACCATAAGTTATTCAGCTATTCCCCTATTGATGTGCATCCAGACAAGTTCTAACTCTTTGCCACCACAAAAAGAACTGCTATAAATATGTTTGTGCATGTGAGTCCTTTCCCCCTTTTTATGATTTCTTTGGGATACAAATCTAGTAATAACAGTGCTGGATCAAAGAGCATGCATGGTTTTATAACCCTTTGGCCATAGTTCCAAATTCCTCTCCAGAATGGTTGGATCAGTTCACAACTCCACCAGCAATGGATTAGTGTTTCAATTTCCCTACATCTTCTCCAATATTTATCATTTTCCTTTTCTATCATATTAGTCAATCTGATAGGTGTAAGGTGGTTCATTTTCTTTTTTGTAAATGAATGAAAGAAGCTTTTATTAAGCACCTTCTATGTGCCGAGCACTTTATAAATATGATCTCATTTGTTCCTCATCAGGGGAGGTAGGTGCTATTCTAATCTCTAATTTATGGTTGAGGAAACTGAGCAGACAGAGATTACACTTGTCCAGGGTCACACACGTATTAAGTGTCTGAGGCTGCATTTGAACTCAGGTCTTCCTGACTCCAAGCCTAGTGTTTTATCCAGTGTACCACTTTCTTACTTCCAAACGCTGTTTACTTTCTGGGGTTGTTGGGAGAATCAAATGAGATAATGTTTGAAAAGCTCTTTGCAAGCCTTGAAGAACTATATAAATGCAAGCTGTTACCATCTTTATGCAGAGGACTTCCAAAAACTTACACCAATCTCTCATCTCTCTTCTGAAATCTAAGTGCCTATTGCCAACTACCTGCTGGACAGTCGTAGCATTCTCTATGTCCCATCAGTATCTCAAACTCAAAATGTACAAAACAGAATTTTTTAATATCCCTCCACACACTTGCTTAAATCTACATCTCTTTCCAAACTTCTGTATTGTTTTCTTTTTTTTAATGAGTTTATTTATTTTTAGTTTTCAACATTCACTTCCAT
This sequence comes from Pseudochirops cupreus, assembly GCA_028627135.1. Classification (NCBI taxonomy): domain Eukaryota; kingdom Metazoa; phylum Chordata; class Mammalia; order Diprotodontia; family Pseudocheiridae; genus Pseudochirops; species Pseudochirops cupreus. Next base: position 475,295,139 of record CM053581.1, read on the forward strand.
GAGTTTTAAATTTTCTCCCCCTCCTTCCTTAACCCCTCCCCAAGATGGCATGCAATTCAATATAGGCTCTACACATACATTCTTATTAAACATATTTCCACATTAGTCATGTTATATAGAAGAATTAGAATGAATGGGATTAACCATGAGAAAGAAAAACCTAAAACAATAAAATACAAACAAAAAAAGAAAATGGTCTGTTTCAATCTACATTTAGACTATAGTTCTCTCTGTGGATATGGATGGCATTTTCCATCATGAGTCTTTTGGAATTGTTTTAGGCCCTTGCGTTGCTGAGAAGAGCTAAGTCTATCAAGTTCAGTCATTACACACTGTGGCTGTTAGTGCGTATAGTGTTCTCCTGGTTCTGCTCACTTCACTCAGTATCAGTTCATATAAGTCTTTCTAGGTTTTTCTGAAGTCTGCCTGTTCATCATTTCTTACAGCACAATAGTATTCCGTTACATTTATACACCCCAACTTGTTCAGTCATTCCCCAATTGATAGGTGTCCCTTCAATTTCCAGTTCTTGGCCACCACAAAAAGAGCTGCTATAAGTATTTTTGTACATGTGGGTCCTTTCACCATTTTTATGATCTTTTTGGGATATAGCCCTAGAACCAAATTTCTGTATTAATGTAGTTCAGGTGATGAAGGTGTGAACCAAGGTAGTGACTGTTGGAGTGGAGAGAAGGGAACAAATGAGAAGAATATCTTGGAGACAGAATCTAGAAGGTTTATCAGCTGATTGGAGATATGTATGTCTATGTGTGGGGAAGGGATGGGGAATGGAGATAGGAGATTCTGAAGTTGTGAACCTGGTGTTTTCAATGTCTCCACAATTACAGTGACTTCTTAATTAATCTCCCTACTTCCAGAAGTATCTCCCTTTTCAAAGCTATTTTCCACACAATGTCCTAATTAATATTCCTAAAAGAGAGAGAGGTGTGATTATGGCACTCTCTCACAAATCTTCAATGGCCCCTATTACCTCTAGGGTAAAGTACAGAGAGTCCTCAGTATGGTACTTCACATCTTCTACAACCAGGCTTTTTCCTTCCTTTTCAGACTTATTTTCCTGTTGTAATCAGACTTATTATCCCTATTTATTTATACTGTTTTGGCCACACTTGTTATTCCCAACATGTGAAATTTTTCTCTTACCTCTAAACTTTTGCAAACGTAGAGGTATGCTGGTAAATGTTTAACAACCAGCTCTTGATTGAAGGAAATGTTCCCATAAAATACTTTTAAAATAAATTAGCATCATTAACATCCTCTTCATTCCTTTCTTAAGTCTAGACAACCAACTGAACAATAAACTGAGCTCTGATTTGTGACATTTGTCGATTTCCACTTTCTAAAAACTCAGTTTGAAAAATTAACAGTGAGTTGGAGATCATTCCAGTGTATCACTGCCCTCAGGCCTTATGCTCTTTCCCTTTTCAACTCTGTCAGTCTCTTAATTCCATTGAAGTTTCCTTTTAAGGGATACTTTCAGCATGAAATCTTTTCTAATATCCCTTCTTGTTTATGGTTCTCTTTTCTCCCTCCAAATTAGTTTCAATTTACTTTTATGTATTCTGTATTTTCTTACTTCTTTGCCTGCTGTTCTCACAAAAAAATGTAAGTTTCTTGAATGTAACAAATGTTTCATCTTTGTCTTTGTGTTCCTGGGTTGTGGCATGGTGTTGAGCATAGAGGAAGTGTTTAATCAACTGAATGGAAGACAAAGCTTCTGTGCTACCTCCTGCAGGAACTGTAAGTGCTGTCTCTTTCCTGAAATAACTTTCTATTTAGTTATCTTTTTATATGCTGCATTCCTTGATAGAATTAGGTTCCTTGAGGGCAACAATTGTTTCATTTTTGATTTTCTATCCCTAGTGCCTAGAACAGTGGAATGTTTGTAATAAGCAGGTATGCAATAGGTACTGAATAAATGCTCATTGAATTGGATTACATGAATGAGTAAAAGTAAATATAAGATATGAATTAAAAAGCATGTTAACGACTCCCTACTTCACAGTGCCAATAAGAACTTCAATAAAACTTTATTGTGGATGTCAACAAAAGTTAAGTATCAACTCGTATGTGTGTATATATGCACACATATATGTATATGTGTGTACATATACATAGACACATACATACATATACAAACATACCCACTCCACACCCCTGTATATATGTATGTGTGTGTATATATATATATATATATATATATATATATGTATATGTATATATATATATATATATATATATATGCATATATCTCTATCAATCAATCTATCAATCTATCTAACTATTAGGTAGTACACTGGTACACTGGGCCTGAAGTCAGGAAGATCTAAGTTTAAATCTGGCCTCAGAAACTTACTAGCTGTATGACCTGGGCAAGTCACTTAACCTCTATTTGCCTCAGTATCTGTAAAATGGCGACATACCAGAGAAGGAAATAGCAAACCCTTCCAGTATCTTTGCCAAGAAAACCCCACAGACAAATTTATGGGGTCATGTACACTTGGACACAACTCAAGGACTGAACAACAACAACATATAGGTGATATGGGAGCAATATCCTAACTCCTTTCCCCATATGAATTAGGCTAGTTTTTCAGTGAAAGTTGACAGAACTATCCTTGGAAACTGTCCCAGGCCCAAGGTGCTAAGGCTCCAGCTGTCCTTCCCTTGACATCACTTCTTGGTAGCCTCTGCACATACTGACATGGCTTCCTGGTCACCTAAGTCACAAAACTGCTTAGTCACATGAAATCAAAGCCCTTCAGACTTGGCAGGTATTCTAAAGCTGAGCAAGCTGTTACAGCCTGCCCTGCTGGCCAGGCTCCTTTCTTTATGAAGAGGAGTAGAGGTCTGGTGTCCACCCAGGTTAAGTGCTGGAGTATCCTTGCTAAATATCTTTTCTATGCTATGGAGCAGTGGACGGAGTACTGTGCCTCATGTCAAATCTGATCACAGACACTTAGAAACTGTGTAACCCTGGGCAAGTCACTTGACCCCCGTTTGCCTCAGATTCCTCAGCTGTAAAATGGGGATAATAATAGCACCCATCTTGCAGGATTGTTGTAAAGTCTGAAGAGATAATATTTGAAAAAAGATACACAGCACAGTGTCTGGTATATCATAGGTGCCATATGAATGTTTATTCTCTCTTCTCCCTCCCCCCTACCATGGCCTAATTAAAATTCCTTTTGTTAAGTGTTGAATGTCCTATGGCCTCCTCATTTCATCTCAACATCAAATTGATGCTGGCCTGAATCAGGCTCCACTTCTAACATTTGATATAATCAGTAATTGGCATGAAGTTGCATAGTGGATCACATCATATCTGAAAGGGAGAAAAGAATGCTATGAATACAGAGGGTGTATTGATTGGATGACTGGAGACAGCACCATGACACTTTATGGAAAGGGGCCCTCCTGATGGTGTAGGAACTGAGAGAAGACATCTGCTTTGCACAGAGCAGTTAGTTCAGTGGATACTCAAGTATGCTCTCGGGGAGGATAAAGAAAGCATCAAGTCCAGCATTTCCTCGTTGTTGTTGACCGTTTCACAGAAGTTGGACTGTCAGCAAGATAAGACTAGAAGTAAATTGGCCCATTACATTCAGCAACTAGAGACAGAGCTGTTGGTTTTTAAAAGCCATGCAATTTAGGCCAATGGAGCTTGTAACAAGAGTGTAAGTGAAAGCAGCTCGGCTGATAGGGTGGGGACCAACAGGCTGAAACCAGGAACCAGCAGACCTCTGCGAAGAAGTACTAGTCTACAATCCAGAGATTTCATTGCATCATGCTGAGATCAGAGCCATAAAACAGGAGAATAAAAGGATGAGAGAGGAAGAGTAAGGAGGAATCTTGTTGCCCTTGGCTAAAAAAGCAAAAACGTCCTATGGTTTTCTAAGAGGAACATGACTTCTTCCTTACAGGGAGTGGGAATTGGGGTGGGCTTTCACTGCTAAGGAACTGGGAAGTGGCAAGAGAAGTTCAAACACCTGTCCCAAGAGTCACTGGAACAGTTGCTGCTGAGGGTGTGGTCTGATGAAGCCAATGCAGACTCTAGGAAGTGAATATAGGCTTTGAGAGGAATCAGAGGACTTATTATGCAAAGCCAGTCGAATCAGTTACCCGTTCCACATTGAAGCTATTTTTTGTCCCTTTTTAGGTGGCTAGGATGAGTAGACCTATGAGGCTCCATAAAGATTCATTCCCCTCACAGCTTACTTCCCACAGGAATTTGCAAGAGGGTGGATGAAATTCCTAAGGGAAATAGATTTGACAGATGAGATGTATTCAAGCCCCTCCATGGCTTGCCACACTCTCTGATTAACCTGTCTTGGGACAATTAGATCCTGCCTTCTGGGTGAAACCAGTCCTGAATGACTTTAGACTTTAGCTATGGTTCTGCCCTTTTCCTTTCCAAGGCCTCCTACCCACCTCCAGCCACACACCATTATAGGTGTGAGTTAATCAACTGGTGAAATTTAAGTGGGCTTTCAGGACAGCTATAGTCTGGGAAAATACTTGTCATGGAAATTGGAGGATGAAGCACAAAGCTAGATGGACCAAGGACCCAGAGGCAGCTTTGCATGTGGCTATTGAAACAGAGAGTTGATAAGAATGCAATTGATGGCCAGCCTATGGGAGTGCTAGGAAAACTACCAGGAAATCCATTTCCAGTGCATTAGGACCTCTTCAGTCCCATCCAAGCGTCAGGCATCCCCAAAAGCCTCTGCTCCATTTAGATCACTCTTGAGGAGTTAAAGAAAGTAGACAAGGGCAGGGGCAGGGTTATCCTGAGCTTGTTGGAGTTTGTATGTGTGTGGGCCCTTTCCTAAATCTTTATGCAGGTTATTGTGTATCAGGTCAAATGTAAATCCTTGGCTTTGTTCGAACCATCTTATGTGGTTAATAGCAAACAAGCTAGGGGGGTAGGGGTGGTGGAGGTATGTGTGTGTGTGTGTGTGTGTGTGTGTGTGTGTGTGTGTGTGTGTGTGTGTGTGTGTGTGTTGGGGAAGGTGGGGTTTGGAAGATATCTCTCCTCTAGTAACAGCCAATAAGCATTTATTATCAAGTGCCTGTTATGTGACAGGTAAGAGGCAGCTAGGTGGTGTAATGGTTAGAGCATTGGGCCTAGAGTCAGGAAGACCTGAGTTCAAATCCTGTCTCAGACACTTACTAGCTATGTGACCCTGGGCAAGTCCCTTAACTCTGTTTGCCTCAGTTTCCTCATCTGTAAAATAAGAAGGAAATGCAAACCACTCCAGTGTCTTTGCCAAGAAAACTCCAAATGGGCTCAGGATGAGTTAGACACAACTGAAATGACTGAACATTGACAGCATATAGCAGATACTATGCTACGTGCTGAGGATAAAAAGAAGGCAAAAAACTATGCCCTCAAGGAGATGAAGAAAGCTGGACTAATTTTCTTATACCCCCTCTTCTTAAGAACGATGTTGTATGGCCCATGAAGAAGGCAGAAGGCACCTAGAAGCTTACAGAGGACTGTAGGGAGCTGAACAAAGTCATCATTCCCATCATTGCTACTGTTTCTGACTCATCAGGGTCATAGACCAGGGAGCCCAGACCCTTGGTGAGTGTGTTGGGTTATTTACTTCACCAAAGCTTTTTTCTCTGTTTCTGTGACTGAGACTAGTCAGAAGCAGCTTGTTTTTACCTGGGAAGGATCCATTATGCTTTCACTGTCCTTCCCCAGGGCTACCTGAACTCTTCCTCTGGTCTCATTCTGGTGTTCAGGGACCTGAAAGGGTAAGCTTCCCTTCCTGAGGGTCACTAAATTGGTGACGTAATATTGACTAGGCTACCTAAGACTGTGGTGGCTAAGGCAATGCATTGGATGGTGGTCCATGTAAGGGACAAGCAGTAGGAAATCAGCTCTAAAGAAATGCAGAGTCCAGCCTGCTCAGTCAAGTTTTGGGGAATGTAGAAGGTGGGAAAAACTCCAAGGATTTTCAACATGGTGCAGAGTAAGCTAATGGCATTATGATGTAGAAGGAGGCCCAGAGACTTATTGGACTAGTTCTGTTTTGAAGAACCCACATTTTGTATCTATGTATCCTGATGGCCCCCTCTTTCTGGTGGGTCTTATTACAGGCTATAGCCTTGGAAGATCTAAAGCAGGTTCTCTAGCATTTTCCTCCTTTTGGTCTTTCTGATGCTCTAGGGCCTATGACTTTGGAGATCTCTATGTATAAAGACCAGCCTGTATGATGACTTTGTCAGACACCAAGGGGTAGTTAGAATAAATGATTTTTAGACTTCTGGAGCACCAAAGTTGTCCAAAGTAGCCACTTACAATACCACCTCTGAAAAGCTGAGTTTTGATTGCTGTGAAAGGGATGATTCAGGGTTATATTTTCCTCTTTTGTCCAGAGATGCCTATTATTCATTGGGTGATATAAGATGGGTAGGGCCGAGATTGCTTTTTTTGGGTGCATTTTTTAAAATATAGGTAATATTAGCATTTTTATAATTTTGGCTTGACCTAACTTGATTAATGTTTCTCCATTTATTTCGATCTGTATTTCTACAAACAGTATTGTATAGTTGGATTCAAACAGTTTCTGGGTGAGTCTTAATAGATAATACTCCCAAACATTTTATAACTTCTGTACTTGTCATATTCTAAAAAATACATTTTTATTATTTATGTTTTATTACAACATCGTAGTTATCCCAAGCATCCCTTCACCTGCCAGAGAGCCATCCCTTATGAAAAATGGTATTTTTTTTGAAAAGGAAAAAAGTTGGGGCAGCTAGGTGGCATGGGGGTGGTTAAGTGGTGCAGTGAATAGAGCACTGGAGTCAGGAGGACCTGAGTTCAAATCTAACCTCAGACACTTGACACTTACTAGCCGTGCAACCTCAGCCTTGGGCAAGTTACTTAACCCCAATTGCCCCTCCAAAAAGCAAAAAAAAAAAGCAAAAGCAAAAAAAGTCAGCACAGCTGATCATTACATTAAAAAAAAAGTCTGAAAACATGTACAATGTGTGAGACCTGTGAACTTCTTACCTCCAGAAGCAGTAGGTTGGGGGTGTCTTTTCATCTCTCTCCACTTGAGACCTGCTTGATCTGTATAATTTTGTTCCATTTACTTTTGATCTTTTGATGTGTAGTTCTTCCCATTTACATTATGGAATTATTTATCATGCATGTTTGGTTTTTTTGGGCTTTGCTTACTTCACTCTGCATCAGTTCATAGAGACACTTCCATGCCTCTTTGTATTCATTACAAACAAATTTCTTACAGCACAGTAATATTCCATCACATTCATGTGCCACGATTTGTTTAGTCATTCTCCACGTGATGGGCGTCTGCTTTGCTTTCAGTTCTCTTGTGTTGCAAAAAGTGCTGCTATAATATTGTGGAGTATGTGAGGACTTTCTTTTTATTGCTAGCTTGAGGTAAAAGCCTAGGAATAATCTCTGGTTCAGATGGTACAAACATTTTAGTCAGTTTATTTGCATAATGCCAAATTGCTTTTCATAACAAGTGTACTCTTTCACAGTTGAACCACCAATATGTTGTGTGCCTATCCTTTCGCAACCTCTCCAACATTGACTATTGCCAATTTTTGTCATTTTTGTCAGTTTGCAGCACGTGAGATAAAACCACAGTGTTATTTGATTTGCATTTCTCCTATTATTAGTGATTTAGAGCCTTTTACCTGCTGTTGTGAATATTTTGCTGTTCTTTTGAGAACTGTTTGTTTATATCTTTTGACTATCTATTGAGGACTGGTTATTAGTTTCAAATATACGTGTATGTGTTGTATGTACATATATATATATGTGTATGTGTATCTGTGTATGTATATTTCACATATCTGAGATACCAAACCCTTATCAGAGAAATTTGATACAAAGATATTTTTTTCCTATTCGACCACTCCCCTAGATTCATTAACGGTGTTTGTGAAGAAGCTTTTTCAGTTTCAGGTAATTGAAGTTATTTTTTAATTGTTTCTATTTCTTGATTAGTTAAAGATACTTCTCCTAGCCATAGCTGTGAGACGTGTATGATCTGTTTCTCTTTTAATTTTTTATAGTATGATCTTTTAGTAAGGTCACATATCTATTTAGAATATATTGTGGAATGTAGTATAAGGTGCTGGTCTAAGCCTACTTTCTGCCAGGCTGATTTCCTGTTTTTCTAACAGTTTTTTAAAAGTCAAGGATGTTTGTATTGTTAAATTGAGGTAGTATAATCAAAATCACACTTGCCTGGGTCTCTTAGGTGTTAGTACCATTCACAAATAGATTTTGACTATGCCAGAGACTGATAGTTGCAATCCAGGCTCTGGGACTCTACCTTCTCCTCTATTTCAGTGTTCCCATCTCAGGACCTGGCCCCTGAGGAATGTTGTTTTGCCTTATTTATGAATGGCTACATCTCCTATTAGAGGGGCATATGCAACTGGATTTTACCAGTCTCTAACCCAGTAATGGAAGATACTCTGAGAGATGAGGATCCTGGAAAGTCCTCTCACTTGGCTTAGCTGTAGGCTATGTGGTTGGTATGTTAGAGAGCCTTGAGGGATAGGGAGGAGAAGATATTAATCTACATGGATACTTTGGTGGTAGCCCTGAGGCTGGCTAAGTGGTTAGGGACCCGGAGAGAACAGGACTAGATAATCAAAAACTCTCCCCTTTGGCACCATGACTAATGAAGGAAATTTTCAAATGCCTCCTACAGTTATTTATGGAGCATGTCAGAACACATCAGAAACATCATGAGCTTTCCACTGAATTGAACAACCAAGTTAGAAACATCACAAAAATGGTAGAGATTGGGGAGAAGATCTACTGCTAATACGGACTTGGAGGGTGCTGATGCCATGTTATCCTGGGGGCATGTCTGTATGATTTCCTTAACTAAGGATGAGTTAGTTATTCTTGCTAAACTGACCTCCTTGTACCAGTCAGAGTACTCATCTGAATATCCCTTAAGCTATCCCAACAGGCAAAATGGTCTGCTTACTTCATCTCAGGGCAAGGCGTTTGCTTCTGTTGATCAACAACCACATCATTATGTTCCTGACCTTTGGGTCAGGTGCCATACTCAACCTCCCAGAAGCCATGTCTATAATAAATAAATGTCTCTCTAGGAAATGGAAGGGTTTGTTGGTCCAGAATCTTGGATTCAGTCACAGAAAGATATACCTGATAATAATGGACTATTTTTACACATAGTTCTGTCTTAACCTTTACAGCCTTTCTATATTCTTTCCTATTTAATGGAATTTCCTGGGTCTTAAGTTCCTTGTTCCCTTTAGAGGGTTTTATATACCCTGAAGAAATAACTTAGATTGTTCTTAATTGTAGGGATTCCTTTTTTTCTGGGATAGTTCAGATAGCTCCTCCTCATAAAGGGCTTGGGCAAGCAAGGAGTGGTATTGTTGGAAGGTACTTTGCTTTTGAATAGCATTAGGGAGGTAATAGTTGCTTGTAAGAAAATTCTAGTTGATTTGGTGGTAATTCTGATTTACTGAATAAAAATGAGGGAGAATCTTTATTTAGTCACTTTGGAAGAAAGAGGTGGGCTCTCTTCAGAAGCCTCTCTGGGGGCAAAGATTTGGTATCATCCCTTTGTATTGGTAATGGAATTTGGAGATGCCCCTGTA
>CM053581.1:475305298-475322736 GCA_028627135.1 Pseudochirops cupreus
GCCCAAGCCTAAAGAAGGCCACAAGGACTTTGGGAGAGCAATATCCAATATCATGGAGCCTGAGTTGCTGAGAGAAAGACTGCTGAGAGCCCACTGGAACTGCCCAGGACTTTTGAGAACTGCCACCTGGAACTACCAAGAACTGAGGAGGTATGGCTGTGATGCCGGTATTTTGTCTGTCTGTTTTGATGTTGTTTTGCCAGATTCACCTCATGGTGAAGGACAGTGCTGCTGTTGTAGAGGTCCTGGAACCTGGCTGTTGGTTCAGCCCTGAAGGAGGATTTTCTTGTGGTACCTGCACAGAAATGCTGGAAGAGGGCCTTGCTGATGTTTTCAGGGGTTCTGGGACTGTTCTACAGGCAGAGAGCAACTTGATGAAGACACTGGCTATGGCTTTGTTGAGCCTTGTCTCCCCAGGAACTGAGATTACTGAGGGCTTGCCTTGAGTGAAGATGAAAGATGAACCTTTCCTTGGGTATTCAATGCTGAGTTCAAATTTGTTGTAACTTAAGGGTGGATGGCCTTTTGTGTTCTCCTGCCCCTTTTGAGATTCAGGGGTGGGAAGCCTTTTGACTTTTTTTTTGTGCTCTTTGATTGACCAAATGAATGTACTTTGTTTATGGTTGGAGATTAATCTCCATTTGAGAAGAGACTTTTGACTGACTAAATGAATGTACTGTCTAGGGGTGGAGTAGTACCTGGCTTGAATTGAGATCTTGCTTGCTAAAGGAACAAGTTACACTGTATTTTTACTTTCTCTGTTCTGTGAATGTTTGCTGAATAAATGGGGTTTACTATGCTGGTAATCTGAACCTTGGAAGTTGCCTTTGCTTGGCATTACACCCTTTCATGTAGTTCCCAGGGAAAAGGGGTAAGCCAGGGAATATTGGGTAGATGGCTGTATGGAGAAAGGCTTGGTATCAACTAAGATCCCAAGATGATTAATATGCAAGATGCTTTTAGCTACTTTATTACAGGTGACCCTAACGTGATAAAGAATCTGACTGTGTTGAAGATGTCTTCATGTGTGTAGTGGTCTCGATGTTCCTAGAGCTGCTTCTATTCACTTCTACCATTTTACATCAAGAACCACTGTGTCAGCAAAAATCATGCATGAAACTTCTTTTTGTAGTTACCAGATGTGGTGAAAGCAATAGTCTAACCCTCTTCGCCATGTATATTGGGCCAATTTTTCCCTGAAAGGTGACAGAGTGTCCCTGGAACTTGACTGGTCCAGGGGGCTAAAGCTTGAACTATACCTCCCTGATACAACTTCCTGATAAAAGTGACTTTCTGATCATTGAGGGACATTATAAAGCTCAGCCACATTGAGTTGGGACCTTTCAGACCTGGCAGATGTCTCAAGACCACACAAGTCACTATCCCCTACCCTACAAACCACATACATTTCCATATGGAGATGGGCGGGTGGGGGGGTGGGGGAAGACAGGTTTCTATCCAAGCTAAGTGTTAGGATATTCTTATTAATTTCCCTTTCTGTGTTAAAGCTAAGTGAAATCCCTTTCATTAAAAGTTGAATGGCCTATAAATGCAAATTTCATCCCAACATTGAACCTGAACTAACAAGGTACTGGCCTGTCAGGCCTGCTCCTAACATCAGGATTGCTCTCCCTCCATTTGCTATCCCCAAGCAAGTAGGGAAAATTGGGATTTCACCCACCAAGAGAATATGAAAGATGATCTAAAGAAAATAAAGCAAAGCTATGTGCCAAACTAGAGTAAATCTGTCTTCAGTCTTCTCAAGCATGAATAATTCTAGATTTTTTCATATCAGCATGCTTTTGCCTTCATTATTTGCTCCAGGTATGTTATATTCTTAATTTGGAATTCTCTTCCTCATTTGCATGTTAGCTTCATCCTCCCTCTTGAGATGAATCGATCTTTTTTGTTTTGTTTATTTTATGTTTTGGAATTCTCCAGCTTTTAAAGCCACCATGCCTGAACTAGATTGATTGTGCTGCTGTTCTGTAGTTTGTGTGTTATTTTTAAAATTTAGGTATTTGAAGGGGACCAAAAAAAAATCACTGATGTGGATAAAATATTTGATGAAGATGATACTGGAGAGTGACTATTGGAAATACAGAAAAGGTCTGGGAATGGTAGCATCTGGTCACTGGAATGAGTCAGTCTTGTAAGTGAATAAATCAGGCACAAATCTGACAAATATTTAAATAACACCATAACAAATGGACTTAACATTTTAGTTTAATATATACTAACAATAAGACCCAAAACCAATCCATTGAGAACACCAGCAATCTATTTTTTTTTTACCTTATCTTAATTCCAAGAGAACTAGTGTTTAAAAATCTGAAGTAAAGGGTCTATGTTAATAACAAATAAAACAATGTAAGTCAGTAGAATATAATTTCCTTGAGGGTAGAGACAGTTTGGTTTTTATCTTTGTTAGCATAGTGTCTTGCACACTATAGGGATAGGGACTGATATGGACTGGTGATTTCATTACTATGGAAAATCCCATTTAAGGAAACTGTCTCAATTAATGTGGGTCAGGCAGAACTTAATCCTGGATCTTCCTGGTTTGAAGGCCAGTTCTCCATCCCTTAACCATGCTGCCACTTACATGATGTGTATGTAACAATGCTTGTCAAATTGAATTGGACTTAAAAGAAATTAAAAGGGAGATGATTGAGAAGAGGCGATGGAACGTAAGAACAAATTTGATAATTAATTAAGAAATTAAGAAAATTAATTAAGAAATTAAGAAATTTCTCCCTTGCATTTCTCAATCTGACTCAGATCCTGGCAAACCAAAAAGCAGCAATTAAGAAAAAGAAAAACTGGGGGCAGCTAGGTGGCACAGCAGATAAAGCACCAGCCTTGGAGTCAGGAGGACCTGAGTTCAAATCCAGCCTCAGACACCTAACACTTACTAGCCATGTGACCTTGGGCAAGTCACTTAACCCTAGTTGTCCTGCCTTCCCCCCTCCAAAATTAAAAAAAAAAATCTAGGAACTGTAGTGAGTCATCATTGTCCCAGTATTATAACTTTTAAAGGTGGTCATTGGAAGGATCTGGGAGACTTCCTTCAGCAACACTTTGAATTAAGTCAAGTTTGAGTTTGGTGGCCTACCACCTCTTCTCCTTCCAGTGTCATTCCATGGGGCCCCTATTCCTTTTCCTACAGATAATTACATCACTTTCCATTCCTGAAAGATCTTACTCTCCCAGCTAACTTTGGCTCCTGGAAGACCTAACCATACTGAGGGTCTGTAATATTAGCTCATGATAACTGAAAATATGTTATCCCTAAGTAAGAATTTTTGCAATTAATTAGGAACTTTGGAAGATCAAAAAGAATGAAATTCATCATGAAATATTGATGCTGTAACAGCTGTAGAAGAGATACTTTTGAGGGAGTTATGGTTTCTAGGTGCCTTCATATCACATAAGCAGTAGCATACACATATCACAAAGACAGAAGTAAGTTCCCAAGGCCAAGTGGACCCTGGATTTCTGACCTGAGCTTACCTAAGGCAAAATGCCTGCCTAAGAAACCTAAGTTCAAAATAGGCTTTAGGTCCCTTTGTAACCTTTACCCATTCTCCTGGTATGGTAGAACAAACAAAGAAATGTGGAGGGAGTACGAGAGACAAACTGGAACACTGCCACTTTAAATACAACTATTCCTTAGGATGATCTCTGTTAAATTTTAGAGGTTACAATTCTGTATTTGGCTGAAGGAGTTAATTGACAAAAACAAATATTGAACTGACTGGGACCTCAGTGACCTTTTGGGTAGAATGTATGTTCTCCTTATATTTGCCTGGGATTGGGTAAGAGAGAAAGATTTAAAAAGAAAAGGCAGGGAGGGGAAGCCTTTCTAGGAGAATCTCTGAGGAGAGGCCTTCCAGAAATGAATAGGAAACTAGAAATTAGAACTATACCAGAAAATGCTTGTGGTTTTTCAAGTATGTTGATCAGAGAATTCTTACTTGAAGTGATGAGGGGTTGCTATGAGCAGAGTACCAGTCCATTTGTCCATCCTCTGCTAGGCCACAGGAACCCAGTTCAGGAAAATTAGGAGGCAGTATGGTACAGTGGTAAATACACTGACTCTGCAGTCAAAGGACCTAGGCTCATATCCTGCCTCTGACACTTACCACCTTAGTTGTACTTAGGTAAGTTATTTAACCAATCTGGCACCAGTTTCTTGGGAGCTGGATTAAAGGGTCCCTTGCATTTCTCAATCTGACTCAGATCCTGGCAAACCAAAAAGCAGCAATCCTCTAAGTAAATTGCTGGCAGTATGTTAACTGGGTGGGTTTTACATCTCTTTCCAGCAGCTATAATTTCTCTATCCAGGTGATACATGACATTGCTGTGCTGGATGCTGTGTGGCAGTGCTCTGGAAACTTTCAAGGATTTGAGTACATCCTTAAAGATTCCTGTTTGAAGAGGAGAGTCAGCCCTAAGCATAGCTGGATGGACATATAGTTTGATTCAGATTTCATTGGTGTGTGAAACATTTGGAGTGGAACCTCCCTCCACCAATGCGGATTGGTAACTTATCTCTAATTTATAGTCTTCCTTAAGAATATGCTAGTGGCAGAGATTGAACTGGTCTTCCAGATGCCAAAGCTGTTTGTTTAATCACTACATAATGCTGCCTTTCCCCAAAGATCTATCCTATTGGCCTACTGCAGTGACTCAAACTCCCACATTAGAGTTACTCATTTGTTTCAGGCGTTGAGATCCCAGAGTATTGTGGTGAACTATTAAATTACAATTGTCTCAGAGAAGTAGTACATTAAACATTTTTCAACTATTAGTACAAATTAATAAACTAGATTGACTAACTAGTCACTTAATATAACTCCAAATGAAGGAACAGAATAGGAAGATGAAGTTTGGCTGTGGGAGGAAAGGAATGGGAAATGTGACTAGCGTATTTGAAGATGGCATTGGATAGTCAAGTTGGCAAGATGTAATGTTGACGGGAAAGATTATTTTACTGAGAATGAACAAAGATTGACCTCCCTTATTTCACATATTTGCCATTCATATTTTTAAAAGCATGTTTTCATATTTCCCTCTTATGACCAGAAGGAGAACAATATGCCCTCCTTTCCTAGATACTTAGGTCAGATGCCCTACTAATTGAATTCTAGGCTGCCAGGTCACTGAGAAAAGCCTCTTTTAAGGACTGGTTTTGGTTGTAGTTTTCACTATATGCTGTTTGTAAAACTTCTAGCCCCAGAATTTTGGGGGGAGTGAAGAGGGACAGGAAGAAGGACTGTGTCAGAGTCCAGTGGTTACAATGGGCCCGTTCTTCCTGTGTGGCTTGTGGGGTCATAGATTTGGAACTGGAAGGAATTTTAGAAGCCATCTTCCTATTCAGTTGGCTTTAGTGGCTCCTTTTGTCTCCACAATCAAATATAAACCTTTGGTTTGGGCTTTTAAAGTCTTTTGTAGCTTGATTCCTTCTTACCTTTCCAGTTTTCTTAAAACTTTTCTCCTCTAGGTGCATTCTTGTGATTCAGTGACACAGGCCTCCTGGCTGTTCTTTGCACACTACACTCTGAGCATTTTCACTGGCTGTTCTCCCATGCCTGGAACTATCTCCCTCTTCAACTCTGCCTTCTGGCTTCCTTCCTCTCTCAACTAAAATCCCAAGAAGGCTCTCCCAATCCTGCTTAATGTTAGTGACGCCAATTTATCCCATATCTATTTTGCTTATGTGTTGTTTCACAGTCGGTTAGACTGTGAGCTGCTTGAGACTGGGTTTTTTGTCCCTTTTTTGTATCCTCATCACTTAGCACAGTGCCTGGAACATGCTTGATATTCAATATACTAGCTGACTGACTGGCATTTAATTCAACTCCACTTATTTCTTTTAAAATCCCTTTTATTATTATGAACTTGATGAAGATAAAAAAAATACGACCATTTCTCTATATAAAGATGAACATAGAAGAAGACTACATATGAAACTGTGTATCTCCATGACATGCAACTTTCTTTTTTGTTTTTGTTTTTTTAGAAAATCTAATTCTAACTTAGCAAAGTAATTCCAACACTTGCCCTGCTTGTGTTCTCTTATGAACTTTCTTTCAGTCTCTTCAGTGTATTTTTAATGACTCATTGATGCTCCTTTCTTTTTTCTTTTAGTATTACTATCAGTCTTCTATTATTCCTCCATTCTTCCTCCACCCAAAATAATAAGAGCCTTTCCTTGAAACAAATAAGCATAATCAATAAAATACATAAACACACTGACTTCTGTCTGAAAATATATGTCTTATTGCTCATTTCTATTGCATCATCTCTCTGCTGAGACTGGGAGACATGCTTCATTTGCAGTCTTATGGAGTCATAACTGGTCATTGCATTAATAATAGTTCCTAAGTCTTTCAGAGTTGTTTTCCTTTGCAATAATGTAGTCATTAAACAAATTGTTTTCCTGGTTCTGTTCGCTTCACTTTGTATCAGTACATACCAGTTCTCCTGGATGTCTTTGAATCTGTCTTTTTCAGCATTTCTTATGGCACAGTAATATTATATTACATTCATATTTCTAACTTGTACAGTCATTCCATAATTAACAGGCACCCATATCATTTCAGTTCTTTGCTTTAATCTAATCTTCTTACTTCATAGATAAGAAAACTGTCTCTTGTGGGGTGGATACAACAGGGATATGCTGCGGTGGTGAGGAGCCTTTTTGCTAACAAGTATTTGGAGAAAGAATTTCCTTTCTCTCTACAGGGTATGTCCTGGTATTGTCAGTACCCTTACTATTTTCATTTAGACCCAAAGTTGGGTCAGGCACAGCTAGGGATCTTTTTACCTGGGGTGAATACAGATTGGATCTGTACATGTGGCACAGAGAACAGTCCCAAGAGTGATGGTATTGCTAACACCATACTGAATTTATCATATGAATTACGATGACAATATTTTTGTGTGTATCCTATTTTTTAAAAAAGTTGACCTGTGATTTCACTGGATCAGGAATTCCTGATGTGGAAACTCCTTCTATCAATATAGATAGGCACCTGCTCTGTGACTTACTGTCTTAGAGTCTGGGGCCAGTGAGAGTTTAAATGATGGGCTAATGGTCCTCCAGACAGTTCTGTAGGAGATGGAGAGAAATGAACCCATGTCTTCTTGATGCCGAAGTCAGGTCTCTATCTACTAAGACACACTGCCCTTCTCTCTACCCTACGTGCATCATAATTGTGCAAGAGAATAGAATAAATCATGTCACCATAGAGATATTTAACCAGAAAAGGAGTGGACTGGTCACCTGACAAGAACAAGGGATAACAAATAGCCCAGGTACTTCATGAGTAGTCATATAAGGCCAAACAATCTAAAGGAAGGACTCCTGCACATTGGGGATACGCCATATGGAAGGTTTATAGGAGAAAACACACAACTTTTACAGAATGAAAAGATATAGATGGGTTGTGATGTTCATAATTTGAAGGAGAGACATACTGAAGTATCATATATGACTGTAAGTCACAAAGAAGGTGCCAACACACATTGGTAGAGGAAACTTTCTCACCTGGAAATTCTCTTTACTAATGAAGTCCAATCCCAGTCTCTATCCCAATCCCTGCAGTTGAATTAAAATGTATGGTCATAGTGGTAAGTCTAAAGTAAAAGTGGTAAATAACCTGAACATCTAGACAGTACCTTTGCTGTAAGACATTTGAAACACCAAAATTATTCATAATGGAAATAGCAACTGAGATAATACTTAAGTGAAGAAATTGTTAGATGTACTAAGGAGAAATTTTCTATTTATTCGATGTTTATTTTGCTTGGCTCTCTTAGGACCAGAATTTGTCAATATGGATATTGTCCCAAAGGAAGAAATCAGTTTGGTTTTAAATTATAATTTGTCTTTGGAAACATTTCAGCCTGACCTTGATTAATATGCATATTAACATTATCTCATTTCCATGTGTACTTGCTCCAGGTTTTTAGAAAAGCCAAACAAGAGAATCATCTCAGATCATCCTAAAACTGGAGCCACATCTTCTGCCTCCCTCTTTGAGGACTTTTAAATAAACATTAATTATAACAGTGCCAATTTAGTCATGTCTCATGACATAATCTCTGAAAACCTGTCATTACCCATCAACATATTCCAAGCAATCTGTGCAGCATTTCATATTGCTCTGTGTAGGCACTTTTTGCCTCTGAAAAGATATATGCCTTATGTAATACTCAGGTCAGGCAAGCCACACTTTTGGGGCTTAAAATTAGTTGTAGAAAATCAGACATCAAGTTTAATCTTCCTGGCTTTATATATTGGCTACAATATTGCAGAAGCATCTAATGCTTATCTGATGAGAGACCTTTTCCTTTATATCGTGCAGTGAAATAAGATAATATGGTGATATAAGCTCAATATTGCTTTTGGTTTTTTTATTCAATATCCTGCTGTTTCTTTGTGTTCTTTCAGCTTAGTATGCAGGTTTCTGAAGCATTCCAATAAACTATTGGAATATGTAGGACTTAGTAGCAATGCGTTGTGTAAACATCTGGTGGACCCAATAAAAGTCACATTCCTCTCTATGTTCTTCCAATACTATTGTCTAAAGAATTGAAGTTGAGGCACATCCAAAGGGCAATGGAGAGGTGCATACATCATGGATGTAGGCATGAAACACATGATAAGCAAGCAGTTTATGTACAAGTGAGACCATGTAAAGCAAGTAATTGAAGAAACATGTGAGTCAAAAATATAGGTTGATCTTGCTGCAAGAGTGAAGAATGATGATGGACAGTCTGAGTGCTCCATGGGTATCCTAACTCTGTTGAGTGAAAGTGAGAAAAGCCCTGGCACACTGGGTGGTTCCCTTGTGGTGAGTTTATGAAAGGCAATGGATAGAAGTCCATCCACACATGATGAGCAAGCCAGGCTGGATTACAGTCTGCATCACTGGAGGGAATGCCTTCATTGAGGAGATCAAAGGTTCATTTGAGTACTGAATATTTAGTTATTTTTCACAGAATTCTTTTGAGGGTTATCAGGGATAAAGTCATCTCTGTTTTCCAGATGAAAAATCAGAAAGAGACAAGTTACTGAATCATCCAAGATTAAAGGAGTCAATGTAAAATGATGACTAGAATGTAAAAAAATCTTAGGTTCTTGTTTAAACCTTGTTCATGATAAATGGGAGCATTAAATATATATGTAACAGTGAGTTCTCTGGTTCTCCACTGCCTGAAGACCAGGTGTATAACATTTCACTGCTCCCGCAGGCTTCTCTAATACCCTTGAGGGGCTTGGGCTGGTGTATCTAGTCTCTGACATTGGCTCAAGCCCTTTTGATTGTGTTTCCCAAATTTTAGAGGTCTTCCCATTAGTCTTGTGGGATCCTTAAGAACTGGAATTATTTTTTGCTTTTCTTTCCATTCCCAGGGTTTAGCACAAATGTTTGGCGCATAGCAGGTGCCTAACAGCAAGTAGGTGCTTAAGGTAGCTAGGAGGCTATGTGAATAGAACACCAGACCTAGAATCAGGAAGACCTGAGTTCAGATTTGATCTCAGATACTTACTAGCTGTGTGGTCTTTGTCAAGTCACTTATCTTCGGTTTCCTTATCTATAAAATGGAGATAATATTAGCAGCTCTCAGGGTTGTAGTGAGGCTCAAATGAGATAATAATTGTAAATCCTGTTGCATAGTACCTGGCACGTTGTAAGCACTAAAATGTTAGCTGTTATTATCATCATGATTATTAACAAATATTTACGAACTGATTGACCTGAGTTTCATTTAACTGCTTAGTAGATTAATTTTCATGAAGAAATTTACTTCAAAGGTATAGGAAGAACAAACACACACATTTCCCCCAATTTCTCAGGGCCAGAATACACCCTACTTCCCTCAGTCTCTGGGGAAGGAAGTTGATTAGGTTCACAGTTGAGCTTAGTTCTTATACAGCATAAATCCCACCAAATTCCAAGTCCAAAGCCTTCTGGGGCTTTTATCTCCCAGGACCCAGGTTTCTGGTTTAGGAACCCTATGTAGGGTTTTCCTGTTCTGCTGATGGCAGTGTGTGGCCTAGATTTCTGGGCTCCAAGTTCTCTGTGGCTTGAGCTCCTGCTTCAAAGATATTAAAAAAAAAAACATACAAAAATGTTCCACAACATCTCTGGGACATGATTCCCCACTCAAACCATCTCTGTCTTTTGGGGAGAGATTAGGCTTAAAACTTAGTTCAGCCCTTGCATAGCATTGGTCTCACCAATTTCATGCCCAAAGGACATATTACTGCTGGATGAGTCATTCTGATAGACTGGGGCCCAGAAGGTCATTGCTAAAAATTGTTCATTGCTTTTTGAGTCACGGATGCTATACTGGCTACAAAATCTTATTTGAGTTCTGATTCCTGGCCCTCAAAATTCTTAAAATTAGACACTCCACTTCCTGCACCTAAGAATGAAAAAGATGAATGAAAAGGTCTGGTAGGCTTCATTTCTCAGGGGCCATCTGGGTTCAGAGGGGGAAAACCCCAAGGCCCTTGAGTCTCACCAGGATATTGTCCTGCCACAAGAAGACAGCTGAAGACAATGAGTCCAAGAAAGCCAAGAAGAGACTGAAGCTGACTTGGGTCTTTCTGAAGATTCTGACAATTCTGGCTATTTAGCCAAATAGAATGAGATCCCTCCCAATGATATCATAGGCCAACTGGAACCATTTATAGAGCAACTACATATGTTCATGTTTCTCTAAGGAACTTCCCTTATATGTTATCCTTATCCTCTTGGAAGCAACTCCATGTGGAGTACATCTGAGCTAGCTGATGGGGTCTTCACAGTCAGAACCTTGTTATAATAATACCACAATGTTCAGTTTAGTTTTGTCGTATTACCTTTTTTTTTCTTCCTGTTCACATACTCATAGTGTATATTATTTTCCTGGTTCTGCTTACAGAAATCTGCTTCATTGTATATAAGTTTTCCCATGTTTCTTTGAATTCCTAATATTCATTATACCTTATAGCACAATAATATTCTCAATTCTTTATATGTAGAACATTTCTGCCTTGAATTTTGAGGAGGAGAGGGAAACTTTCCCTATAAACTATGTGACTTTCCAGAAAGAAATAGCTATGATGAGAGTCACTATTCCTGAACATCAGGGAGGCAAAATTTCCACTTTCAGTTGGTGTGACCTCTGTCTAATCTTAAATTCAGGTGCTGGTGAGATGCAGTGAGTGATTTTTGTCATTAACTATGGGAACATATAAACCAAAGATTAAAGAGTAATAAAGTACTTAAAATACAGCATGAATTAACCAATAAATCAACAAATTTTTGTTGAGTGTCTTTTGTACTGGATGTTGGGTGAGGTGCAAAGTTCGGATAAGCAAAGCAGTCCTTGCTCCTATAGAGCTTAAAGTGTAGGAGGGGCATGCATGCCCAACATAGGTTGATATAATATATAATATTACATGTTACATACAGACTCCTTGATGTTAGGGGCTATCTCTTGCCTCCTTTTTGTATTCCCAGCACTTAGCACAGTACCTGGCACATAGTAAGAGCTTAATGAGTGTTTACTGATTGATAGATTAACAAGAGAATCATAAACCAAAGTGCTATGATGGCAGATGATACTAATTATAAGCATTTCCTTTCTTAGAGGTTTCTTTTTAAGTTTTTAAAATTTATATTTTGTTTATTTTGAATTTAAATATTAAGCTACTCTCTACTGTCTCTCTGATTTTGTCTCCCTCCTTCTCTGTCTCTGTATGTCTTTGTCTCTATCTTTCTTTTTCTCTCTCTAACACTGATATTTTCTAATGATGATCTTTGGCTGCAAATCATGGACCACGACAATCTTGGAGGACTCATCATTGTAGGAAGGTGAACCAAAGAGCAATAGAAAGTTGCATGGTTGGGGCAAATATGGTACAATATATTACTGATGATGAATCATATATAGGTCATGGCAAAAAATAAACATTGCCATATGTGATGAAAAAAGGTCTAATATCAGATATGTATTGGGAATAACGAGGTATTGAGTGTTATCATACCAGTATTAACAAAATTGTAAAGGAATTAAAAGAAGCATTTCAGCATATTGGGTAGATCTTCCATGGAGGATTCATGAAATACCATGGATAAGAATCACAGAAGACAAGAAGGCATAGAAGGTCTGCTTTCTGCCTCAGTGGATGAAGATCCACCTTAATAATATCCCAGCAGATCAATGGATGTCTTACAGAACTTCTCCTGACTTTTTGACACTGACAATGTTTTAAACTCTCTTGACCATATCAGTCTAGGGCAAAAAAGTAGCAGTGGGGACATATCAAGAAGGAAATTCATAGCCTTCCCTCACCCCCCACAAAGTAGTAGAAATTAGCTAAAGAACTAGTTCAAAATCAGCTCCTCCACATTTCCTTGTTTATTTAAATCATATGATTATTTTACTCATCAGCCAGTGTCTAAACCTTTGAGTTAACTTTGACTTCATTCTTATCCTTTTCATATCTAATAAACCACTAAAAATTATGTTAATTTTTTCATAGTATCTCTAGCTTCGCATGTTTCCCATTCATTCCTACTGTTTTTGGCATGGTTTAAGCTCTTAATTCAACTAAACTATTTGCAATAGCTGCCTAACTGTTATCATAGAATCATAGGAGGATCTTTAGAGCTGGAAGGTACTTTAGAGGTCATTTAATCCAAGGTCTTCATTTTACAGATGAGATATAAGTGAGGCAACAAATGCAACATATTTCCCAACAAATGGGAAAACAGAGATATGGGAAAACACTCTTGGTAGGGCTGTGAACTAGTCCAACTATTCTGAAAAGCATTTTTGAACTATGCCCCAAAAGTTATTAAACTGTGAATTCCCTTTGACCAAGTAGTATTGCTAGTAGGTATTAAAGAGATATAATAAAGAGGAAAATAGATCAAAGAAAGAAGAAAAGAACCCATTTGTACAAAAATATTTATAGCAGTTCTTTTTTTTGTGGTGGCAAAGAATTGGAAACTGAGGGGATGCCCATCAGTTGAGGAATGGCTGAACAAGTTTTGGTATATGAATGCAATGAAATACTATTGTTCTGTAAGAAATGATGAAGGGAATAATCTTAGAAAAACCAGGGAAGTCTTGTATAAACTGATACAAAGTGAACTGAACAGAACTAGGAGAGCAATTTATAAAATAATGTCACATTGTAGAAAAAAACCAAACGACTAATTCCTAAGCAAATACAATGACCAAAACAATTCCAAAGGGCTCATGAGGAAATGTGCTATCTTATTCCAGATAGAAAGCTGATGGACTGAGTGCAAATTGAAGCATGTTTTCTTTTCTTTTTTCCTTTTTCTTTTTGAACATTGGCTAATATGTGAATTTGTTTTGCATGACTGTACATATTTGTAAGGGTTTTTTTTTCTTGCCCTCTCAATGGATGGGGGAGTAAAAGGACAGAGAGAATTCAGAAGTGAAAATAAAATAAAATTGTTATTGGGGAAAAAAAGAAACTGAGGTGAAGAGAAATTATACAGAATGACCAAGATCACGTAGGTAGTAAACAGTAGAGTTGGGATTAAAACCCAGTTCTCTGACTCCAAATCCAGCACTTTCTCCACTGTATTAGGTGACTTTTCTCTATCCCTTGTCATTGTCTCCTAATTTATCCTACATCCCACCATCTGATTAATGTTCCTATCATTTCAAAGATATATATATGACAACTCTCAATCCCTACTCTCAAGAAGCTAGAAGAAAAATTAAAGTCAAGTATTGCCTTTGTGAGATCTTGGATAAATGACTGGATTTTTCAGTGTTCCCAGTCAACTTTCTAAAACAGTGAGACAAAAGAGTGGCTGTCCTGGTGGTGTGAATAGACTTTCCACATCAGGAGACCCTCATTGATAAAAATACCAAGTCTAAGACCAAAACTCCCCAAAAGTCATACTCACAAAAGTCAGTAAGCTGTCTACCAAGTGAGACATTTAAGTATCTCAATCCAAAACATAACCTCCTAATAATAATAATGGTAGTCATTGGAGTAATAATAATAGCTAACATTTATATAGCACCTACTATATACTGGGCAATATACTAAGTGCTTTTGAAATATCATTTCATGTCATCCTCACAATAATCCTGGAGGTGGGCTCTCTTATGATCCCCATTTTACATTTGAGTAAACTGAGGCAGACAGTGGTTAAGTGATTTACCATAGCTAGCAAGTGTCTAGGGCAGGATTTGAACTCAAATCTTCCTGACTCCATGCCTATTTACTGTGTGACCTCACCTAAAGAGAGAGACTGCTGTCTCATCTAAAGGTAAATATCAAATTATCAAAGACTCACAACTCTGAAGTTGGAAGAGCCCTTAGAGGTAATTTAGTACAACTCTCTGATTTTACAAGTGAGGAAACTGAGATCCTATGAGGCTAAAAGACTTGCCCAAGATCACACTGTTAGGAATCATCAGAGATAAGAGTTGAACTCGGGCCCTCTGACTTGAGTGTCAGGGTTCTTTCTGCTGTGTTATGCTAAATGGGAAGATTCTGCCTTTGACCTAGATTTTTAAAGTAGAAAGGAAAAAAGTGTCGATTCAGTGAAAACAATCTAGAGTTTAAAAATGTAAAACAGTTTAATATCAACAAAAGAAACACCTGGTAAAGAAAATGAGACCTAAATTGGAAATATGTGTGGTGGGGAAAATCCAAAATTAAATTATGTACAATAAAAACACACAGAAATCCAACTGGTAAAATAAAATGATTGAAGCCACAATAAGGAGAGCAAATCCACTATTATTGTTTTGATACATTACGGACAAAAACAATGGTATAGGGAAAATATACGGATGTATAGTTGGAAATGACATGTTGATTATTTGTAATTTTTTTAAAAGGTAAAGTGATTTCTCCTATCCATCTAATTCTCTGTGGATCATCCCTTCAGGCACAATCTTCTCTAAAAGTTATGTAATCCTATTCAAAAAGTAAATTTCTTTCCATTAACATACTTAGGTAATGTAACTCTCAGTAAGTGGCTTCTTTGGAGGTAGGAAAACAGTAAGCTATGTGGTAAAGTGTTTAGAATGCTGGGCTTGGAGCCAGAAGACTCATTTTCCTGAGTTCAAATCTAGCCTCAGACACTTACTAGCTGTGTGACCTTGGCCAAGACATTTAACCCTGCTCTAAGTTTCCTCATCTGTCAGATGAACTGGAGAAGGAAATGGCAGACCACTCCAGTGTCTTTGCAAAGAAAACCCCAAATGGGGTCATGAAGAGTTAGAACAACTGGAAAAATAACTAATCAACAAAAAGAAACCAGGTGTCCGCTACAGTGGATGCTTTCCTGGGCAGTGTATTCAAAAGTACCTAGGAGAAAGCACAAAGTTAGTGAAAAGGAGATTAAAGTGCAATGCAAATGAAATATTTATGAACATGGTAGTGATAATAGAGACTAAAAGTGAATAGAAGGCTAATTTCCTCTGAAGAGTGCCAAGAGTAAAGGGTAGTACTTATTTCTGTCTCACAGGTGAGGTCTCTAGAATAGGTTGGCCATAGTCAAAGTACTCTGTGGACACACATTCAATGGAGACTTGAGCTCATGAGCCTCACTAACTGTACTTTTTCAGCCATAGAAAATAATTCAAGCCAAAAACATTTAATGAATAAAATAGTAAAAAATAAAATAAAATGTATAATAGAATATTATTACCCAGTAAATCATGTTCTTTCACAAATATTTTACTAATATTTAATTAATTTTTGTAGTATCACCATGAGCTAGGATCATAGATTTAGAAATGGAGTATGCATTAGAGAGGTCAGCATTAAGACAAATCCCTTCATTTTGTGACTAAGGAAAATGACACCTAAAGAAGTGACTTGCCCCCAGTCACACAGCTAGTAAGAGGCAGAACTGGAATCCAGACCCAAATTCTCCAACTCCAAACCCAATACTCTTTCTCATATGTCTGTCACCTCTGATTTGGATTTTCTCTTGAGACATTGATGACTAGCAAATTTGTGACCTGAGGTCACATAGCTACAGGTAGAGTAGAATCATGATTTGAGAGGAAACTTCAGTTTAAAGCTCAATGATATGAAACCATAGGTTCTCAAATTTTTGCAATAGCAGAAAATTTCATTTTAATGGAAGTATTATAGTAAAATGAATCTTAAAATTAAAAAATGTCTATTGCTAATGGTATCAAATAATATAATGGTAGCTTAAATTTCTTTTTAAATGATTGAAAAGCATCTCTTTTATCTATTTTGTGTTCATTCTAACCATGGTATAACCAACTTAGTTTATCATAGGGACTTTATTGTTTGTCACCAATGTGTTTTATAGTAGGTTTCTTGGCATCCAGTACTTTTGATCAGTACCTTGGGCATTTGCTTTCTGTGTTTGCTCAGATGCCCATAATTTAAGTGCACTGTACTGGATAGAACATGATCTTATAACATTTTATCATTGTGGACTGGGATAGTACTAACCACCAGGTAACAGGCTCTACCCCTTTATTGCGATCTCTTTTCTCACTCTGATCTTTAATGAGAGGTAGTGTTGTATAGTAGAAAGAGCACTGCATTTGGAGAAAAGGGACGTTGGTTCAAATCTTAGCTATGTTTCTTATAACCTCTTTGACCCTCTGTCTCAGTTCCTCATTTATAATCTAGTGGGTCAGATAATTTATGGGCCTCTTATCACCTCCAAATCTATGACCCGAAAGGCACCACAAACTACTCAAGCCCTCAATTTGTACTTGTACCTGCCTTTTGTTTACTCCCTCTCTTCTCTGGATGAATTTAAACTGTATTGCTGTGGCTCCCAAGCTCTACCCTCAGAATTACTCATATCTTCTTACTCTGTAATTTCCTATACACAGAAAATAGTCTCACCTTAATTTCGACTCCCTTATGGTACTAAAATTTTCACAGCTCCTAGGCTGTTTCCTAAACCACTTATGAGCATAGACCAACTAAAAAGCTACCTTCTGTTACTCCTAAATACCCCAATTGCTGCAAATACAGATCCTTGTTTTGTCTTCATCATGGCTGTTCCCCTTATATCTTCTTAGTGCAAGGTATCCCAAATTCATAATAATAATCTAATCTTGTAAGATGCCTCTCAACAATTTTCATTATTTAGGTGGATCATTCCAATTTTATTAACATTTTGAGTTAAAATTTTTGAGTTTTGTTTTTAAAATATACTGTTTTGTTTGTAAATCCCTATGTAACTTTATCAGAACCATGTAGTTGTTTTTTTTTTCCCAAATTGCTTGCTTAAAACATACATTGTGGGGGCAGAGCCAAGATGGCAGCGTAGCAGCAGCAACATATTGCAGCTCTCACATAGCCACCCCAAAATACCCATAAAACAGGACTCTAAATCAATCCTAGAACTCCAAAACGCACACAAAGATACTTC
>CM053581.1:475323236-475346910 GCA_028627135.1 Pseudochirops cupreus
TGATTGCACGCCACCATGGGGGGGAGGGGGAAGGGAGGGGAGAAAATCTGAAACTCAAGTGATTGTGGAACTGAATCTTGTAAATTAAAAGTAAATGAGTAAATAAAAAAAATATCAAAAAAAAAAAGTAAAGTACAAAAAGAAATGTTAGGGGAACCACTGTGTAGAATTTCTATATTACCTTAATAGATCACAGAAGGTCCAGACTTTTCAATGAACTCCATGAATTACTCCCACTTTAAGGAATGTAACTAACAAGATTTTATATGTGAGGAATTTTTAATCTTTTTTGTGTCATAGACTCCTTTTGTCAGTCTTTCTCAGAATGATTTATAATTTTTTAAAAAAAATCAACAACTGTCTGCTTTTTCTCACTTATACCTTTCACTTTCCCTCAATTTAGAAAGAAAAATAAAACTCCCATTACAAACACGTATGATCAAGCAAAAGATATTCCCACCTTATTCCTCCCCTTTCTTCCCCTATCCAAATATCTCAGTCTGCAATATGAATCATCCATCTCTTTAGTAGGAGGTGGATAGCAAATTTTAGAGTTTCTAGGCCTTTCATAGTTGTTTGTTTTTTAAATACTGTTACCATTGTATAAATCATTCACCTGTTTTTGCTCACTTTACTTTGCATCAGTTCATGTAAGTCTTCCCAAGTTTCTTTGAAATCCTGCCTGTCATTATTTCTTAACAGCAAAATAGTATTCCATCATATTTATATACCATAACTTGTTCAGCCATTCCTCAAGTTGTGGGTACCCCTTTGGTTTCCACTACTTTACCTCCACAAAAAGAGATGCTATTGATACTTTTGTTCATCCCCAGTTAAAATTTGTTTTGGTTAGGACTACTCTATCTCTTAGTCTACTACTCCTCTTATTCTCTCTTCTCCCCTGGTTCCCTGTTGAGTGAAAATGTTTTTGTATTCAATTCTGTGTGTACACTAGTCTGAATGTGTTTTTCCCTCCTTTGACAAGTTTGGATGAGAGTGAGGTTCAAGTGACTGGCACCTCTCTTTGCTTCCTTCCTCTTCCTTTTTGTAGACTTTTACTTGTATATCCAGTTATATAGTTTATTTTTATCACTTATACTCATTGCTTTCCTCCTTTCTTTCTCCTTTAATAGAGTCAAGGAATCTAGTTCCCTTTAATGATCATAGCTCATGATTATATAGTGCTTTATTGTTATGTAATGAGAGACCAAGGAGGAGGAGCAACAGTAAGACCTTTCCCCCTTGGCTTCATGCCATTCTGGTGGTCCATAGTGGCTCATCCTCCAATGCATCCAGGTAGGAAGGAGAAAATATCTTGGCCAGTAAATGCCTCTTAATTGCATTCTTAGTTCTGTTCCAGCAGACAACTAAAAAAAACTCTCCTCTTTTTATGTTATAAGAAGATTGGAAACAATATATAAGCATGTCCTGAAGTCTACATGGGAACTGCATTAGCAGACCATAATGTATATGCTCATAAGGACTGTGTTCATTGGATAGTCTTTCCCCTACTTCCATCCCCAACCCCCATCCCTTACAGTTATAAAATGCTTTTACATATATCGTTTGATCTTCCCGGAAATCCTATGAGATTGCTAGAGAAAATATTATTATCCCTACTTTGCAGATGACAGAATTGATAATCAAAAATACTGAGTCACCTGCCTAGTATTTGCAGTGCAAACGCAAGACTCTTTCTACTGCTGGCCCACGTTGCTCATACAACTACCTCTACCACAAGACTTGGAGAAAATCAACTTATTTGAATGTAAATGTATGGTAATAGTTTAATGTGTTACTTCCTCCTAGGGTTGTTTTTGTTGTTTTTTTGTTTTTTTGTCTTGGAACTGTGATTTCATTGATGTTGGGAACTCCTGATGAGGAAACGCCCTCTCCCAATGTAGATCTGCAGCTGTTTTGTGACATACAATCATAGAGAATGGGTTATAAATTTGTATTTTAACAAAAGATAACTGGGGAGTGCCTGGCACATTGTTGGCATTTGAAAAGTGTTGATTGATTGACTGATTGAAGAAAGCAATGCTGAATCAAAGGAACAAATTACTGATCAATGTAATTCATGAACTGTGGAAGGTAAATAGAGAGTTATTTTTGAGTAGCAGGATTTTCCAGAGAAAATTTTCCAAGGTATGGGGGACAACCTGAGCAAAGGTATAGAGATAGAAGATGTTGCTGTATACAGGAAACAACAAACAAGTAGTCTGGTTTGTCTCAATGTACTCATTTAGTATATATTCTCTTTACTCATATATATCCATATCATATTCCCCATAAGACAACATGCATGTATTTATACATATGTAATACACATATACATATGCATATACATATACATATTTACCTATTATAATACTTCCTTCACCCAAGTCAGGGGTATTTTGTATGCTGCTGGGTAGGCAAAAGAAGATACTCTGTATTGGGAGGGATTGGGGAGAGGAATAAGCATTTATATAATGCCTACTATGTGTCAGGAACTGTGCTAAGCACTTTTCACAAATATTGTCTCATTTGATCCTCAAAATTACCCTGCTAAGTCGAGACAGAGGCTAAGTGATTTACACAAGGTCACACAAGTAGTAAGTATTTGGGGCCATATTTGAACTCTGGTCTTCCTGACTGCAGTTCTAATACTCTGTCCATTGAACCATTGGTGAAAGAGAATGCTAGTATTATGAGGTACTAAGCACCTGTTGAGGGGCAGAGCTGGTACAGAGAGATTTGGTGTGGGGGGAAGATATATGGAGTTTGCTATACTCTTTAAGTCAAACTCTAGGGAAAAGAGAGAGACAGACAGACATACAGACAGACACAAAGAAATAGAAAGACAGGGAGGCAAAGACAGATCTTGGAAGCTGCAGACACTAGGGGAAGCTGGCTCCTCTGTATGACCATAATTTCTAGCTTGCTTCCTTAGAGCCTTCACAGACTTTCCCTTGAGTGAGATCAGACCCTCTCTTTTGGGTTAGCTGAGGTTTTGTCTTGTTCCCATCTAAGAGCTCATCACGTTTTAACATTTTTTCTAGTATATCCTAATCTGTATAACTTGTCCAATTTCTGTTTTCTGTAATAAGTTTACTCACCATTTGCTATTTTTGATGGTCCTTTGTGTAAACTAGCATTTGGTAGGAAGGAATCAAACTGGTCAGAGTAAGCTAAGAGCTAATAACCAGGGATGTGGCTTTTGCTGTGAACTAGATTTATACCTTTAGACCTGAAACAGATATAATTGTAGTCCCATACTCCTTTTGGAGATAGGTGAAAGAAGGAGTAAATGCCCAGCCTCAGACCTCATTCTCCCTTAAAAGTCTAAATTACATTCTCTTTTGGAAAGTGGTAGGCAAAATTCCAGAGATATCTATCCATACTGCCAGTGTGCCACATTTAGACAACTCATATGGATATACATATCTTTCATATGTGCATATAGCTATATACTATATTTTCACTTCCTAAAAAAATGGTACATAAGTTGTATTTCTTATTTAAGCCACTTTATTGTTCTTTGCATATATTTATATTTACAGGTAATTGAAAATTCCACAGTAAAAATAAAAATTTGGTTGTCAAAAAGAACTTTGAATTTTTTTTTAAAAAGGATAAAATAGGATGAGGGCAATGGGCAGTAGTGCTTTTCTCTTCAAGGTTACCTTCCATCTACCCTGAATACGTCTAGTATGTACCTATTTTTGTATATTTTATCCTCATTAGAATATAAGGTTCTTGAGGACAGGGATTGTTTTTGCCTTTCTTTGTATCATCTGGAACTTGGCACATAGTAAATGCTTGTTGACTGCCTAATTCTTTCATTCAGTAAGTATTTATTAAGTGCCTACTATGTGCTAGGCACTTAATAAATTGCTGAGCACTGGGAACACAAATAAGAAAAAGAAAAACAATGCCTGCCCTCAAAGAGCTTACATTCAAATGGGGAAAACAATACATAGAAGGGAGCTGAAAAGCGAAAGGGTAAGTTAGGAGAGTCACCATGGGGTTTGCTGTTCTATGGAGTTGAAACCAAGCACAGCTGCTTATGGAGAATGGAAAATGGAGAGTTACCTGGGAAGTTCACAAAGTTCAGAGTCCTCTACAAAGGCAGGCTTTGGGAGGAGTTTCCTGCTCTACCTTGCAGCCCTCGAATCAGCTGAAGTGTTTGAGGAACCAAAAAAATACTCATCTTCATTGGTTCAAATCTAGCTTCAGACACTTAGTAGATGCGTGACCTTGGGCAAGTTACTTAACCCTGTTTGCCTCAGTTCCTCATCTTTAATATGAGCTGAAGAAAGAAATGGCAAGCTACTCCAGTATCTTTGCCAAGAAAGCCCAAGAGGGGTCAAGAAGAGTAGCACTGAAAAAAAAATGACTCAACAACAACAATAAAAAAACTGAATTAATCTGCATGGTGATGAGATTTCAAGTGATTTATTTATTCTAAGAGGAAGGTGTGATGTTCCCTTGAGTCAAAACCAAGCAGAACTGCTGAATGAGAATGGAGACAAAATGCTTTAAGAAAATCTGAGAAGCATGAGAGCAGGCTTCATAGAGGTGATCGTACTTTGTCCAGTCCTTAAAAGGAGAGAATCTCAACAAAAACAAAAGGTCCTAGGCATAGAGGAATGACCTATGCAAATTCAGGGAGACTGAAGAACATAAGAAATGATGGCAGAAAGCTAGCAATCCAGTTTGGCTGGGATAAAGACTAAGTGAAGGGAAAGAAAGTGAAATAAAGTTGATAAAGTAGTTCACAGCCAGATTGTGGATGGTCTCCAATACTAGACTAAAAGTTTGTATTTTATCTTCTAAGCAATTCAACAGTTTCTTCTTCTTTTTTTAAATTTAGAGAAGAAACTGGGAAAGAAAAACACTCTTGCTTACTTTTGTAATTATTACAGGAAATTGTATGATTTGGAATATGTGGTTATTTCTTTTTCAGTAACTTTAATGTAATATAATTAATAGAAGTCTGGTACTGGAGTTGGGCCCACTTGGATTCTGCTTCTGCCACATAGTAGCTGGATGACCATGGGAAAATCACTTAACCATTCTGTGTTCTGGGCAACTCTTTTAAGTTACAGAGGAGCTGCTGATCAGCATTAGTGGAAGGAATTTCCACCCTGGAACTTCTCTAGAGGGATAAAATCCTATATTTAGACCAAAAAGAAAGGTTGAAAATCATTGAAATTAATTTCACTGACCTTCTAATGATATCATTCTCAACCAAGCCCCATGTACTATAGATTGCACATGTGAAAAGTCTCTTCATATTAATTGCTTATGTTTAGGGCTGTACTAAATTACTACGTTTCAGTATGCTTATTTTGTTTTTTTCTGTTATGTTCATTTCACTATGTCTTATGTTATGTTCGTGCTATAACAATGTCCATTTGTTAATTGTTTTGCATATTACTTTTGCTTATATATTTATCCCTCCCACATCATGGGAATTAGAGGCACAATCTGGAAAATCTGCATAGTTTTCTGGCCCTCTCTTCATACCAGAGAAGTCTGAATTATTATGGCATTAAAAGATAAAATATGTTGATAATATACAATACTATGCATATATTCTATGCATTTTTGAATTTCTAAACTTTTTTTGTGTCATCTGCTGACCTTCACTTGTCATCTGTGGCTTCTGCAAAACTCCCCCAAAATTTCCATTCAATTTCTTATGCTGACTCATGATACATTGAAACTGCAATGGGAAAAGTCATGATGTGGAAAGGATAACTGTAGTGAAGCTATGTTTTATATATAGGCCTGTTGATAGTGTTGTTGTAGCCAGCTAGCTTTGCTTTGTTAATTATTTGCTCATCACTTTTGATTTATGGCTGTGTGCTATGGATATGTATATACTTTCAAAATGTACTTGTGTTGTATCCTGTATATAGCTGGCCATATTGTAACTGTAGTATCTTCTGAGAGGATGCTCTGTACAGACAATTTCCACTTTTTGTAAGTTCATATTATGCAAACAGGCAGCTGTGGCAGTACTAGTGAGCTGTAAGCCAGGGGTCCTATGCTCCAAACACTGAAGCTGTTCTGGCTATGGTAGGGCCTCAGGCACTGAAGCCTCTCTGGCTGCGGGGATCCAGAGTCACAGCAGGGGTGGGAGTGGGGATGCCAATCTCCCTGTAGGTACGGGGAGGTCTTCAAATGGTCCACTTGCATAAGTCAGAGCTGTTTGCATAGTGTCTTGCCTACTGCATGTGGCAGCTAGGTGTTACAGTGGATAGAGTGCTGGCCCTGGAGTCAGGAGGATACAAGTTCAAATTTGACCTCAGATACTTAATAGCTGTGTGATCCTGGGCAAGTCACTTAACCCTGTTTGCCTTAGTTTTCTGCCCTGTAAAATGAGCTGGAAAAGAAAATGGCAAACCCCTCTTGTACGTTTGCCAAGAAAACCCCAAATGGGGTCACAAAGAGTTGGACATGACTCAACAACAGCTAATGCATGTATTATTGATGTACATTTTATTGATTTCAGTTTCAGTGTATCAGAGGTTGGTTACCTGGGAAACCAGGAAATTTGCCTGTATTGTTTTAAAGAACCAAGGTATATATATTGTAAGCTTGTATTTATACTGTATAGTTACAGGTTTTGGTTCTGATTACAGGACTTTGGATATTTGCAAGGGATTGTAGAATTTTAACCCAGAGGGGCTGTACCCCAAGTCCCAAAGCTCATTGGTATGGAACTCTCTCCTCATTGGTGAAGATCAGTGTGAAGGGTAGGATAGAATTGGGGAGTTGGGGAGTGGGATACAAGAGAGTCTCTTCAGGTCTCCTCAGTCTCTTTGGTTTCTTTGCGTTTTGTGGTCCTTTTGGGTGCATCTGGCTTTTAGCTTTGAGAGAGAAGATAGATGATACCAACCCCACTTCAGGTTGCTAAAGGGAGGATAAAATTCTGAAAAGAAGATGATGTGAGACAACCTGTCAGTCTCCATCATGTCCCTATCCCCAGCTTGCTACACGAGAGATATGGAAGAATTTTCCCTTGTAGTGCGGACACAATATTCATAGTGCCTATGGCAGCTATGAATATACTGATGTAATTCTGAATCACAAAATATAACAGACTCTTCACATGAAATAACCAAAACATTTATTCAAATACCAGAAAGCTGAATCCCAACCCCAGAAAGCCAAATCCATCGCAGCAACAAAGAAATTTATACACAATAACACTACAGAAGGCACCATCATCCCCAAGCCTTCCCCCTGCTAGGGCCTTCCTACAAATGAACACTCACACCTTGCTGCCTGCTTCCTCTCTCTCCCTCAGCTCTAACTACTCTGACCAATTTCCTCTGGGTTCTGCTCCACTCTTCCTGCTTGTAAAGCCAAGCTTGTAAAGCTTGTAAAGAAGAATGCTGCTGTGAACAGCTTTTAAAGTTCTTATTACACAATATAGTGAACACTCTATTTATTCCATAACAAATCAGAGCAAAACATTCACAGTAAATCAAGGTACAGCATTCACAATGTTACAGCTCATCACAGAAAATCAAAATATATCATTCACAACAACTTATCACAGAAAATGGCCACATAGTTTCCACCACAGTTGTCACAAAGTTTTCAACAAAGAACAATCATTTAGTAACTCAATCATTCAATCATCCTTAAGGAGGTTTGCCTCCTCAAGGAACACAAAGTACAATAGTCAAAGTTCTCCACTCCTGGGGCACACTAAGTTAACTCAATCAGTCACTTATTTAGTCATCAATCACTAAGCACAATCATTTAGTCAATCAGTCATTCAATTAACTCAATCATCCTTCATCATTCACTATTTGATCATCAGAAAATACACAGACCCTCCACTCCTAGGTCACTAGTAAATTTACAATTTCTCAGTCAGTACATAGTATCCAAGTAAAGTCTTCTTTCAGCTTGACTTGGGGTGATCTCTCTGATTCCCTGTATCCCCTTCCATGGTGCCAGATTTTACCTGGATTCACTAAACTGTTACCTGGGTTCAAAGACAGATAGCTCTCAGGTCCTTGTCCGGCTCTCTGTGCAGTTCCTGCTCCACATTGGAGCTCACAGTGTCCAGTCCATCTCAAATCCTTCACAGTCTCTGTTCCTGGGATGACAAGGCTTAACAAAGCCACAAACAGGTTCATGTAAAGTACCAGCATCACAGTCATGCTTCCTCAATCTTCTACAGCTCTGGCTGGCTCTCAGAAATCCTCAGCAACTCCTCAGCAGCTCAGGTTGGCCCTCAGCTCTGACTGGCTCTTGGAAATCCTTAGCAGCTCTCTCTGGCCCTCGGAATCAGCAGAAGCTTCAGCTGGTTCCCAGAATCAAAATCACTCCATTCAGGTTTTCAATATCAAAATCATTCTCTCCAGCCTGGGGGAAGGGGGCTTTCCTCTTCAGCCTCCCTGGCTGCAGCAGCTTCTGCCTCCAAAGGGTTTGCTCCAAGAAGATCTGTCTCTCCCTCTCCCCCTTCCTTATATACATTATTGCCTTATTTCCTTATATACAGTGTTGCCCCTCCCTGTTCATCCCCTTCCTGTCACATCAGCAATAGGAGACAGGAGTTCATACCTTCTGTTTCTTTAACAGAGGCTTTATCTGAACTAGGTGCTAAGTACTTCTTAGCAATACAAAAGGAACTTCAAATCTCATTACTGTTATACTGCTTTACTTGTTGAACAAGATCCTCCCACCACATACTCATGTGACTTAGGTTTCCACTTGACTTAAGCAGTTTGTGTGGGCCTATTAATGGATGGGAAAGATCTTCCCATTTACATTACCATTATACCCCTCAGGAGTGCTCTGGGACTTTTCTCTCTTGGTTGAAATGAGCTACCTCACTCCCAGAAGGAAAATTCTTTCACTTGGAATTGTCTGGTACATATTCTATATATATATACTTTCTCTGATTTCTATTTTGCTATTAACTTGGACAGTTTTGGGTTTTTTGTTCCCTCCCCCCCCTTTTTTTTTTGCTTAAAAACAAGTAATTACTGAACAAAATGTTTGCAAAATGTAAAGCTACAAATTAAATGGCCTTTTGTGATTTTGATCATGAAAAAAAGACAGTGAGTCAGATACTGTAATAAAATACTCACATGGCTTGTCTGTACCAGTTGTGGTAGACCTTGAGATAAAATGGTTTTAACAGTTGATGAAGCTGACTCAATCTCTTTATAGTCCATGGTTTTAGGGGAACAAATATATATTGAGAAATTGTTGGAGAAAAAAGATCAACACTTTTTAAAGACAGTAAGCAGTTTTGTTTTTAAAAGCCCCAGTGGCATTTACTGAAATGAATTAAGGAGGTTGTCAAGTACGCCAGTATACCCCACTTTACCTTTGAATTTCTAGGGTATTACTTAGACCTTATAACTGTGCTATTCCTCCATATGGACCCATCCTGGGATATACATGAATGTTGAAGAAATCACTGCATTTTACATAACTTCTATTCTAGAAATAGGCTCAGAAATTATACAAGGTATAAAGAGAGGACTTCTAGGTACATCTGTATATAGACTTTGTTTGAATATACAAAGCTCTAGCTCACTTAAATCCTGTTCATTTTCCACTCAAGACTTTACTCTCCTGATGTCATTGGTCTTCTTTGAGAATGAAGGATGAACAATAATACAAAAAAATATAGCTATACATACTGTAGGGTATAATACACCTTGCTTTCCAGCCACCAACTCTAAACCATACCCTCATACTCCACTTCCCTTGAGAGAAAAGACTTTTTTGCTTTCTGGAATTTATATCTCCAATGCTAAGCTCAGTATCTGATGCATATTAAGCAATTAATAAAGGCTTTCTTTTTTCTTCTCCTTCCTTCCTTCCTTCCTTTCTTCCTTCCTTTCTTCCTTCCTTCCTTTCTTCCTTCCTTTCTCTCTTTTTCTTTCTCTTTCTTTCTCTTTCTATCACAGAGAATGAGAATGGTGAAGAAGTTTAATTTTTCCTAGTAATCCATGGTTGCAGCTGGGAGATTAGTAACTCCAAACTGTGGCAGTCTGTTAACTTCTCTTTCTGGAACAATGAAATGGTCAAAAGACAGATTAAAAACAGAGGAAGATAAGCAATGACCTACATGACCCTCCAAATGGTTCATTAACCTCAGAATAACTAAGCTGATTGTATCTGAGAAACCACAAACTACATCTTTTCCCTTATTAGAAAAGAACTATAATTCTACAAAGTGTTTGCTTCTCTTCCTTTTTAAATGAAAAAATTTTTTAAATGAAATCATGAAAAACTTATACATTGAAATAAGCATTGTCCCTTTCCAAACAGTCGTATTGGAAAGTTATACACTTATTCCATCATTCTGCCATGACTCAGAAGTTTTAGAATTCTTCAACTGGCTACAAAGTCTATGGTACCTTCTTTTTAATATTCTTAGTGGTAGTAAATCTTCACCCCAGGGGTTGGAGACTTTTTAAAAAAATCAGCAAAAGTTGTTCAGAGCCAATTCTGGCAAATAAGGTAGGTGTTAAAAATTGAGTAGTGAAAAAAAAAAAAGATAACCTAGAACATGATCTGACTTCAAAGTAAAGAGATGGTGTGTGTGTGTGTGTGTGTGTGTGTGTGTGTGTGTTTATATGCATATGTGTATGGCTTACAAATTGGCTGTAAAGGCAGTTTTACAAGAGGACTTTAATTTGAGCAACTATATAGTATTATAAGTACATTGCTTTTCAAGTCAATAATTTTGAAGGAGAAAACTCAATTAAACATATGAATCCTA
Source organism: Pseudochirops cupreus (assembly GCA_028627135.1). NCBI lineage: Eukaryota > Metazoa > Chordata > Mammalia > Diprotodontia > Pseudocheiridae > Pseudochirops > Pseudochirops cupreus. The sequence continues at coordinate 475,333,990 of CM053581.1, forward strand.
TTTATATTTACTTGAAAAATCTATTTTGTTATTTTAAAGTCATGGCTCATATGTGGCAGTGAAACAATTGGCTCAAGAAATCAGATATTTGCTCATATTGAAATGGAACTTAGCTGCACCCTCAAAATGGTGGATTAATCAAGGAAGAATCAACAATCATGTGCCTCTGAAGCTGCGGTCTGGAAAACTAACCAACAGATTCAGAGCACGTGAGCTCCCATCAGACTGCTTCAAAAGAACGCAAATCCAAATCAAAGGGACTTAAGATGGTTTCAAGAAAACTTGAATACCGCGTCCATCAACAAGGGATGACCAGTCTCAGCTAGGATACAAGAGAACAGAGATAAAAGCAAAGCTGATGATATGGAATTGGGTCTTAATTAATTTGGACCAATCAGTACCGAATGTTTAAAATTGAAAAAGAAAAATGGACTTGGGGTTTGTAAGTGCACTTTGTGTTCAATACGAGTCTTTAATGTTATATGGCAAATAAAAAAAGGCCCCCCCCCCCCCTTTAACCACAGTAACCTAATGTAACCTAAGGCTTCATTGATAACAACAAACATTAGCTGATATATATGTGTGTGTATGTGTGTATACATGTACATATGTATGTATATAGCACAAAATGCCATATATGTAGTATTACATTTGTTCTCACAACAGCCAACTACAGGTCCTATCATCTCCATTTTCCATATGAGAACTAAAGCAATGGGAAGCCAAATGGCTTCTCTGTGATCACATAACTAGTTAGAGTAGAAAGTCAGGATTTGTACTCAAGCTTCTGTGGACTCCAGGTCTTGTCATCTTTCCAGGATTCCATGCTGTCTGGGCATTGTGGAAATTATGGAGGTGTTTTCTTTAGAATAAAGGAGGTGAGGATGATGCTTTACTCTGCCCTAGTGTAATAGGCACCCTTTCTGACTTCCTATAATGCATGGACTTGGGCTCACCCCACAAAGTAAGACATCTCAATACATGAAATGCTGAACAAAGACCCCATGACTTTTCTACTTGGCTGAATGTGTTCTTTTAGAAATTACTAAGAGAGATGAAAGAATGCTCCTAAAGTTATTGTGTAAACAAGATTTTATATGCGTTTCATATGAATATATATACACATACATGTGCACGTATATACACACAAATAAATGCATCCACATTTTTAATACCTCTTTGTTAAAGACTTTAATTGTGCTTTTATATTTGCTATTCTCTCATTCCTAAACCATGAGGCCTCTATCTAAACTGCAAGGAGTTAGAGTTGTATGGATGAGCGCAATCATTATGGAAGGATACAGCACTTAAATTTGAGATTGAACCAATGATAGGATCTCATCAACCCCTATCCAGGGACATGAGAGTAGGTAACCATGTCTATGTGGTATGTGATAAATTTGCAAGGTCAGCCACAGGAAGAATAAGAGTGCCTCACTCCCCCTTCCCTTTTCTTCATCTATGCTCCCTTCTTCCTCCCTCCCTTCCCCCAGGTACCTCAGTCAATTTTAATGCTCAAAGATTCCAAAGTGTAGATTTTGGAAAAGAAGGAACAGATTAAACCTTGTTTCCTGACCAATTAAAATGAAATAAAGGCCAAAGTGAGATTGAAAACTGGAAAAGTATGTAACAACTCTAAAAAGAAGTCCTCCTACGCTATGAAAAGCCAGGATCTGGAACATTGTGTGTTCTGCTGCCATCCCACAAACTTATCTGGGGTCTTTGGTATTTATATGGCTATCATTGCTTGACATAGGAAACGTTTTATATGGTTAAATAAGAATATACCTCTCATATGGAAACACACAGGAGGACAATAGTAGCTGTGTTTTTAATTCTTGTTCTTCACCTGAGATGCAATAGGTGGTACCTATATCCTTTAATACATCTCAATAGGATCTATAAGATTGTGTGTGGGCTGTCTTTGCAGTTTTCTGCCTATGCTGGCAGGCTTATCACATAACCAGCCATCTAGAGAACATTTGCTACTAAATGGTGGGAAACAGAGAGGAGAGGCTCATCTTTCTACACTTTGAAAGTTAACTCTTAAACCCATGATACCTGGTTAGGCTATAGCTTTCTCAGTGTGGGTGCCACATTTAGGAGAAGCATTTAGTTGGAATACATTGGAATGAGTGACACCTGGGTGGCAAAGGGACTGTTTTTCACTTTGTTTTTGTATTTACAGTGCCTATCACAGTGCCTCACAAAAGGTTTGGTTTGGACCTATAATTACAACAGTATAAGGAATTCCAGATTTATAAACCCTCTCCACCAATGCAGGTCTGCTATTCATTTATAAGTTAGTTTTAGAGATTAAGAGGTTAAGTGATTTATTCATAGTAATATAGCCAGAATGTATAAGAAAAAGAACTTGAACCAAGCTCTTCATAATTCTATCCACTACCCCATGCTTCTTTTCATAGTATGTGCCTTGCACATAAAAAATACATAATAAATGCTAAATGTTTCTGGATTGGATTGACACCACATCATAAAAGAGCTTTTGAAAGAATTGGGAATGTTTTTAGCCTGGAGAAGAAAATATTTAGGGGAGACATTATAGTTGTCTTTAAACATTTGAAATGTCATATGGAAGAGAAATTAAACTTAATCTACTTTCAGAAGATTAAACTGTCAGCAGGGTGCAGGATGTATTAGAAAATGAATCAGAGACACCATGGAATCTGTGTGGGGAGATTTTTTTTTTTATGCAGGGGGACTTTTAAAGCTGGGTTTTTACATTATACCAAAAACCACTCCTCACTTATATGCAATTCAACCTAAGAAGTATTTGTTAAGCACCTACTACGTGCCAGATATTGTATTAGACACTGGAGATACAAAGGCAAAACAAAAAAAGAAAACAAAATCAGTCCCTTCCATCAAAGGGCTTAAAGAGATACACATATAGTAAGTAAGTAATATACAAAGTTGAATGTTATAAGGGCAAAGAAGAGATTTAAAAAAATTTTTTTCTTCAATACTGTAAAGATCTATTAATCTTGCTTGCTGTGGTCATTCTGTCCACTGGTGCCATTATAGCCCCTTTATGATTTAGTAGATGCTCGAAATAGGACCACCATCTATCAGGGCTCTCTCCTACACCCATATGTAACATTAGTTAGTCTAATTTTTTTTCCCTGAAAGATGACAAACATGTCCCTAGAACTTCACTGCCCTGGGAGGCCAACACTTAAGCTGTACTGCCTTTGATAGAGCTTCTTGGTAGTCTCTGCCCATATCAGCATGGCTTTCTGGTCACCTGAGGGCATTAAAAAAGCCCAACCTTTTGTAATAAAGATCCTACAGATTTGAGAAATGTCCTAAGACCATGTAAGTCATCATATTCTGCCCATTGAGCAGTCACTTTTCCATATCATGAAATGGAAGACTATTTCTACCCAAGTTAAGTGCTAGAGTATTATTGTTGAATATCCCTTCTGTACTATGGTGAAGTAAACCTTCTTCTGTTAACTGTTGAATGACCTATAAGTAAACCTGAACTCATTGGGTACTGACCTGAGTTAGCCTTGTCCCTAAAAATGATCTTTGAGAGCTGCTGTAAACAAATATTACAGATAATCAGGTTTTAAACCTCTCTGAACTTAGCAAGCCTGATCCTCAGTAAATAGACATACTGCTTATCACTGGGCCCATACAGAAGCTTTTCCAACTTAATAGACTCTCTCATATGGTATGCTCTGTAGACACAGCTTTTGATAACCCAAGGTCATTTCCATGCCAAAATGAAGCATTGAAACAGGTCTTGTGTAGAGGGAATTATATGGAGGGAATTATAGGAGAAAATTAGAAGAGGGAGCCATCATTTTCATTTGGAGAGACAAGAGGAGGTTTCCTGAAGGTAGTAGCACAGTGACCTTGGAAGGAAAAGCTTTCAATAGGCAAGATAAGGAAGGAATTATGATTGTCATAAATGAGTTTATGAGTCATTTGCATAGAACTGATTATTAAAGCCATGGGAATCAATGAGATCACCAAGAGAGAGAGCATAAGGAGAGGAAAAAAAAAGGTCTTGAGGACAGAGCCTTCAGGCATACATATACTTAGTTGGTGTTGGGGAATTCTCTCCACTGTGAGGAATGGAACCTCCTGGGAGAGACGCACCTGTTGGCAAGTGTCCAGTGACTGTGGGTCAAAGATAAGAGGCAAAACTGAAAGCAAAGACATTTATTGGTGTGTTAAGGAAGATTGCTATCTCACTGTGGCAGCTTTAAGCTTCCTAGGATACAGATTTGGTTTTTATAACCTTTCAGGCCTACTTAGAGTACACAGTCAATCAGTAGTGTTTGGTGGCGACTTAGGATAAACAAAATACTTCACAGAAGATGGAGGGGTAGAGAAAGAGAGGAATCAGCCAAGGGAGAAAAGGGGAGTTTTTGAAATGTAACTATCAAGATTTATTAGAGGAAAACATTCCTTGTCCAAGGGCTGGAGACAAAGGAAATTTTACAATTTTGCAATTGTAAAATTACAATTACAAAAATTTTACAATTGTAAAAAAAGTCCTTTTAGACAAAACTTCAGGTTTTCTCATTGAAGAACAAATAGTTTTTATAAGAACGGATGAGACCTTATGATTTACCATATTCTTACATAATTTGGTATATTTTATTTCTCTTTCAGTAGGGGGTTGGGAACTATCTAATATTAGGCCACCAAATGGTTGAGGGATTAGTTCATCAAGATGCTGCAAAATATTGTGATTCATATTCTTTCCCAACCTTCTTCTGCATCCCTGTGGCTCTGAGGATGCCTACAAAAAAGTGACAGTCTGAGAAAGAAGGGTAGGAGTGATAGAAAGAGAACGAGGAGAAAGTTAGTATCTGAGAAGTCAAAGGGAAGAGAAAGTTTCAAGAAGGAGAGAACACTGAATGGTGTTAAATGCTATAGAACAATCAAGGAGGAAGGACACTAAGACAAAGTAATTTTATGTGAAGTGGGATCTCACTTGTAGCCTTGGAAAGAGTAGCTTTGGGTGGAGGCAGAGCCAATATGGTGGAGTAAAAGTAGGAACTTGCTTTAACTCCTGCATCAGCCACCTCCAATACCTGTAAAAAATGACTCTAATCAAATTTTAGAGCTACAGAATCCACAAAGTGACAGAGAGAAACACATCTCTCACTGAATGCAGCCTGGCAGGCCAACAGGAAGGGCCTATTTCACAGGGCTGGGAGCTGAGAGCAGGCAGTCTCACAGGAGCGATGCTAGCCCAGACTCGCAACCCAGACTAGCCAGAGCAGACTTCAGAAGAGTGAAACACCAGCAGATGTGGCAGTTTCCACACTTCTCAAACCATAAATGCCAAAGAGAAAGTGAAAGTTCAGTAGGGAACTCTGTTGGAACTGGTTGTCTGAAGAGCACAGTCTGGCCCTTGCCCCTGGGGCAAGAGGTGGTGGTGGTGGTATGGCAGGGCGGCTGCTGCTGCCTGGCTGCCTCAGGAGCTCCTGGCCTGCATATTGAAGGGGAGCAAACAACCATTCAGAGGGTTATTGCTCTTCCTTTGACCTGCTTGGATCTGGGTCACAGTCTTAGGTGGTGGTCCTGGGATGAGGAACACTAGGGTGTCAGAGCTTATGGTGGCTGTAGAGAGAGCACCCTACTCATAGCTCTGACAACAGCTCTGACAACTGTGAAAACCCCAGCAATTTGGGACACAGCTCTCGCCACCCTGGAAGCAGAGTTCTACTATGGCAAAGAGCTCGAGATTCAAGTAATTAGCTGGCAAGATTAGCAAACAGAGGAAGTGAAATCAGACCATAGAATCTTTCTTTGGGGATAAAAAGAATCAAAACATGGAACCAGAAGAAGACAAAAGAGTCAAAACTCCTACATCAAAAGCTTCCAAGAAAAATATGAACTGATCGCAGGCTATGGAGGAGCTCAAGAAGAATTTTGAAAATCCAGTAAGAGAAGTGGAGGAAAAATTCGGAAGAGAAATGAGAATGATGCAAGAAAATCATGAAAAGTGAGTCAACAGTCTGACTGAAGAAAATAACACCTTAAGAAAACACTAACTCAAATGGCAAAAGAAGCCCAAAAAGCCAATGAGGAGAAGAACGCAATGCCTTAAAAAGCTGAATTGGCCAGATGGAAAAGAAATTTCAAAAACTCACTGAAGAGAATAATTCCTTCAAAATTAGATTGGAACAAATGGAAGCTAATGACTATGAGAGATCAAGATACTATAAAATAGATTCAAACAAATGAAAAAATAGAAGACAATGTGAAATATCTCATTGGAAAAACCATTGACCTGGAAAATGGATCCAGGAGAGATAATTTTAAAATGATTGGACTACCTGAAAGCCATGATCAAAAAAAGAGCCTAGAAATCATCCTTCAAGAAATTCTCAAGGAGAATTGCCCTGATATTCTAGAACCAGAGGGCAAAATAAAACTTGAAAGAATTCACCAATCACCTCTGGAAAAAGATCCCAAAAAGAAAACTCCTAGGAATACTATGGCCAAATTCCATAGTTCCCAGATCAAGGAGAAAATATTACAAGCAGACAGGAAGAAACAATATTGTGGAAACAGTCAGGATAACACAAGATCTAGTAGCTTCTGCATTAAGGGATATGATATTCTGGAGGTCAAAGGAGCTAGGATTAAAACCAAGAATCACCTACCCAGCAAAACTGAGTATAATGCTTCATGGGAAAATGTGGTCATTCAATGAAATAGAGGCCTTTCTTGCATTCTTGATGAAAAAACCAAAGCTGAACAGAAAATTTGACTTTCAAATACAAGAAGCAAGAGAAGCATGAGAAGGTAAACAGGAAAAAGAAATCATAAGGAACTTATTAAAGTTGAACTATTTACATTCCTACATGGAAAAACCATAATTGCTACTCATGACACTTTTCTCAGTATGAGGATAGTTGAAGGGAATATGTATGTGTATAGGTATATGTATATGTATATGGATATGTATGTATGGATATGTATGTATGGATATGTATGTATGTATGTATAGGAGGGTGTATGTGTATATAAATATATATGTGAGTGTGTGTATATGTGTATACATACATACATAGACAGAGGGCACAGGATATGAAGAGATGATATCTGAAAAATACAATTAAGAGGTGAGAGAGGAATGTATTGGGAGAAGAAGAAAGGGAGAGACAGAATAGGGTGAATTATCTCACATAAAAGAGGCAAGAGAAAACTGTTACAATGGAGGGGAAGAGAGGAAGGTGAAAGGGAATGGGTCAACCTCACGCTCATTGAATTTAGCTTTAGGAGCGAATAACATACACACTCAACTGGGTATCTTATCCTACAGGAAAGTAGGAGGGAAGGGGATAAACGGGGGGATGATAGAAAAAAGGGCAGATTGGGGGAAAGGGCGGTTAGAAGCAAACACTTTTGAAAAGGGACGGGGTCAAAGTAGGAAATAGAATAAGTGGAGGGCAAAAGAGGATGGAGGGTAATATAGTTAGTCTTTCACAATGTAACTACTATGGAAATATTTTGTGTAACTTCACATGTACAACCTGTATTGAATTGCATGTCCTCCCAGTGGGGGGTGAGTGAGGAGGGAAAAAGGGAAAGAATCTGGAAATCAAAATTTTAAAAATAAATGTTAAAAAAATTGTTTTTTACATGCAATTGGGAAATAAGATATACAGGCACTGGGGTATAGAAATCCATCTTGCCCTACTAGAAATTTGCAGGGGAAGATGGGGGAGGATATAAGAGAGAACAGATTGAGGAAGGGGTATTCAGTAGGCTCTATATCTTGGGATTAAGGTAGGGGAAAGACAAAGATAATTTGTAACTCAAAATCTTGCAGAAATAAATATTGAAAGCTAAAAACAAATAAATAAATAAATAAATTGAAAAAAGAGTAGCTTTGGAAGAGGGTTAGGCATAGAAGTCAAATTTGGCAAGGGGGACTAATGAGTTACTAAGTGATGAAAAAGTGAAGTTAATAAATGAGGACTGCTCTTTCTAGATGTTTGTCATTGATGGGGAAGAGAGGAAAATAATAATAGTTTAAAGGCAAAGAAATATTTTTGTTACTGTTGTTTTTGTTATTTTAGGACAGGGGAGACCTGAGTATGTTTGGAAGTAGGGGAGAAGGACCCACCAGGTTGAAGATGAGAGAAAAGGAATGATGAATGGGTCAAGTTCAGGAAAGACAAAAGAAAAAATAGGATCGAGGGTAAAAAACTGGATGTTAGCCTTGTAAAGAAAGAAGACCATCTCATCATCTGGAGGAAAAGGAGGTTGAGGACAGAGAGGTTGGTTGGTCCCCATTTTCTCATCAAATTACTAAAGGTGGAATTTGGAATTTGAGGAGAGAGAAGAGTAGATTGCATCATGGGAAATCAATAACATTAATAAAAGGTGTATCATGGAGAGCAAGGGTCTATTTAAACTAAGATAATGTGCCATTCGGAGAGGTACTACCAAGTAGGAAGAGGCTTGAAGTTTTTACTCAGTGTGAAGTTTTTACTTAGAATGGAGATACTCTACCTGAGGATGATGACTCTTGCTGATTGTGGAGATTAGAAAGCTAAACCCAGAACTGGGGATTGTGCATATGCATATACCCTCATATTTGGAGAAGAGGAAACTAGAGCCTAGAGAAGTAAAGCAATTTGCCAAAAGTTCCATAGTTAGTAAATAGCATAGTCAAGATTCAAATCCAGTCTTCTGATTCTAAATCCAACATCTTGTGCCATACTGCTTCGCTAGGATCAGGTGAAAATTAGGCAATGGAGCTCAACTTTCTAATTATCAGGATTTAACTGCAAAGTACCCTTTTGTTTAAAAGACTCTTGTTACCTCTTAACACTGTTGAATAGCAGCTCATCTTTATAGTGACTGACCTTCAAAGTTTCCAGCTAGTTTTTGACATTAGCTTGACCCTAAATTTCTTTGGGTTCAGGTTTTTCCTTTTGTCTGCCGCATTTGGCTCAAATATCTCCTGCCAGTATCACTGCCCAGCTTAACTTTACTCAGATTCTCAGATTTGACTGTGTTAACACTGTCCTACTGTTCTAACGCTATTGTACTTTGCTGTGTCCTTTGTCACCACTCAGAATCCCATAATAACAACAGACAGTAAACTTGTTTCCTCCAGACTCTTGGCACAAAGTCCGGTTGGCCTGGACTCATTTCCACTAACTTGTGTTAGTGACTTTAAGGGGGATAGCCAATAGCCTGACTCAACTGCCTTTTTATTAGTCTGTACTGAGGTTTCCAGCTAACAACACCCTGACACCCCCTTCCCCTCAACCCAGCTTTTATATTAATCTCCTTCAGTTTGATTTTCATGGGAGTTTGTCAGGAGTTTTGATAGTATTAATTGGTGTTTTCTTAGGCCACATCTAAGCAATTATTGAAATAATTGTTTTTGGTTGGTTATAGTTTTTTTTCCTTTATGTGGGGGGGAAGTGAGTAAGTATGTAGGGATGTGTGTCTGTGTGGTGGTTCTTGTTGTCATTTCCTTACCAGTTTCTTAGCATTTGATGAATTCAGCAGCATAAGTGATTTCTCACTAACCTACCAACCTGGAAGTGTTCTACTCTTTCCTTAATTTTTACCTAGCTGGCTTTGTTTTAATGACAATTTCTTTCTATTTCTATTTAGAATAATATTTAGAATAATTTAATAGCTCTATTCACCAAGCTTCTCATCTTATATTTCACTTACTTGGGTTTATATAATATTTTCCATCCTTCTCCCCATTTCTGTGAACTCTAAGCTGCTTTAGGGTCGTTTTTATCTTGATGATGGACTTTAGCTCCTGGTCCTCTGGCAATTTGCTCTCTTGACCTTTTGGAGCTCACAAGGTTGAAGCCCCATCTGACACTCTTTCCCTTAAGAGCAGGAAAAGATAGATAAAAACACAGAGAGAAACCAAGCAGGGTCATATGCTCATGTGCCACATGACAATGGGCCAGGGAAGGGCCATTTGATGAAGGACCATTGCTACTCTCTGCACCCAGAGTCCCATAGAACTTCTTCCCTGGATGTAGCCAGGTGGGAAATCATTTAGTCAGTGCTTTTTGTAAGCACTGTCAGTTTTGGCTGAGCAGTCCATCAAAAGGATCCTCTTCTTCACAAGGTAAGGAGACCCTAAACAATACTTTGAAGTCCATGTGGGGACTGCATCAGCAGAGTTTCTGTGCATGGATAGGCTGGTCCAAGTCCCCTCTTATACTCATATACTTAGCACTAGCATTCAACAAACAACCAGTGCTTTGCACTTGGTAGGACCTTAGTAAACATTGAATGAATAAATATGATTTGTTAAGCTATAAACACTACATGATTAACCTCTTTTACATTATTTTTCTGGCCCTGTATACACTGGTCTATGATCTGATGAGAATATTTCCCCCCATGATGCAGATATCCACTCACCCATGCCTGCTTAACTATGGGACTCTTGTTCAAGTCCTCTCCAAAAATTGATCACAGAGACTCCACCAAGTGAATTGGGGGCTTTTCTTCAAGTTCTCTTGATACTTTGCAGGTACCAAAGGAACATTCAGGTTGCCTCTTGTTCTTGATATATGATCATATCATATATGATATATGATCAGTTTTGCCATTTATACATTTCTTTGCTGACATTCTTCACACCATTTTAATGTAGTTTCTCATTAGCGATGTATGTATGTATACATGTACATATGCATGTAGACACATTATTTTTGAAAGAGCAAAAATTCCAAGATTAAATTAGCCACCAGAGGGAGTCATATGAATATAATAACAACATATTGATAAAGGCAAAGGGAAGATCATCAAATTATTTAGATAAGATCCAACAAAACTAATGTGCTCTGACCCACTGAGAGGCCCATCCCAACAATGCAGAGAGCTCAGTGTAACTGAACATGAAACATAACCATGGGAATGGTACTGATCCCATTGTACTGATGAAAGCCAAATAGACAGGTTGCCTTAATCACTCATACAGATGAATGATAAGGTAAAAACAAGCAAGCAGAGGCTTTCCAAATTTCAGCCCTGGGAGCCTAATGTGGTGCTGAAAGAGAAAATCAACCTGTTTTCTCTTTCTTGTTCCAAACATCATTATCAACTACTACCAAAATACTGTCAAAATTCCTGGAATCTGCAGTTTAGTAACAATTGTGTTGATGATTCATGAAGCAGATTACATTTTGCCATTGTGTTCACTCTGCTGGGCTGCCAGTGTAAGTGACTGCTTCAGAAGCAAAGGGCAAATGATATGCAAAGAATCATATGTTGGTGTAAAAGATCTTTTCTACTTACCAGAGCTTTGCTGTGATTTCTGTCATGGATGACATTAGCAAAGGTTGAAATCTTTAATAATTAACTGAGTGGTGCAACAATACAAAATCTTGCTCTGTTTTTTATTTAGCGCTTAGGTTAGTTAGCAGACAACACTTCTCATGTTCTCTCTGTGAGCAGAGCACCAGCACGTAAGGGCATTCGGCTCTAGGCCCAGGTTAGTAATGAATGTTGGGAAAATGATTCATCAGCTGGGGGACCCTGGGAAAGTCACTCTTTCTCTCTGGCTCTGGAAGATGCTAGCTCCCTTCTAACACCCCTTCCAGCATTGCAGTCATGTCATTCTATTCTGTCTTGCCCTAAAAATTTCTGTGAATGCCCATGTGGAATTTATGCTCTCTTGTAGGTAGAGTAGCAGAATATTAGACTAAGGACAAAGTTCAGTGACATATTCAAATGAGAAATGATTAAATGATCTTACATAAGTATATATGCATATTTCTTTTTGATCAGAACTGTGATTTCATTGGTTGAGGAAACTTTTAACAAGAAAACTCCTTTACCAATGCAGATCAGTTCCTATTCTGCAACTTATTCTCTTAAGAGAGTTACCTGGGTTAAGTGACTGTAATGAGAATGGGAATTGGAAGATCTTCCCTGACCCTTAATAGACCTAGGGGGGAGTTTGAAGACCTCCCCTGCTTTGAAAGTGAACTCTGCTCCCTGATAGGCTGAATGTAATCACATGGAGCCTGTGATAGAGGGAATTTGCTGAAGGGAAGCAGAGCCCACAGGAAGCTGGTCAGAGCTAGCCAGATGGTGGGAGAGAAAGGACACTCAGGCAAGGAGATAGAGAAGTTTATGAGTAGATGTTTGTCTTGTATTGGTTTGTGGGAAGGCTGAAGGATGCTGTGGCTCTCAGCGTTATTATGGCTTTTGAATATCTTTGGTGCTATGATGGAATCAGCTTACTGGTTTTGGGATTTGGTTTTCTGGTGTTTGAATAAATGCTTCAGTTCTATCCTCTATATGGAGAATTTGGTGTATTTTGCAATTGAATATCATGTGATACTTATAGTCATGGTCTTTTTTTTTATGGTCATGGTCTTTATTGTGATTGTGGATGCTGTAAATGTTGCATTGGCGCTACAGTCACTTGCCCACGGTCACACGGGCAATATACTTCAGAGGCAAGACCTGAGAAAGGTGTTCCCCACTCCAAGTCCAGCATTCTTGGCTAAGGTCAAAAGCAGCACTAATTCAAAGGTCAGAGGGTTGGTGATGATATCTTTGTCTCAGGTCTGGTGCGTCTCAGAGGGACTGAAGGTCAAAGTGTTTGGGACTCTCAGAAGTTACTATTGTTATTTTCCAAAGCCATCTAAGGGCAGTACTGATGTTTACCACTTCTATGTGCGCTATCTCTTGCTCTCTTATAATGTAAGCTCTTCGAAAGGAGATTTGTTTTTGTGTTGCTTGCACTTGGCACAGTACCTGGGCACATAAGAAGCCCTAATAAATGCTTTTTTTATTTCATGTATTCATTCAGAGCATGTCTTTAGATAAAAGCAGAACATACAAATTTTGGGGGTCCCCAATGATTTGTAAATTAAGTTTATAGGATCTTAAATGTTAAATATATGTGTGAACACATGTATA
>CM053581.1:475347410-475372775 GCA_028627135.1 Pseudochirops cupreus
TATACATGTGTTCACACATATATTTAACATTTAAGATCCTATAAACTTAATTTACAAATCATTGGGGACCCCCAAAATTTGTATGTTCTGCTTTTATCTAAAGACATGCTCTGAATGAATACATGAAATAAAAAGCATTTATTAGGGCTTCTTATGTGCCCAGGTACTGTGCCAAGTGCAAGCAACACAAAAACAAATCTCCTTTCGAAGAGCTTACATTATAAGAGAGCAAGAGATAGCGCACATAGAAGTGGTAAACATCAGTACTGCCCTTAGATGGCTTTGGAAAATAACAATAGTAACTTCTGAGAGTCCCAAACACTTTGACCTTCAGTCCCTCTGAGACCCACCAGACCTGAGACAAGGATATCATCACCAACCCTCTGACCTTTGAATTAGTGCTGCTTTTGACCTTAGCCCAGAACCTGGTGCCTCTGGGTGCTTATTGGGTAGCTGAGAAAGGAATATTTTAGAAGTCCTGACTGATCTGGGCCTTTTGGCTTGGACCTTAGGGGATCAATCAATCAATCAATTTTTGTTTGATGAGGAATGATCTCAGCAGCTCTCTCCAGGGTCCGCATTGATTTCCTCCATCTTTCCTGGGCCCTTTCAAGCGGGAGGATCTCTTTAGATGTCCCTTCCCTGAGATTGGGGGGAGGATGTGGAATGGGTGGACCCGCCTCTGTACTCTTCCTGAACCCCTCCTTCTGTAGATAGCAGTCCTGAGATCTCAGCTCTGTAGCTGAGAGTCCTACCCGCCCACTGAGGCAGACCAAGCAACAGCCAATTATGCCACTCACCATCCTGTTGAGAATGGGGAGGGGAAGAAAGGGGGTACAACTTGAAGCTCTGTCCACCCCACCTGGAAAATATGGAGAATTTTTACAGTGCACTGACTGGCTAAAAAGCAAATATGTAAGTACCTTTTCTCTATCATTATTCTAGATCTTCATTGATAAATCAGTATACCTTAAATGAGCTTATGGATTTTGTAATACTTTTTAAAATCAAAATGTTTATATAGACAAGGGCCCTGCACACCCGAGGGTAGGCCCTGGTAAACAAAGAAGGGAATTTTGGTCTGGAAATTACAGAGATGGTGAGTTGATTTATAGAGCATTCAACTGATGTTGTTAAATGAACATTAAAACAATTGTTACTATTTATCTGATTACTGGGCCTAGGGCAAGAGGTAGAAAACAGGATACAGCAGCACAAATGGCAAGATGACCAGGAAAGATACAAAAAGACAGTGAAGGGCAGATGGCAATATGGCTGGGGCAGATGGCTAAATGGGAGGTGGATCATAATCTGGACTTTTCTGGGCGTGGCTGTTTCTAGTGGCCTAGGCAAATTTGCATAGTTCCCTATCAATTAAATATAGAAAGAGTTGCTATCCCTGTTTCAGTCAATAATCAAGACAGTTTAGCCCCAGGGTGAGAGTTCCAAAGTTGAGCAGATTAACTTCCTTAGTGACTGGGGGCAAAGGTTTTAGAGGTGTGGTACTCAGGTTACTGGTCTAGGTGGGGAGAGGAGGGGAAGTAGTGGTGGCAGATGATGGTGATGGTGGCAAGATGGTCTGAGAAGACAGTTAGATGGGATGTGAAGTATAACTCAATAACTGCCTTCATTTTGAGAATTGTCAGTAGTATTCTATATTCTCTGTATAGAATATAGTATTTTTTTTGCTTTTTGAAGGGCAATTGGGGTTAAGTGACTTGCCCAAGGTCACACAGCTATTAAGTATTAAGTGTCTGAGGCTGGATTTGAACTCAGGTCCTCCTGACTCCAGGGCCTGTGCTCTGTTTACTGTGCCACCTACCCACCCCTAGAATATAATATTAAGTAGGTATATATGTAAATAGTATTAACACTGAAAAGAAACCTTTAGACAAAAGTGAACCCATAATGTTCTGGGGTTTCCAACTATTTAAAATGATAAATATGTACATTATGTGTATGACAAAAGTTGTTGATTCGTAGCTTTATTTGATGAGGTGAATTTCTGTTTTTCTATTTTTTTCATGACACTTCATAACATTATTTGTACTCAGACACATGACTATTATCCAGCAAAATTGATTATTCCAGTCATTTTATTCCATGTCCATGGATGTTGTCATTTTGATCACTTATAGAGTAAATAGGTTATATCAGTTGTCACTATAATCAAGCATTGAACAATGGATTAGATCATGAATGTTCCATTCATTTGATGACCTGGTTATTGACCTGCAAATGATTGATTTATAGGATCACAGATTTCAGTAGGAAGAGATCTCAGAGGTCATCTAAGTTCAAATCCAGCCATAGACACCTACTAGTTACGTGATCCTGGGCTAATCACTTAACCTCTGTCTGCATTACTTTCCTCAGTTGTAAAATGAGCATGGTAATAGCCCCTCTTAGGGTTGTTGTGAAGCTCAAATAAGATATTTGTAAAGTGCTTTGCATGGTACCTGGTACAGAGAAGGCACTTAATAAATAACTTCCTCCCTCCTTCCTTCCTTCCTTCCCTCCTTCCCTCCCTCCTTCCCTCCCTCCCTCCTTTCTTCCCTCCTCCCTTCCTCCTTCCTTCCTTCCTAACCTCCCTCTCTCCCTCTCTCCCTCCGTCTCTCCCTCCCTCCTTCCTTCCTTCCTTCCTACCTTCTTTCCATCCATTATACGTTAGGTAGGCATGTGATGGGCAGCTGAGGACAAAAGAAGAACAGTCCCTTCCTTACTTTAGGTGTTTTCATTATGAAAAGGGAGATAACACATATACATGGAAGTGTTTATGTGTGTGTGTGTGTATGTGTATGTGTGTATACACAAATAGATATATAGATATGCACACACATACACCTATATACCTCTATGTATATGTGTATGTATATGTGTTATATGCACACACATACATATGTATATACACACATATATACATAGAGATATATTCACACATATATACATATGAATTAGATATGATAGTTGGTGTGTGTGTGTGTGTGTGTGTGTGTGTGTGTGTGTGTGCGTGTGCGCTGTGGTAGGTCAGCAAAAGCTTCATAAGGAAGTTATTGCTTGAGCTGAGTCCCAAGGGATCCTGGGGATTCTAAGAGGTACAGGTGAGTGAATTCCAAGGATGGGGGAGAGACCAAACAAAGACAAAAGATGGGGTGTATTATATGAAGCACATAAGAAGGCCAATTTATCTGCACTGTAGTTTATGTGAAAGGGACTTATTTTATTTCTCTACAGAAGAGGGGGAATGGCATAGTACATCCATGTCAAACTTAAGTAGAAATGGGGACCACTAATTGATGCATAAGGATCCCTGTGGGCTTCATGTTGACATAGAAAACCACACGTTTATATATTTCTTTTTTATTATCAATACATCACCACATTCAAATAAGACAGGAGCCACATTTTAATCTGGTTCAAGTTGTACTTGGGAGTGTTGGCCATGGGCCACAAGTTAGATCCCTCTGATGCAGTACATAAGGTTCTGGTCTTGGTATAAGGAAGACTTGGGTTTAAATCCTACCTTTGACACACATTAGCTCTGTAATCCTGGGCAAGTCACAACCCTGTGAGCCTCAGGCAACTCCCTAGGACCTACCTACTAAATTTTAGATCTGTGTTGGCAGGGGGAATTCCCCAAACCCAAGTATTCACCTAAATAGAAAGCATGAGACTCATTTGTTTTTTACTTAACATGAAAGCAAGATCATTCCTGTCGCTATTTTTCTTGACAAAGCCTAGCTTCTGTGCCTTCAAACTTATGAATGAAAGGAGGATTCTAAATGATTTAAAAAATACTTACTTGCTCTCATCACTTCTTGGTGAACCTGTGACAAATGTAGGTGACAAGAAAGCCATCTACAATGAAGTGGGTATTGTCCTCTTGGCTCCTAGCATCCTGACTCCTCTTAGATACTGAGAATAACATACTATTCATCACTGTAATCTTGGAATTTCTCAAATTTATGAATTCAGTAAAGTAAGGCCAATTTGGTTAGAGCCCTTTTTTTCCCCACAGAGGAAAAGGACACCTTGTCTTTGTCCTGTTTTTATATCGATTGAAATTTTGGAACAGCCTTCATGTTTTCATTTTGAGAAAGTTATTTTTTGCAGCTGCTAAGGCAATATCCTTCAAGTTAATATTGACATAAACCTTATTTTGCCCAGGGAGGTGAGAAATTTACGGAAAAGAACCATAGCGTGTATTTACAAAAATTATTTGATGAAACTGTAGGGTAGTGAGCTCTAGTGAAATCCATTAAAAGAGCTTCTGATGCTGGTGAATCCACAGCTCTGTTAAGAAAAGAATATTAAGTAGCTCCTAAGTGGCACAGGGATGTGATTTCTTTTTTTTTCCTTTTCTTAAACAAGGGGCTCCTTTCAAAGAAAAGAAAGTAAAGAATGAGAAGAAACTGAGCAGAATGAAGCTATTATGCTTTTATATAATTTGAAAAGCAGAGGACTTTTTTATTCCTAGTCACTAAAAATGTGTCCTTTGACATAATGAAATCCTAGGAAAATAGAGAGGGGAGTTATATTATGATCACCATATCTTCTAAATTCATTATCCCATTATTTTAAGTCACATTTATTTATTAGCTTCCATTTTTGATATTCTTGAAAAATTAGCTGTGAATCAAATAGTATTAAAAAAAGTTCACTATTTTAGAGAAAATACTATAATATGATGCTAGATTTCTTAAGAAAACTACTAGTTCTAGTAATATGGAAAATTTACTGGGGCATGACAGAAGGAAAAACAGTGTTGCCCCATGGATAAGGTGCTAGATTTAGGTTGGGGAAGATCCAAGTTCAAATCTTACCTCAAACCCTTAGTAGTTATATAACCTTGGGCAAATCACTTAGTCACCCTGTACCTCACTTTTCTTATCTGTAAATGAGAGGAGTTGACTCCTGCACTCTAAGATCTCTTCCAGATATATATATATATACACACACATATCTATGAAACTAATATTTTTGGTGAAAAATAAATTCTTGTTTCAAATTGGGCTTTCTCTATAATATACTGATGGTTCTGGGGAAGGAGTCAATATGAACAAGATACATCTTTTCCACACTGTCTTTTGTTTCCATGTTTTTAGTGTGTAACTCACTGCTTGGCACATTGTAAGTGCTTAATAATTAATTATTATTAATTAGTAATTAATCATTCTCCTATTATACTATGAGCTCCTTAAGGTCAGGGGTTATCTCTTTTGCCTTTTTTTGTATCCCTTTGTATCCTTTTTTTTTTTTTGCGCTTAACCTAGAGCATGGATTTATTAAGTAGGCACTTAATAAATGTTTATCGATCAATACATGCATTTTAAATCAAATGATTACTTGCTGTTTATGGTACAGGAAAATGACGCTGTTGACTTAAAGCTGCAGGGTATATTCCTGGTGTTGTTTTTCTTGTTGTGATATAGAATCACAGTAACCTAGACAAACTTTCCCCACCTTTCCCCTTATTACCAAACGCATACATTTGAAAAATGGCCAGCTGGAGTTAAGGTGGATGGCTCTGTCCATGAAACTAAGTAAACAAAGCTCATGCACCACTTTTCACTTGTTAGGACAAATGGAGCTAACTTACTCATTTATGAGAATATTATTTATTCTTTCTCCTTTGGAAATGAAAGAATGTTCTAAATAAGATGATTTTATTTCTGGAAATCAGATTATACTCTGAAAATCGAAGCATACTCTATTGCATATAAGAGTATTAAATAATAGAGAATAATCTGGTTTTTTGTATCAGGAACTCGACTTGCACTGTCATCTAAAAGTCATTCCACAATGAATCTTGTAAGGTCTCTTCGAACAGGTACAGTAACTCTTGCTTGCCTTGCAGATTCTAGAGATCGTATTAGTTTTAGTTTTTGCTGCTTTCCAAGAAAAGTCAAGAGGTCCCTCACATGTAACCTAATAGATGTAGTAGATGCTGTTTCTTTCCCACGACATTTACATTTGTACTTTCATCCACTAATTTTATTTCTTGTTTACTTATGTGTCTGTAGGAGTCTTTGTGACCTATCCATGAAATATATAAAGTAGATGTTGAACAAATACTTGTTGATTGATAGTAATAGCTAACATTATATAATGCCTTATGTTTTACAAAGCACTTTATGAATATTATCCCATTTTATCCTCACAACAACACTGGGAGAGAGGTGCTATTATTATCCCAGTTTCACAGATAAGGAGAATTAGGTAGAGAGAGGTTATACGATCTGCCCAGAATCACGTAGCTAGTGAGTGTCTGAAGCAGGTATTTGAAATCCAGTCCAGATGGGGCAATGGATAGAGTACTAGACCTGAAGTCAGGAAAACTCATCTTCATGAGCTCAAATCCTACCTCAGACACTTCCTAGCTGTATGACACTGGGCAAGTCACTTAACCCTTTTTACCTCTGTTTCCTTGTGGGTAAAATGTGCTGGAGAAGCTATTGTCTTAGTTCAGGTTCATATATATATATATATATATATATATATATATATATGTATTTTTGTGTTTGTACACATATGCATACACACATACATAGATACATGCATACATACATACACAGATAACGACTTTAAGTTGGAGGCCCAGGCAATGTGAATGTGGAAGGGGAGCTAAGAGTCAGGCTTAGGTGGAGGTGTTAGCTTCTCTTTATCGGGGCACAGTCAATGAAATCAGCCAGCATATTAACTGTGTCTTGTTCCTTTTCCCCCTTTAGGTGCCATTTCAGTCTCTGTTGCTGTCATCTCAGTAGTCCTGGCTGGGGAGACTTGTTTAAACTGATGTAAAGTGAGCAGAATAAGGAGACTGCTTTATACAATAACAATACTATAAAAAACAACAACAATCCAACTTTGAAAAACTCAGTGATGAACCCACCATTCCGGAGAAGTCATGGTGATGCACGCTACCTGTGTCCTGAGAAAGGAGTGATAGACTGAGGATGGAGATTGACACATATGCTTTTTGAACATGTCCGGTACAAGAATTTATTTTGCTTGATTATTTATATTTGGGACAAGGTTTCATTTTTCTTCTTTTTTCCCCAGTAGAGGAAAGGGAGAGGAGGAAGCGAAAATAGGTTTTTGTTAATTGGAAATAAATTAAACTGAAATTAAAAAAAATTCTAGCACAGAACATTGGTCAGTGGAAATAAAGGAGGAAAGAGAGATATAAATATCTTCATTCTAGTGGGAGTACAGGAAAGTATGTCTATTTTATTTTAATTTCACATATATTAAAAATGTAGTCATCTCTATATTATATATCTGAATCCATTGGTATAGTGGGAGAGAGAAGCTGAGAGAATGAATTAACCTACAGAATGAATTAACCTAAGGGACAGAGTCAAGATAATTGTAGCAATACTATTTTAAATATTTATCTTGAGAACAGTTCCTACAGGTTAGTGTTAAGATTTACTGCTAAGATACCCCAGTCTCTTCTCTGAGCTTTGGCCCCACATCAGCAATTACCTGTGGGACACTTCAAACCGGATGTTCTGAAAACATTTTGAACTCAACATTTCTCAACAAACTGAACTCATTATTTTTTAGCTAAGACCTCATCTCTTTCAAGCTTCTCTATTTCTGTTCAAAGCACTACTATACCCTTACAGCCTTCTAAGTCTGTAACCTCAGCATTTTCCTTGACCTTATCCCACCTATTCAATTAGGTGCCAAATCTTGCCGTTTCTATCTGCAAAACATCTTTTGGATCTGACCTTTTCTCTGTATACACACAGCTATCACTTTAGTTCAGGTTCTTATCACCTTTCCCATAGATTTTTTAAATGTGATATTTTTAACTTCATGTACAAATTAGAGGAAATATGCTCTTTATTTGGCTACATTAAACATTTGTCCAGAGTCTAGCAAAATGATGTCCAGAGTATTTACACAAGTGCATGTAGCAAGATTTAGTCCAACCTGATGAAGCCAATGTCTTTCACATGCTGCCAGAAACATTGGAAGCACGTGTTGAAGCCATACTTGTAATTCAGACCATATCAGTTGGAAGACATGTAGTATGTGTGAGATCTCTGGTCATATTTGCATGGGGGCTCCAAGAGGGCTGCTAGTGATAGCAAAGATGTGAGACTAAAGATCTCCCCTAGATTATTACAACAGATTTCTGATGGGTCTTTTGGCTTCATGTCACTTCCTACTTCAGTCCATACTATACTCTTCTGCCCAAGTGATTTACTTGAAGTGGAAGTCTGATCATGTTACTTCCTTATTCAACCAACTCTAGTGGTTCTTTATTGCCGCTAGGACAAAATGGAAACTCTTCTGTTTGGCTTTAAAAGTCCTTTCACAACGTGAGCCCCGGCTATATTTCCAGCCTCATTGGATAGGACTTCAGCTCTTCCACTCTGCGATCCAGCCAAATTGGCCTTCTCTCTGTTGTTCATACATGGTGCTCAACACCCCAACTCTTTACCTTTCCATTGACTATTCCCCATGCCTGGTATGTATTCTTGCCACAGAGATGGAAAATGGAGGGTTGCGCTTGAGGAATACAAAGAAGGCAAATTTTACTGGGCCAAATTTTTACTATGTGCCAGATCCTGTGCAGTGAGCCTTCAAGACCTTGCTCAAACATTATCTTTTACATAAAGCCTTTCCTGCTAGTGCCTTGCCTTCCAAACTACCTTTGTATTTATTCTGCTTAACTACTTTGTATTTAATCTCTTTAGAGATAATCTGTGTATTCTTACAGGTGGACTTGATGTCTCTTGACTTAGAATGTAAACTCCTTATTGTTAAGCATGTTTTCAACATATGTACTCATATGTCCCCAGAACCTAACCCAGTATCTGCCACTTATTGCAGACTAAATAAATTTTTAAATTGATTATCAGGTTATTGATGCTCCAATAGAGATCTTTAAGACTATATCTCAAATCCCGTAGGCAAATTTAATGATTTTGAAAACAGATAACTTGCTTTTTTCTTAAGTTATAGTGAGATTAATGAGGTATGTATATAGCATAGATAGAACCTGAAGTCTAAAAAAACCCACATCATTAATAGGATCCTAGATGAACCAGAGGTTTGGAAGAAACGCACCTCATTAATAGTATTATAGATTTAGAACTGGCAGGGACTTTGGAGGTCATCTAGTTCAGTTTTTCATTTGACAGATGAGGAAACTGACGACCACAGCAATGAAGTGATTTACCCAAGAACCCATGAGTTTGTTAGAACCGATGCCAGGATTTAAATTCAGGTCATCTGATATGAATCCAGTAGATTTTCTACTTTTCCATGGTGCCTCTCGTTCTAAACAAATAAATACTAACAATAGTCATTAACCAAATTTTCTAACTAATAAGCTATGTCTTTAATTTTTTTTGATACACACACATACACATAATATAAATATGTGTGAACATAGGTATCCACACACTTACACAATGCATAAATGTATACACCTATATGTATGTTTATATAAATATGTTTACATGTGTATCTATATATAGATATATCAATATACATATAACATATACATACCTAAGGCCTCTGTAGAGTTGCTCCAAATAGAAATGACCAATATTTCTAATGCTTCTGCTATTATCTTAAGATAAGAACTCAGGATATTTTCCTATTCCTAGGATGCTTTTGTTTCCCCCCTTTTTTCTCATAATCTCTAGATTCTTTAACCTGCATTTTCCTATGAGAAATCTTTCTTGCTCTTCTTTGTCAGTAGTGTTAATTCCTTTCTCTTAAAAACATATAATATTAGTATGTGCATGTGTGTATATATGTATATACACACACTAATATATACATATTATGCCACTTCCCCTTCCCCCCAGTTTAAGTTCCCTGAAGGCAGGGTGTTCTTTTGCTTTCACTCTGTCCCAATGGTCCTTCTGCCTAGTACAGGACCTTGTATGTATTATGGCTCAGTCAAAATGCCCTTTGACTGTTATTTTTGCACAATACGCTATTTTTCATCTCCGTACCTTTGTTCCCCATGCCTTGAATGCACTCCTTTCTTACCTCTACCTCTTAGAATACCTAGTTTCCTTCAGGATTCGGCTTATGTCACCTTCTTCTACGTGAAATCTATCTTGATCCTCTCAGCAACCAGTGCCCTCACACCTAAAACCACTTGGTATCTATTTAGGATATTCCCATATACACTGCCTCAGACTCTAGAATAGTACCTGGCATATATTAGGTAAATAATAAATGCTTATTGATTGATAGTAGATGCTTAATAAATGCTTGTTGAGATTAGACTGAATTGAAGGAATCGCCTTTTTACTAGCAGGGTAGTACTAACCCTACAGAATTATCCCTATGATGAAGGATCAGATTCAGGAGATGGGACTGCCTAAAAGGAGACTAGGCTAGTCAGTGGATACTACCTCTACTCTGCTTCATGTAGGAGTATTAAACTATGGAGAATGTGTTCCTTCTCTAAATGCCTTGACCTTTCAATGCCATCCCAAAGCCATTGTCCAATGAATCCTCTAAGCTCCCTTGTTTCTGACCCTTTGACTCTTGCTCCTTCTGCTGATCCCAACAATTTCTCACTCATTTCAGTAGCTTCCACTCTGGGGAAATCAGCTAGTTGCTACAGAAAATGCAGAGTGTGCCAACAGGGAAGGCTTAAAAGTAACATTTAGTAACTAACATTTTTTGGAAACTGTAATGCATCTGATGTGGGTAAGGGAAGTTTGCAAAAAATTCACATTTCCCAGCCAAAGTGAACCTTGAATTAAATATTCTCTCACAGATAGAGTGGGATTAGTAAAGGGCGATTAGTGACAGACCCTCTGAAGAAGTAGTAGGTTCTCCCTGAATTCTTTCGGCATGACAAAGTTAAGGATAAAGTTCACTATATTAATTTAAGATGAAGAAAAAGACATTGACAAAGTCATATGGGATCATTTTTCCTGGTATGGGAAGAGTTTCCTCTGTTAAGTACCCTAATAATGTTAATCATGATTAATGGCTGATGCCAATTACACCTTGCTTTGAATTAGTAAGAGAGACTGGTCAAAGATTTCACTTGAACTTTGCTTTTTGAATAGGACCTAGAACATGGCTATGATTTGTCATCAGATATTAGCTCTTTCATCCTTAGTGCAGGATGTACTAAGTAAATTTAGATGTAGATTGCATCCTGATTTAGTTTGGAAACAGAGATGCCTCATCTTATGCCATTTAGATATGCTAAATCAGTTTTGAGCTACTGTGGATCACTGAGTAAAACCACCCAAGCAAATTTCTTGTCTCTTCTCTGAACCTTGGAATAAAGAATTATGGAAACTAACCCTTTTAAGGAACTTGCTTCTAGTGTTCGATATTTATTTGTGCACCTGCAATTTCCTAAACCTAGTAGAAAACTAAAGAATATGTCATTCAACCATTTCATTTGTGTCTGACTCTTTGTGATCCATTTGAGGTTTTCTTGACAAAGATACTGGAGTGCTTTGCCATTTCCTTCTCTAGCTCATTTTACAGATGGGGAAACTGAGGCAAACAGGGTTAAGTGACTTGCCCAGGGTCACACAGCTAGTAAGTGTCTGAGGCTGGATTTGAACTCAGATCTTCCTGACTTAAGGCCAAGACACAACACATCTTGATTCCCTCATCTTCTCTCCACTCGCACAGCTACTATTCCAGTTCAGGGTCCCACCCCATCCCAAATGGACTATTTCAATAACCACCTACTTGGTTTCTCTAACTCAAGTTTCTCCCCACTTCAATACACCCTCCACATAATTACTAAATTGACTTTCCTAAAGCACACCATATCACCGGTCTGACTGTATCCTCCCTTATTCCATACACTCTAGTGGCTCTCTGTTATTTCTAGGATTAAATAACTTCTCCATTTGATGTTCAAAGCCCTTCAAAACTTGGTCTCAATGTCCTTTCCAGATCTATTATACTTTTTTCTCCTTTATGCAGGCTACAATCCAGGCAAACTGGCCTTTTTGCTGTTTCCCATGCTTGACACTGTCTCCTCTCTGTACCTTTCCATTGGCCGTTTGCCTCCCCTTGACCTGTACCCCAACCCTTGTATATCCTCCCTTTTAATCTTCCATCTGTTGGAATCCCAAGTTGCCTTCAAGACTCCATGCTTCCTTCTTCATGATGTCTTTTGTGATGTCCCAGCTGCCAGTGCTTTCTCTGCCCTTCCTCATCCTGCCCCAGACTACCTTATAGGTATTTTGTATCTCTTACTTATACTCCTCTGTATGTCAGTCAACAAGCATTTATTAGGCACTTATTATGCACCAGACACTATGCTAAATGCTAGGAATACAAAGAAAGGCCCTGTCCTGAAGAAGCTTGC
The DNA here is from genome assembly GCA_028627135.1 of Pseudochirops cupreus. Taxonomy (NCBI): domain Eukaryota; kingdom Metazoa; phylum Chordata; class Mammalia; order Diprotodontia; family Pseudocheiridae; genus Pseudochirops; species Pseudochirops cupreus. Next base: position 475,359,739 of record CM053581.1, read on the forward strand.
TTTCTAATGGGGGAGACAACATACAAGAGCCACGTATGTATATGATACATACAGAATAAATCAGAAGTAATCACAGAGAAAAGATTGTCTACCTCTTCTAGACAGTAAACTCTTCAACAGCAGGAGCTAGTTTGCCCTTGATCTTGAAGCCCCAGTGCCTAGCACAGTGCCTGGTGCACAGGAACTATTTAGTAAATACTTGCTAATTGATTGATGGCTGGCATTCTGCAGGGAGCCCAGAAAGATAGTGTTGAAGATGTGCTCCTTAACATTCAGACTTGAGGTGGGGAGGAAACAAGACACTGCAAGTAACAACGTTTAACAAAGGAGGAAGTTTACTTTGCCTTATTTAACAAGGAACTGTACAGGGACACTTAGAGTCTCTAGACTTCATCTGGAAATTGTCTAGATATTAGAAGACACTGTGTTCCAGAGCAAAGGCTCAGCAAACAAGCTGTGCCCTGAGCTTGGCATAACAACAAGCCTTTGTGCTCACCCTTTAGAATCTAGAATCTAGATGATCTCACCCTCTGGTAAAATCACATAATTATTGTATTGCTTTGACCAGCACCAGGTGTTCTCTGAGCTTGAACAAGCACCTGCTGTATCCATGTTCTGGTCATGAAGCCCTGCTATGAAGCAAACTTGTCAGGGCTGCAGCTCACTGCGTAGCCATAGGTGTAAGTATTGAGATCAACCAACACTAAAGCATGTCCCCCCAGTAGGGGCAGTGCCCCGGCACACATGTGTCATTTACTTCCTTGCTTGTAAGCCATTTCAATCACTCTGAAATTAAACTTCAGTTTGATTCCTGACTCTCCTGTCTCTAGCTACTTGGTTCACTTCTGGCCAGTTAGAGGCTGGTTTGGTCTCTTTGACAATACACATATGGTCAGTCAGCAAGATATGATGACAACCTTTCCTCTGTCTTCAGACACCCATCACATGTGAGAGGCCAGAACTGCATGTAACTGCTAACTTTTATGCCCCCAGCCAGATCAGGAAGGTATGTCAGGGGAGCAGGGTCTAGTAGGGTTGTGTGGGGGGAGGAAATTGTGTCAGGGAAGCCTATCAGGGAAGTTAGGACCCAAGGAAGCTGTGTCAGGAAAACACTGGTCCTATTACAGGTAGGTTAATAGCCTACTTTATACAGTATTTTATAGTTATCTCATTTAATCTTCAAGATAATTCTTTAAAGTGTGTGTATGTGTGAGGTGACATGTTAGTGCTAAATCTATGATCCTGTTATTATCCCTGTTTTATAGTAAACCTAGTCTGATTGAGGTGAAGAAAGGGGTTTGCCCATGGTGACATAGCAAATTAGTAGCAAGGCTGGTACTTCTTTATTTTAAACACTGAAAATAATTTTATAGCTATCCAGGAAAGGGGCTATTATTTGGCATTGATTTTTGTCTCCCTTTTCCTGACTTCTTTATTTCTATTAACTATGTTATCACTCTCCTAGTCACCCAGACTTAAAACCTCTGTCACTTTTGACTTCTCCCTCTCCCATGTCCCCCGTTATCTAGTCAGACCCTGAGCCCTCTTGATCATAGGGTCTCTATCTGCATCAATCCCTCCCTTTTAATTTCTCATGCTACCAACTTGTCAGAAGAGGCTAATGGACCTGAGAGCTCCTTAACTAAAGCTAGATTATTGGAATAGCTTTAAAACTGGTTTCACTGACTCCAGGTTCTTCTTGTTCTAACATTTCAATCAGTACTATTCAATTAGATTCTCCTTCCAAAAATGCTGCATTTATCAAGGAATCCGTTGTTCAAAAATCTTCTGTGTCTCTCTTTTGTCTCCCGCATAAAGTTCAAGGTCCTGGCACTCAGTGTCCATCCCCTTCTGGCCCCAACTCACTTTTCTAGTGGTTTTTTTTTTCCTTTCTCACATTCTCCTATACATATCTATTTTCTAACAAAACTGATCTGCTTGCTGGCTTCAAAAACAGACCCTGTGTTTTCTCACTTTCTCACCTTTACTCAAACCATTGTCCGTCTTTCCCAGACACTTTCTCACTATTCTTGAAATACTCATTTGGAATCTCAACTCTGTTATTTACTATCTATGTCACAAGGTAAATCTCTTAGCTTGTCTGGACCTTAGTTTCTTTAGGGAGTGAGAACAAATGGTTTATGAAGTCCCTTCTGAGTCCAGATCTATGGTCCTATGTATGATTGTCTTCACTCTTTAAGCACAACTCAAATCCCTTATCTACCATGAAGTCTTTCCAGATCACTCACAATAATCTCTCTCCTTTGAATTCCTTATATTTACTGTCTGTAGTTTTCATTTTGTACTTTCAGAAACTATCTTGTATGATAGAAAGAACAATGGATTTGAAGTTGGTGAGATTGGTTATAAATTTCTACACCAAGCTAAATGGGTATACTTGGGCCAGTTTTTTTAGCCTCCCTGAGATTCAGTTTTCTCATCTTTAGAAAGGAAATAATAATACTTGCACCACTTATTATATAGGATTATTGTGAGGAAAATACATCACGTTTTTTTTCCTTCGTTTGAAAGTTCATTTTCCTTAGAAGATATATGTCATAAGGTAGAATCACCTAATGTCCCTCTCCATTTTGAAGATGAGAAAACTGAGGATTTGCCTAAGGTAATAAACCTTAATGTACCTTAAAATATATAAATGTGAATTATTACTCTGAGGGACAGAATAACATAGAAGAGTAAGTCTTATACCTAGCATCAGGAGATTTGTTTTCAAATACTGGCTCTGATACTTATAAATTGTGCTACTGTGGTCAAGTCACTTTATGCCTTTGACCTTTAAATTCCTTATCTGTAAGATGGAGATGAACCATGTGTTATCTATCATTCTTTCAGGGTTATTGTTTGTAAAGTGCTTTTGAATTCTAAAATGCTATAAAATCGTGAATTATTGTTATAGTCATATGTTTCTAACTATTCAACAAGAACCAGAGCTCTGTGCTAACATGGACTCAAGTTTGAGCTTGAAAAATTATCAAATAGGGTGCATAGGTGGCACAGTGAATAGAACACTGGCCGTGGAGTCAGGAGGATCTGAGTTCAAATTTGGCCTCAGACTCTTAACACGTACTAGCCATGTAACCTTGGGCAAGTCACATAATTCCAACTGCCTTACTTTCCCCTCCAAAAAGCAAAAAAAAAAAATTATCAATAAGTAAAACTCTGTGTGGCTTATTTGACCCCATTCCAATAGTCAATCTAAGAACCTTCTTATTTAATTGATTTTTGGGGTATTAAATTTGTTTGTCTCCTAGCAATGAAGGTTACCAATAAGTAATTTTCAGTATAAAGTTTATTTATCATAAAATCAAAAGAAGGACATAAATAGAACTTGACTGAGTTTTAGTGAGTTCTGAACAACACTCAGAACATTAGCAATAGAACTTCCTCTAATCAGGGGCAATGTTGGAGGATAGTATCAACTGTCTCATCTTAGGACCAGTCTTACCTGCCTTTGGCTTCCAAACACCAAGTCTAAGCTCATCTCAGCTCTAGCCAAGCTTACTTTCATCTCTGTGGAGTCAGGTTGTAGCAGCACCTCCTATGATCTCAGCCTGCTTCACAGGCTTTTCAACACCAGCCCCAAAATCATCGCCACGTTTGTATTTCTGGTCAACAAAATAAGTCTGTCACTCTTCTTATTTCCGAACATGAGACTTCCTTCTTTTCCCAGCAGCTCCAATGCCTTAGTCCAGGGCATCATGAGAAAATAAGATTTTGCTCTTCTCTGATTAATACACATGTCTCAGGGCCAGAACACTCTGGAGAGTCCTTTCTCCAATGGGCATGCCATTAGAATGTTAATTAACATTCCACTTATGATAGATTTTGAATAAAGAAGGAATTCGGTCTAGATTTTAGCATATGCCATTTTAATCTTGATGATAATAAAGCTCCATTCTTTCTACATAACTATAGCAAACTAGATGTATTCATCCTAGAAAAAAAAAATCCCTATAAAAATCTGGGTAGACTTATTCACTCAGGGTGATTTTAATTCTGTATCTCTATGGTATAATTAATGTTTATAGGTGCTGCTTTGGTGGGACCAACTAGATGAGTGGAGTTGAAGAATGCTGATTGCCTGAATTTTAATCATGAACTGTTTTAATTTATAATTGCTATACAGTTATGGTCACAGACTATTTTCTTTCCTGCAAGGGGAAATACAAGTGGTTTAAGCCATGGCACAGTCAGTTTTTATATGGGTGACATCAAGCTGAGAATTCCAAGGGTATATTCCCAGTTATTAATGGCCCTGCTGCTAAATCATATTATGTGGTGGCAATAGATGAACACAAGTTAGGATTGAAGCTGATATCCCTACCAGACAGTAAGCTGTCATGTTCTTGATGATATAGTAATATTCCATAGAGGTGGAAGATCAGTTGCAGTATTATAATGAGGAAGTAAAGTGTTGTAATATAAAGAGCACAGAACATGAGTCAAAAACCTGAGTTGAGGTTTAGAATCATCATATTAAGAATGATGCATCCATCCTTATAATTTTGGGTATCATTCATTCATCCTCCCCAAGCCTTAATTTCCCTTTCTGCATAATTCAGACAGTGAAATTTGCACTAGCCACTTAGAGTAGCTTGAGGTTGCCAGCCATTATCAGAAAGTGACACTCCCTAAAATTATGTGCTTTACCATTTTAGGAATGACTCCAATAACAAATGTAAAAACAATAGCTCCTGTACTTTTATTTCAAAATTCACACTCAATTAGGAATCAAGAGGCTGGTTTTTAGTCTGGGACCTGTCACTAATGAGTTATGTGGAAATTAATCAAGTCACTAAGCCTCTTTTCCTCAGTTTCTTCATCTGGAAATTGTGGGGGTTGAATTAAAGAATTAAAAAAAATTTTTTTTTGCTTTTTTTTTTTGGAGGGCAACTGGGGTTAAGTGACTTGCCCAAAGTCACATGGCTAGTAAGTGTGTCAAGTGTCTGAGTCTGGATTTGGAATTAAAGACTTTTTAAAGCTTCTTCCTTAGGGCAGCTAGATAGTACAGTGGATAAAGCACCGGACTTGGAATCAGGATGACTCGTCTTGATGAGTTTCAATCTGGCCTCAGATTCTTACTAGCTGTGTCACCCTGGGCAAGTCACTTATCTATGTTTGTCTTAGTTCCTCCTCCATAAAATGAGTTGGAGAAGAAAATAGCAAACCACCCTAGTATTTTTGCCAAGAAAACTCCAAATGGGGTCACAAAGAGTTGGACATGATTGAATAACAACAAAGCTTCTTTCATCTTCAACATTCTATGATTTTCTAGAATCTCAAAAAACAAACAAAAACCCCAAACAAACCCCAAACTTGAGTGTTAAAAGTCGTTGTCATAGAAATTTCATGTTATTTTTATTCACTTAAGAATCATTTCCCTTAGAACAGAAAAGTATGTTATAAGGAATGATGATTCAATAAGAGAACATTAGAGCCAGAAGGGGCGTTAAAGATCATTGCATCCAATTTCTCTTCCCATTGTAAGGATAAGAAAACTAAGACCCTCATAAGGGAAGAGATTTGCCCAAAGTAACATTGCTAGTTAGCTTGCAGAATCAGAATTTGAACCCAAGTTTCACTACCCTGCTCTCTCTCCCTCCCATCCTAGACCTGTGCTGTTTCCCTGTACACCAAAGATATTTTCATTTAGCCTAGGAGAGCCATCTGAACTTGGGGTGTTGCTCAGCTTATATTGTCTGTTCAGCAGAAATTCCATTAGGGACCAAGTAGTTTGTTACGTGGATTCTAATATTCCCAAAGGGAGAAAAGGGTATAAAATTTAATTTGATTTGGTCTTGATTTATTTCAGTCACACCTTCTTTAGCATGAAAGTAATCCACACAACAGTAGATGCATAGTGTTAAAGCCAACTTTATTGATAGGTATTCCAGCTAGAAATGTGTTGTCAAGTTGTATAATATTGTATGAAGTTATAACTAAAAACATCCTGCTCCATTTTATATCAAGATGAAAGCCCATTTCCCCCTCTATATTTTCTTTACAAACTAGGAACACAGTAAAATATACAATGCAGAACTCTTCTTCACAGCCCAGCACTTCTTTAAAACCCTTTTGATTGGCAAAATAAATCACATAGTGCTAAGGCTGGAAGGAAGCTCAGAGATCATCTAGCTCAGAGGTATCAAACTCTCAACAGGCAAAACTCTCCCAAGAGTAAAGCCTGGACCAGATTAAAATGCAATTGAGAAATAACAAAATAAATTAAAATATAATACAACATAGATAATGTTAATTTGTAGTTTTCTAAGTTAATGTGTGGCCTGCAGGGATCAATTTGCTCTTGATATCACTGATCTAGTCCAGTTCTTCCATTCTATAGCAGAAGAGACTGAGGCACCAGAAAAGAATAGGAATAAATCACATTTCACACTAAAGGGAATGTTAGTATTATTGTCCACATTTTGCAGATGAGGAAACCAAAGGGCACAGTGGTGACTTATTTGTCCAAGGTTATACACACGCAATAAATATTAGAGCCTGGAACTCATGCATTGATTTTGCTTTCTCTACTATACTATGCTTACTGCCAGGTTTGTGTTCTTCCCCCCGAGAATGATACCAATATAGGGCATGATCACAGCTAGTCACTTTCCACTTTTTCCCCTGAAATGACTTGAATTTATTTTGTGCATATTTTGTATGCTCTCATCTGTATACATGTTGTTACTTCAGAGAAGAGAGTAAATTCTCTGAGTGTAAGGACTATTTCATGTTTGTCTCTGTATCCCCCCCTTGTGCCAAGAACAGTGCTTTATATGTAGTATGCATCTCATAAATGATTTTGATTGGCTAAATTAATATTAATCAGGTGATTATTTTTAGCCACAATAATTACACTGACTATCATGGGATCTTGGCACTTTAAGAAGTCATGTTATAAAAAATGATATATTTCAGCAACGTAATGAATTTGAACTTTCTTATATAGTATATTTCATACTATTTAGTTTCAGCTTTACAAATCTGCTGCCTGAGAGAGCAGCTAGGCTATACATATGGTTTCAGCAGAGGAAATACATAAATTTAACTTTAATAGGATGGCTAACACACTAATGGCCTCCAGAGATAGAGTGGTCTGTGGTTTTATTTTCTAATTCAAAGGTGGATAGATTGGTGTCTGGCCCAGCGTTTCTTAAAAAAAAAAATTCATCATAGGACATTGCAGAGAAACTTGGGGCAAAGGAGAGCTGATTTCCTTTTTTTGTTTGTTTGTTCTCTGGGCTACGTGTCTGTTGCTGTGATAGGATTTTAAAAATGGAAAACCATTTCCAGTGGATGGGAAGAATAGTTATGACAATGACTATTAGTCTTAGCTCACGATTAGTTACACAGTGATTTAAGATTTGCAAAATGCTTGACGTACATTGTCTAGTTTGATGTTCACAACAATCCTGTGATATAGGTACTATTATTCTTCCCATTTTCCAGATGAGAGAAGAGAGGCTCATAGAGCCTTAGTGATTTTCCCAGGCTGAGCCAGCTACTGAGTGTCAGGTAGCTCTGTAGAAGTTGTTTTGGGGTTGAATATACAAGTACAAAATTAATTATACTGTAGCATCACTATACAACTATAGAAGCAGAGCTGGAATGGCCATTAGAGATCATCGGATCTTGGCATTCTTAACCTAATTTGTGTCATAGGCCCATTGGTAGAATGGTGAAGTGGTGAAGCTTATAGGCTCCTTTCAGAATAATGTGTGTAAATGCAAAGGATTGGAAGGTATCTTGAAACTACCTTGAAATAAAGTAAACAAAGTATACATTTTCAAAGTTCATGGATCCCGGGGGATCTAGTTGAAACCTCTCATTTTACCAATGAAGAAACAGATCCAAAGATGGTAAGTGATGTGCCCCCATGTTAAAAAGGCATCAACTAGCGGATACCAGTTTTGACCCCAGATGTTCTGCTAGTTCCTTTGGCACTCCCCCTGGGCTTCATCTATTTTACAGTAGGTAGAGACCATGGAATGATTGTTAAGCTGCTGATGTTGTCTGACTTGGCTGCTCTGTGATCTGGTTTGGTTGATAGGAGGGTTGCAAGGCAACACAAATGAATGAAAGATTTCAGAAGCTCTTTAGATTATTTAATCAGTATAGATAGTTAACTGCATATTTCAGGTCTAAAGAATTCCTTCTGTGGCTGGAATAATCCAGATTGGTTTATTTCTCTTGACATCTCCCCTAGACCACTTTGCACTGTGAAGATAGAATCTAAATCAAGGTGAAACAATTCTGTTTGGAGCTATTACATGCCTGCTTATCTACTCATCTGGCCATAAATAGCATACTCAAACCTGGCTAAATAGCATTTTTCTCAGGTCCCAGGATATGGGACAGTGTTATTGTGAGAGCTGATTTTGTTACTTTTAGCAATTAGTCTCCTTGGAGCCTACCATATACTGCTAGAGTGTTATAGCAAGATTCCAGAGAATTAACAAAAGGAATTGTGTAGTAAGAGCAAAGATGTTGCACAAATTGACTCACTGAGGGCAATATTCACATTCAAAAATTTCTTTCCTTTAAGTTCAGCTCCAGCTCTCTGTATCCCTCTGCTAGTGCCATTTCCCTCTGTTTGACCTAAATAATGCTGCATAGAAATTAGTCACTCAGCCTTAGTTTGTACCAAGGCATGTTCAACTTTGTACATTCATGCAAAATATATTTATGGAACATTGTACAGCAATTTGCATTGTGGCAAATTCCATTGTGTTGGCTCATTTTTCATCTTTATGAGTGATAATGAAGAAGTCATTTCAAGCTGTGTCATCCATAAGACGGAATTGAGCCTTTTTGGTGCTGTTTTTAATAGCTTAGGAAATATTCAAATGAATACAGAGACGAAATCATTTGTTACGATCAGGAGTAGGACAAACCATCCTTTCAATTTAGGAAAGTGGCAAGAGGCATTTGGAAGAAAATATGCAAATTAGAATTCCTCCATCATAGATCCGGAAACAAATTTGTCATGAATTATTAAATTTTATGTGTCACCTCACTTCACTATTTATTTGTTTCTTATGTTCAGTTCCTTATAAAGGAAAGTAATAGGACAGTGTTTGATAGAGTAAAAATTCTGTTATCTTCTGAGCAGAAGGAATATTTTCTTCCAATTATGGATGTGTGTATATAAATATATATATATTCATTCTCATTTTACATATATAAATATGTACATAGATATGAATTTTTTTCATCATGGAATAAAACAAAACCAAGTTTTTTTTTCTTTTTGCTGCTGCACTCACACAGAAATAATGTGAGATTTAACGTCTTAAGCATGAAGTATTATTCTCGGCATGATATGCCAATAGAATGTAAGGTCCTTGAGGACAGGGAGGCTTTTTTGTTTTGTCTTTATATCACTAATATGGAACAAAGTGACTGGCACACAGCAGGTACTCCATAAATGTTAGATTGGATATGTACTAATGGAAATTGGATTAAAAACAACAACCAAAGAAATGAGACAGAATACTTAAGAATATTGAAGACCTGTTGACTAGACATCTGGAATCAATATCATTCCTTCCCTCACAACGTCTAATAAAAATTATTTTTGTGGAAACTAAAATCTAGATTGAATATCTGATTCTCATTAAAATTGAAAAGAAAATAAAACCCAAACACACCTGTATTTAGTGGATAAATCTAGTATTCTAAAATGTCTAATAAGTGACATAATTAAACCTTTCTGTGACATAGAAAGAATGCTCAGTAGTTATGTCAGAAATTTGTTATAGCTAAGAGGAATTTTAAAAAAGACCTCTCTAAGTGCCCTTTGGGTTAGCTTGTGGGGGGAAAACATCCTTTTTTCTGATTCGTTTCTCTTATCTATTAATTTTTTTTAAAAAAAGAAACAATAACTATCTTTGTATAGACTATGACATTGTAATTTTTAGTCTCATTCTTATAAGATGGTACTAAATATTGTCATTTAATTTTCATGATTCTAAATTCTTTTTTTACATCTTTAAAATTGCTTCCCAACTCTTTTGGTACAGATTCTCAACACTAATGCGTCATTGAATGCTTCTACCCTTGTTCAACTTGCCATGAATAAAGAGAAAATGAAGAATTATTGTGATGCTTTGATCTCTGATCTCATCAGTGTGAACATTCTCTCCACCCAGAACAAATTACAGTCTATTCCCCATTCTGTTTCATCCTCATACATTTCCTCCCATTAATCCATTACCCTCCCTTCTGCCCTCCACCAAGGAGTCCATCCAACATAGTAGAGCTCTTCCTGTAGAGCTCAGCCTGGAGTAGATGACAATGGGACACTCCTGTGGGCTGCCTACTGATTGCCCTTTACTCTCCCTGTGTTACTAGGTCAGTTCTCTTTACAGTCACACAGCTACAGCATTTCTGAACATTTCTTTACTGGTAAAATAAAGTACACTTTTCTCTCCTTTGCCTTTTTGGGAGTGACAGCTTTAATTCTTTAGAGTGGTGGTTCTCGACCTTCCTAATGCCACGACCCTTTAATACTTGTATGTGGGCGTATCTGCATATGGGCAGACCCTCCTGGAGATGGATAGAGGAGCAGTGTCTGGGTTCCTAAGACCATTGGAAATATGTGTTTTCCGATGGTCTTAGGAGACCCCCGTAACCCCTGTGAAAGGGTCATTCAACCCCCAAAGGGGTTGCAACCCACAGGTTGAGAACCGCTGCTTTAGAGACTGTTGCTTGGGAGACTGTATAGTACCAGGGAAAGACACTGGGGCTGGAGTCAGAGGACCTGGGTTCTAAGCTTCCCTCTGACATTTGCCTGTTGGGACCTTGGGTAAATTACTTTGCTTCTCTGAGCCCAGATAACTCATGTGTAAAACGGAGTAGGACTAAATTTCTCTTCCCCCTCCAGAACTTCTATGAAGAATAATGATGTAAAAAAAAAATAGATCTTTGTTTTAGAGTAGCTTGGGGTTGTTAAAAGCCTGATAGATTTTTTCAATTGTATTTCTTTTTATTCTGAACTTAATAAACACCAAGTAAAATGAGGATTTCCATATATACTATAGAATAGAAGAGGATTATACACAAAACTGCAATTCTCTATTATGTAGAGCTATATAATTTCCCAAATGTGATCCAGTCCTTCTCCTCCTATTCAATTCTGGGCCCAATCATCATCAATTCAAAGGTCAAAATGAAGCAGGTCATCAGTTAGCTATCCAGTTACATATCTGGCAGACAGGTGCAACAGTGGCTAGAATTATGGACTTGGGGACAGGAAGATCTGAGTGCAAATTTTGCTGCAGATACTTACCAGTTATTGGTCCCTAGGCAAGTCATTTTACTTCTCTTAGTCTCTGTTTCTTCATCTGCAAAGGGAGGGAAATAATAGTACCTACCTCACAGGATTGTTGTGAGGACCAAATGAACTATCTCAAGGAAAACACCTTAAATTCTACATAAATACTAGTTCTCTCCCTCTTCCTTTTTCTTCTTCATATTTCATCATTGGTATTATATCATAGCTATGTTTCATAAACCATAGTGGACAATGAGCTTTCTTTTTTTTTCCTGTATTGGCAGGCCAAACTCTTTTCAGTGACTATGGATCTCATTTAGGGGCTCTGTAAAGTTTTGAGGTGGTACAAAGGACAAAAATGGAAGAATATATCACAATATCTCATCTAACATGCTACCACTTAGGTCTTGTATGTGCAGGGACCAATGATTTCCAACTTCACCAATCCAGAAATATTCTATTATATAACAAGATGCTGGGAAATTCTCAGCAGAAAATCAATTTTGTTTCACTTGTTAAAAAAAAAAAAGAAAGAAAGAACACTTTTTTGGAGGTTGGTAGGAGTGTCAAGAGTGTCAAATAAATAATGATGCTAAGATGTCACAGCTCCAAAAAGGTTGCTGCTATAGGGAGTGGGCTGCCTTCTGTTTTGCTCAAGGGAAGCAGGTTTTTAATAGACATGTGGAGGGAATCCTATGGTGTATCCTTTTGTAAAGTACAAAATCCTATTGTAGAACAAAACTCTACACTTTCTCACCACCCACCCACTCACTCATCAGTTCTCTGCAATCTGGCTTCTGTTCCCACCTTTCTACTGAAAACAGTTCTTCCCAAGGTCATCTATTACCTTCTAATTGCCAATTCATTTCAATTCAACAAACCTGCTGAAGTGCTTACTGTGCTTTTTCTTTAAATGCTGTTTTATTGATATAATTTTTCCCATTATCTTCATTTTGAAATAGATCCTTCTTTCTTGTTCTACCAAGTCACTCTTTGTAACAAAAAAAATAAAGAAGAAAGTGGGAGGGAAAGCAGCTCACCAACACATCAATTTATGTCTGATGGCACATGCAATATTCCCTACCTATAGTCTCCACCTTTGCAAAGTGAGTAAGGTGCTTTTTCTCAACTCTTCCCCAGTCAAGCTTAGTCGTTATAATGACAAAGCATTCTTGCTATACTATTTATCAATTTTCACCCTTTTAAGTCTTTTTATATCGCTTAACAATTTCAGTTCCCTCCTCTCCTTCATGAGATCCAGTTATATATTCAGTACTTGAGCAATCATTCTCTAGACAAATTCCATGACAAGTAGGTCATCTAGCTTCTGTCTGAAGAATTCCAATGGTAGAGAAACTATGATCTCTCAAGGCTATATATTCCACTTTTGGATAGCCCTAATTTTTATGACACTTTGTCTTATAGTTAACCCAAATCTGTCTCGCTAGTATTTCCATCCAATTAGTCCGACTTGGGGGACTGTGGGGCCAAGCAGAACAATTGTTGTAGTCATCATCATCATCATCATCATCATCATCATCATCATCATCATCCCCATCCCACAAATAACCCTTTGAATAGTTGGAGAAATTTACCATTTAAGTCATCTCTTCTCCAGATAAACATCCTCAGTTTCTTCAATCAGTCTTCATTTGTCATAGTTTCCAATCACCTATGATACTCTCTTCCATCTCACCCCTCACAAGCAATCATTTGCCAATTCTTCCATTTTCTTCTC
>CM053581.1:475373275-475388575 GCA_028627135.1 Pseudochirops cupreus
TTCAGAGTGCTTTTGAGATTCTTTCTCCATCTGGCAAAGGCGACTTTTTAAGGCATTCTTCTCCTCATTGGCTTTTTGGGCCTCTTTTGTCATTTGAGTTAATCTGTTTTTTAGGGTGTTGATTTCTTCAGTCATACTGCTGACTCTCTTTTCATGATTTTCCTGCAACATTCTTATTTCTCTTCCCAATTTTTCTTCCACTTCCCTTATTTGGTTTTGAAAATCTTTCTTCAGCTCATCTCTAGCTTTAAGGCATTCTTCATGTTTATTGGAGGCCCCTGGTGGGGATGCTCTGGCTGTGCTCTCCTCTTCCCTCTCTCTCCTATGATCTTTCTTTTCCCCAAAGAAGGAATCTAGGGTTTGGTTACAGTTTTTACTTTGCTTCTTATGCATATTCTTACTCATGGTTGTTTAGTCTGTGATTTTTTTAAAAATCTCTGTGGGGCTCTCCTTCCAGAAGGGAAAGCTGTGTCCCAAATCACTGGGGTCCTCCCAGCTGCCGTAGCTCTCAGGAAGGTGCTTGGACCCTTCCCACTTACTGCTGGGTTACTGGATAATGAAGACTCCAAGACCGAGGCCTAAGATGGTGATCCAGATCCAGGCCGCTCAACGTGAGAGCACTGGCCTCAGAACAATAACTTAGTCCCCTTCCTGTCTGTAGGCCGTGGGCGGGAAGCTGCAATGCGGAGGCGGGTGCAAAACCTCTGCCTTTCACTTTTCCCGCTCTGGAGGCCTTTCGGCCAGACTGCTTTACTCTCCTAATTTCGCAAGTCCCACTGACCTAGTTCTGAATCCTGCTTGCAGCTGCCACTAATCCACTCACCAGAGAGGCTCCTCTGCTCCTCCCATCCAGCCGCCCCTGGAGCACAGCCATGGCTTCAGGCCAGGCTGGTTTTGGTTCGCAGTGCTGATGTGGTTCCTCGTAGCTGAGCTGACTTTAGTGGGAAGTATCTTTGTGTGCGTTTTGGAGTTCTAGGATTGGTTTAGAGTCCTATTTTATGGGTATTTTGGGGTGGCTATGTGAGAGCTGCGATATGTTGCTGCTGCTATGCCGCCATCTTGGCTCCGCCTATTTCATTTTTTTAATTGGTAAAATTATGGGGTTGGACTTGGATGAGATGACCTCTAAGATTAGGTTCTAAATTCTGTTATCCTATGAGTATAAGATGATTTATCATGTGCCTTCCAGCTTTAAAAATTCATATTCTTATAATGGGGTCAAAAGAGCAAGTAGTCTGAGGTGAAATAGGCTAGAATAAGAAACTAAATTTGAGGGTTAAGCCATAGTAAATTGAATTCTGTTATTAACTCTTTTTCTGTTACTTACCTGCACACTGTTTGAACCCCTCAACTGTCCCCATCCCCATTTCTTTCAGAAGAGTCCACTAGGGGGGTGGAGCCAAGATGGCGGCGTAGGAGCAGCAAGAAATCACAGCTCCAACACAGCCACATCAAATACCCAAAAAATAGGACTCTAAACAAATTCTAGGGCTCTAAAACGCACACAGATATATTTCCTGCTGAAGGCAGCTCGGCTCAAAGCGACCATTTCAACTCTGAGAGCCGAAACCAGCCCAGCCTGAAACCACAGTTTTGCCCTGGGGGCAGCTGGACAAGCCAAGCCGCGCCGCTGCTGGAGCTTCAGGAGAGCAGATCTGTGACAGCTGTGGCAGTATCCAGAATTATCCAGCCATAAGAAAAAAGGACTCAGGTTAGTGGAACTTGACTAAAAACCAGGGAAGAAAAGTGGGTCTGGCCAAGCCGCCTCCAGGGCTAAGAAGCGGAAAGTGGAAGTTCTGCACCCGCCTCCACATTGCTGCTTCAGAGCTCCTGACCTGCAGACAGCAGGGGGGCCAAGCAATCATTCAGAGGCTAAGTGCTCTTGTGTTGAGCGGCCTGGATCCGGATCGTGGTCTTGGATGGTGGTCTTGGATGGTGGTCCTGGGTTATTAATTTTTTTTTTCAGTGAGCCGGAGCTCACTCATTAAAAAAAATAAAAGAGAGAGAAAGAGAGGAGACAGGGTGAGGATTTTGAATGGAGCATTAGGGAGTAATGGTGGAAGGTGGGAAGTACAGGATATACCCTAATATAATGTAATACTTTTGGAAATTTGGCATTGCCAGTCAGGTCGGTTATATCTTTTCTTCCATAGTATGGTTTCTGTTTCCTAATCACTGCTCTTGACTGCTGCTCTGGTGAACTTTTTCTGTCCATACGTGGGAAAAGGGAAGGAAGAAAGGAATGAAAAAAGATGAGACCAAACCATCTAGTCTTTTTCCAGACAGAAAAATAGAGCTCTGTCCTGTTTTGTTTTGTTTTGTTCTTAGTTTAGGGCAAAGAAAAAAAAAAGCAAACCCTGGACCCTGTTTAGTTATGCCTTTCGAGAAGCATATAAAATACTAATAATCAAGGCAATAAGATTTTTTCTTGATTTGGTTTTGCCCCCAAGTAAGATTAAGCCTGGAACTTTTAGATCAGGGTTTGAACCCTAGCCTTTCTATATCCCTGTATACCAACACCAAATACTATTCATCTATCTGGTAGTGCCCCTCTTCACAAATAAGGAAACATGGAGTTCAACAGCAATTAGGACTGAGTTTGTACATCAAATAGGCTTACTTCGATACTAATTAAAACAGCAAGAATACAATTTTAAAGAACAAAACAAGGTGGAATGGAGGAGGCAGTTAGAAGGGGGAAAAATGCCTGAATTTTTAACCAGGGGAAAATTATTGACAATCTTACACTCTCTGCACTGCAGTCACAGTTGTCTCATCTGTACAAACAAGGAGGTATGTCAAAAATGTGTCCAGAGTGGGTCTGGGGCATGCTAGAGCTGGTGCATTCTTTACCAGTCATGAGTGGGGCTCTAGGCCAAGACCTGGAGTGCTTGCTGAGAAGTGGAGCCAGTAGATAGGTAATTAAGTTATTGCTTGTATATATATTAAGGAGTATATCTATTTGAATGCCGTTTGGTACTGGGAGGAGGTAGCGCCAAGAGAAATTTTTAAGGAGTTAAATGAGAAGTTCCTGATTAGGAAGGAAATCTTTGCTAGACAGCTTCTCAGGTTTTTTATATATGCTTATCCAGCTCAGTAATGAACTGGAATGCTAGATGTGAGGGTAAAAGAGGCATCAATAGTGGGGAATGTTGATGAGAGAAATGTGCTTAACCAGTTGGAGGCCGGATAGCAGACTGTGTTTTAGAAGCATATCTGACCAGGCAGTGTAGGTAGTTCTGAGACTGAGAGAGGAAAGAGAAACCTTTAAGATATCCTCTAGTAATAGCCTGTAGAAATGTACCACACCTAGTATAGCTTAGTAGTCAATCAATCAAACAATAAACATGGATTAGCACAATGCCTGGGAGATAGTAAGAACTTAACTATCTATCTGTCTCTCTTTCTATCTATCTACTAAGCACCTACTGTGATCCAAATACTGTGTATGGTAAGGCCTGGGGATACAAAGGCAGACAATGAAACAATGCTTACTTTCAGGGAGCTTACATTCTAATGGGCAAGATAACAAGATCATATATAATTGTTTACAGAATAAATACAAAATAAGTATGAGTTAATCCTTAATGTTTATTGAATTGAATTAGAAAAACAGCCAGTATTTGAAAGTAAGTCAGTAGGGTTGAGTCTCCTAGGGACCTTAGTCTGTCAGGACTATTCTGGACTTTATTAGCTTATGTTTTTAGTGTAGTGGCCCTTGCTAACTTGTCTGATGGTGAAGCCATCACTACCCTATGGAAGATCAAGGCAATGTGCTTCCCCCAGGTCAGACTGAGGGAAGTAGATTTAAGACACCTTCTTAAGATTCTACCATAAGAGCAAGAGTCCAGTCTTAAGGACACCCAAAGTTGTGGCTTAGCGGTGTCACGTTGAGGTCTGAAGCCACCATAAAGTTGACCAGTGTTTTTTCATACCTGTGGAAGGGGTTAACATGAGGAACTACATATAGCGTAAGGTGAACACTGAGGCAAACAAAATCTGAGCCTGGACATGGGGAGGTATATTGCCACACTCATATGAGTTAGTAGTGATGCTACCTGCGCCATAAGACCTAATATGGTTAGGGGCATAGCCAAAAAAAAAAAAAAGCGCTCACCCAACTCCCATTTACTTGGTATACTTCAAATTTCTTTTAAAAATTACTTCTTACGGAGATAATTGTATAGCAACCCACTTTAATCCTGTTTACATCTGACCCTTTCATGTCTCTTCTCCTTTCTGATTTTCGCTTTTTTTCTACTGTAGAAGCACAGAATGTTAGTGCTAAGAGGTCCTTAGAGATCATTTAGCCCAGGGTTCTTAACCTTTTTTATGTTATGGACTCCTTTGGTGAAATATATGGACCTCTTCATGCTTTTATGTGCATGAAATGAGACACATAGAATTCCAAGTGAAACCAATTATATTGAAATAAAGTTTTCAAAATATTCCTTTAAAATCTAGCCCAACCCCCAACTGTTCAGGTATGAATATTGAGGACTAAAGAGGGTAAATGATTAGCCCAATCTTATTCGTTTTTGGAGCCCCTCCTCTTGTTGTCTCCATTCCTTTCCCCCACTATCTTTGTCTTCGTTTCTTTTGTGCCCTCTGATTTTGTTCCTATTTTATTATTTCCTGTTCTTTTGATTATAAAAATTACACACACTCTCTCCTCTCTCCTCTTGTGGTCCTGCTGCTCATACTCTTTATTTTTTGTTGCTGCCATCTATTAGGGATCTGGAAATGTAGCATGACACAGAAGAGGAGAAGCTTTGGTATGTTTTTTTATGTTTAAAGATGCACTCAAGTCAAACCTCAATAATTTGCCTTAGCTTGATGATAAGAAGAGAAAGCAGAGCAATATGATTTAGAAAATCTTGAGTGCTTTAAAAAATATATGAGTCATTTATAATTGAGATATTCATTGTTTGTATCCAAATGTTTCTGAAGGCCTTCACTCAAGTGGGTTAACATTTCTCCTTTTTATGTTACTTTGCATTCTTTGCAAATAAAGGTAAAATCTCTAAGGGCATGGCCATGCAAAAAACCTTCAGTCAATAAGATTTTATTGTGTTCTTACTGTATGTCAAATACTGAATATGCCAAAAGAAATAAAATAATTCCTTCTCTAAAAAAGATTACATTTTAGTGGGGAAGACAAGTATACTTGTGAGTACATATAGAATAAATATGAAGAGAATACTAAGTATCTAACTGCAAAATTGTCTGGGAGGGAGGGCATTAGTAGTTAGGGGAATCAGGAAATATTCCATGTAGAAAGTGATGCTTAGATTTCATGTTGAAGGAAGAGAGGGATACTATGAGGTGGAACTGAAGAGGAAGACCATTCCAAGCACAGAGGATGAAAAATGCAAAGACATGATGAGAGGTGATGGAGTGTCATGTGACAGAGAGAAGACCAATTTGGCTGGATTATAAAGGATAGGAGGGGGAGCAATGTCTAACAAGGCTAGAAAGAGATTCTGAACTGGTTGTGAAGGACTTTAAAAGCTTAACAGAAGACTTTGTGTTTGATTCTTCTACTGGCAATAAAGTACCATTGGAGTTGATTGAGGAGGGTGATATGGTCAGAACTGTGCTTAAGGAAAATCACTTTGTCAGTAGTGTAGAATGGAGTGAAGAGAGACAAGTTGGAGACACCAGTTAGGGGACCATTGCAATGATCTAGGTGAGAGGTCATGGGGACCTGAAGTAAAGCGGCAGCTACGTAAGTAGAGAGAAGTCAGATGTAAGAGATATTCAAGAGGAAGAAATAGCAAGATTTGGCCACTAACTGAGGATAAGAGGGAGTAGGGAGTCCCTTGGATAATGCTAAGGTTATAAAATTGGAAAACTAGAAGGATGATAGGGTCTTCAACAGAATAAGAAAAAAATCATTGGCATAGAAATGATAATTAAATCTGTGGCAATTGATGAGGTTAGCAAGAATGATTATAGAGAGATGAGGGTCTAGGATAGGACCTTAGTGGATACTAACAAGTTGGGGATGTGATATATATGATGAACCATCCAAAGAGATGGAAAAGGATTAGTCAGACAAGGACAACCCATGAGAAAGTAGCATCACAAAGACCTAGACCAGAGAGAATATCCAGAAGAGGGTTGTCAATAGTGGTAAAAGTATCAGATAGCTTGAGAAGCATGAGAACTGAGAAAAAAAACACCAGAGTCGGCAATTAAGAGATCATTGGTAATTTCAAAGAGTACAGTTTCATTTGAGTGATGAGGTTGAAAGCTGCATTGCAAAGGGGTAAGGAGAGACTGAGAAGAAGAATCAAAGGCAATGAATGTAGATAACTTCTTATAGAAGTTAGGATGAGGAAGGGAGAGGAGATATAGGATGATGGCCCAAGGGAATGAAGGGTCTTGTGAAGATTTTTTTTTTTTAAGTATGGGGGATACTTGGTCATTCTTAAAGCTTGCCAGAAAAACTATTAAGGAAAGATCAAAGATTAGTGAAAGATGGGATGATTGAGGTTATGGTCTGCTAGAGATGGAGAGGTTGGGATCAAATTCACATGTAGAGGGGTTGGTTGGTCATGTGTAGAGAAGGGCTACCTCATTGCCAGAGACTGGGAGAAGGAAGGGGGGAGTTTGAATTGAAAAGAATGGGAGAAGAGAGAGCACATATAAAATAGCCTTTATTTTCAGTAAAGTACAGAATATGTATGGGTGACAGAATATATGTGTGTGTGATATAAAGAGATTGGCCTATATATGGCATGGATAGATATCTGATCTTGGATCAGACCCACCCCATCTCCAAAGGAGACTGCAAATTCTGCCTTTTCAGAGAGTAGGAGGAGGGTAGCCACTTAATGGCAGAAATGGCAGGCAGGATTCAGGGCTGCTATGACTGTGTAATCTGTCCTTTATCTTCTGATGTACAAGAAGGGTATCAGAATAGAATTCTATTTATGGACCACACAGCCAATATCTGCAGTCTAGGGGTAAAATAAGGGTTTCAAAATAAATCTCATTTTCACTGATTGCCCTCCAGGGGAGGACAACACCCTACTATCACTAGTTCTGCTTCTTTCCTTCTTCTCCCTAGCACCCCCAAAATAAGAAATAACAGGTGCACTTCTTTATTGAAGTAAGAAGTTAACAGAAATTGGGGGAAGTTATGTAGACCACAGTAGAAAAAAGAATACTTAAGAGTTGAGGAGTTCTTTCCACAAGAGATAAGAGAAGTCAGATGTAAGAGATGTTGAAGAGGTAGAAATAGCAAGATTTGGCCACTAACTGAGGATAAGAGAGAGTAGGGAGTCACTTGGATAATGCTAGGGTTATAAAGTTGGAAAACTAGAAGGAAGTATTGATTCTCTCAACAGTCTTTAGGGTTGTAGACACTGGAAATCAAGGGATGTGGGGAGAAGATTTCTTTCTATGTTTGTGGCTCCAGGGCAGAGGTGGGAAACCTGCAACCCTGAGGCCACATGTGGCCCTCTAAGTCCTCAAGTGTGACCTTTGACTGTTTAGATTCACAGGGCCACAATTAAGACCTAGAGGTCTTAGAGGCTGCAGGTTCCCCATGCTTGCTCCAAGAAGACCTCCCCTCCACCATTCAAAATTTCACATCTGTCTCTACAAGTTTGAAATATTGGAAGCTCAGAAGTCTGAGCTACTCAGAAATCATGTCTTCCTCTGTGTACTCAGCATACAGGGTCATGGAGTTGTTTCTCAGCAAAACTGCCCCAGGCTTGGGTTTTAGTGAGGCAAGAGTTGAAGTTCTCTTGCAGATGAGAGAGATGGGGAATGTAGGAAACTTGAGAAGGAAATAGAAGTTTCAAATACCTTCTGTGAGGAGTAAGATAGGAAGGAACAACAAATGTTTGCCTTTTGCTGTGGTGAGGCCTCAGTTAAAGTTGGATAACATGAATTTATACTATACTTTGTCAACCGAGTTCTACGACATTTCCACTCCAGTCGACATTCCATGAAAGCAGCAGCAGAGGTATGCAGTGGGAGTAATCTAGGGATGAGGTTTGGTAAAAGATGAATGGAAATAGGTCATGGGGGCAAGGGTTTCAATGTAGAATTGAAATAGCTAACTATAGGGTTGAGATTAGAAAAGGCAGAAAGTGAAATCAGCAGACTTCAGAAAATCATAAGATTCTGAAGGATTGGAGGTCTTGGTGAAAGACAAATCTGCCTACTCTAACTGAGAGCTGCCATAATCCTCCTGATTTAGCCTCCTTTCTGCTCTGGTACCAGAGGAAGGTGGTTTCACCAGAAGACAAAGTACAAGCAAGGACAAAATCATAACAGGGCAGGATGCTGTTTTCCAGCTCCATAAATCTCTTTGCATAGGCTATTTTCACTTCAGGCCCATTTTGCATGGCAAAATGATAGAACTTGGGGTTGGAAAGGATCTTAAATCATTTTCAGAAAATCTTCATGCAAGTAATTTGATGCATAGGAAGTCTCCACAGTAAATGAATGATTCATTTCCATTATAGAGAAAGATATTTTGTTTGTTAAGATCCTATCAAGATGAGGAGTTTCATGGATTTGTTAAGAGATTATTTTCCCACAGTACAATTCTGAGTGATAGGACAAGGGCTTGTTTATTGACAATTATTTTGGATGAGAAAGATCACTGTTTTTCCATTTTATTTTGGGAGGCATAATGGAACATTCTTTCTCTAGCAATAAAGTAACAAGAATTGGTGAAAGAACATCTCTAAGGTAAGGCTTTCAGTCTAATCCAAAAGATTTTCTTTAGAGCAAAGGTTCTTAACCTGGGGTCTGTGAGCTTAAAGTTTTTTTTTAATAACTATTAATATAATTCACTTCCTTTGTAGCCTTTTTATTTTATTTTATGTATTTACAAATATTATTGTGGGAAGGGGTTCAGAGGCTTCACCAGACTGCCAAAGGGATCCAGGACAAGAAAAAGGTTAAGAATCCCTGCTTTAGAGCAATGGCTTTCCCACTGGAAATTGCAATTAAAATGTAAAAAATCTCAAAAATTTTCTTCATGTTGGGAGAATTGGAGAAAAGAATCAAGGAGAGACAGATGTGAAATTTTGAATGGTGGATGGGAGATCTTCTTGGAGATCTTTGAGACAGAGTCAGTCTTCTGAGAGGTTAGGGAGGGTATTGCCAACCTTCTCTTTTGAAAAGAATAATCATAGACTATGTCATTCAGTCTGAATTCCTCAAGCCATAATGAACACTGTATATGGGTCAGCGGTTCTGAGATTTTTGATGATGTCAGGGGATGCTGAGGGAGAAGAAAAGGATTAGGACTTTTATGAGTACCATTAGGGGTGACATGAATTACTTTAGACTCATTATCCCAACATTCAGGAGGCGACAAAACAAGTGGCTTCTGACTTTAAATCTCTACCAGATTAAGACAGGCATCATGAATATCTCTTTACTGTCTAGTACTTTATTTAAAATTTTTATTATCCTTAATAATCTTTATTTTTTATTAATTTATTTAATGTTTTTACAGATGACTTTTGTTTTAATGTTATAGTCTTTTCCATATAGACCCTGAAATGAGCCCTCCCTTGTGACAAAGAAAGTAATTAAGCAAAACCAACCAACGCGTGAGTATTCATGCGTCACGCTCACCTACAGTTTTCCACTTCTCTCCCGGAAGGTGAGAAATTTTTCACAAATTTTTCTTTGCGGACAAGATTTATCTTGTTGATAGTAATATTGATATCTCCTTGATCTTATCAGTTATTCAGAATTTGATTTCATTTTAGTGTTCTTTTTATTTAATTATTTTGGTCATTGTATGGATAAGTCTACCTGTGGTGTTTCTGTATTCCTTATAATTGTCACTACTTAGGATGCAATAATATTCCATCATAATTTGTTCAGTAATTCCTCTGTTGCTGGTAGCACAAAGTGAACCTATGAATATATGTGTACATATATACACACATATACATACATACATACACATATATACATACATACACATGTACACACACACACACACACACACACGCAAGTTTTCATTCTTTCTTTCGCCTCCTTGACATATATACTGAGTAGTGGGCTCTCTGAGTCAAAGGCTTAGTGACTTTTCTCAAATAATTCCAAATTGTTTTCCAGAATAAGTAGTCCTTGCTCTATGCACACCTTCTGAAGATTTACTAAGGCCAAATTTCTCTTCCCTAGGTTTCTGTTTTGACTTTATATTCATGCCCAAATGAGAAGGCATGAGTGGCTGACATGATAAATGGATCATAAAATAATAAAACATCCTATTTGAAATGGAAATAAAATGGAAACAAGTCCCCATTCCCCTGCTATAACCCCTTCCTTCACAGTACTGATAACTGATATCTTGGAAAAGCCACTGAAATTTAATTTACATACTTTATGAACTATCTTACCTTCTTACTACCATTTTTTTTCTGTATAAAGAAGCAATGTAGGGCAGCTAGGTGGTGCAGTGAGTACAGCACCTGCCCTGGAGTCAGTAGGACCTGAGTTCAATTTGGCCTCAGACACCTAACACTTACTAGCCATGTGACCTTGGGCAAGTCACTTTACCCCAATTGCCCTGCCTTCCCTCCTCCAAAAAAGCCCCCCCCCCCAAAAAGAAGCAATGTGGGATAGAGGATAGAAACATGGTCTTGAAGCCAGAAAGGCTAGTGTTCAAGTTGTTCCTTTAGCTTCCATTGACCCTATAACCTTGGACAAATCACTTCATATCTCAGTGTTGTGGGCAATCCTCTTTCATTATAAGCTGCAGAGAAGAAGGTACTGACCTGCTTTGGTAGAGGGAGTTTCCTCACTTGTGAGTTCCCTGTACTAATGAAATTGCATCTCTAGTCTTTATTCCTTAAAAAGGGCAAACCATTTCACTTTCATAACTCATCACTGAGTTCTTAAAAATACAACTTTTTGGTGATTTCTTCAGAATTCCAAAGCATAAAAAGGTGGATTTTTTTTTTCTCTTCTGAATCAGTCACTCTGGATGGTGTCAACTTTTCCCAAAGGATGAGGCTGAGGCATTTTTGGAAACAGCTTCCTAAGCCTAGTAGTCTATCCTAGAGAAGCATCTTTTTTATAGGACTATTTGTCTTTGGTAATTTGCAGCACCTGGCATACTTTCAGTGTGGTTCATCAACTTTATATTGATTCTATAGTGGCCTGAGAATGAACTCTTCTTTTAGCTTTGCAGAAAGAAGACTGGAACCCAGGACAGAATTATAATGAATTATTATCTTTTTCAAATATCCACTCCTTTGAATATTCCTACCATTCAGCTATGTATTTAAATGAGTGTTAGTTGATAATGTAGGTTGGGAGAAGTACGAATGGACTTAAGCCTACAATACAAAGTGAACTCAAATTGACCTTTTTTTCCTGGCTTGGAAATAGTCATGTCAGAAGTGGGGTGGGAATTTTGAAACTGGAATAAACCTTGGACAGTAACATGTTGAACCTCTTCATTTTACAAATGTGAAAACTGAGGCCCAGGGAAGTGAGGTGACTTGCCTTCATACAGTGAGTTAACATGGAGCTGAATGTGCTGAATCTATGTAAAACATCCAGAGGAAATATGAAGAATGCAGTCAGTTATCCAATTTTTTTTGTCTTCTATATTTCTTACTATGTGTCAGTAGTTTGTAGTGGGAGCTGCATAAGGAGCTGCTTCAACCTTGTACAACAGGGTGTTAAAAGCATCCAGAGGAAAATGAATTTGACAAATGGTGTCAACTTTTTGTGGAACTCAGATCCTTAATGTTCTCCATCTTTGAATTTTTCAGCCCGATTCTCAGACTCTGCCTCTTTCCTTGCTCCTTGAACCCTCTTTTGATTGGGATATTGATTTCTGCTTCTGGTCTGGACACTTCCTTCAGTTTTTCATCTCAGCACTCTAACCAACTCTGACTTTCACATATGCATCTTGCCCCTCTTTGGAGAGCAGACTAAGACCTTTCCTGGATCTCTGTGCTGAGAGACATCAGTTTGAACCAAGGAAGCCTCTCAGCTCTAGCCTATAAGGAGTTCCTGCCCCTGGCAGTATCCTAGGATGGAACTATAATAATATCAATATCAACTTACAGAGCGTTATAAGAATCGTAAAACGTTTTACATACACAATCTTATCTGATTTTTATAGTAGTAATAATAGCTAATGGTAGATAATAGTTATGTACCAGTCACTGTGCTCAGTGCCTTACAATTTTTCTCTCATTTGAGCCTCACAACAGACTTGGGGGATAGGTACTATTATTACTCCCATTTTACAGATAGAGAAACTGAGGCAAACAGAGGTTAATTGACTTTTCCAGGGTTTCACAACTAGAAAGTGTCTAAGGCTAGATTGAAACTGAGTTCTTCTTGATTCCATGCTCAGAGTTCTATTCACTGAACCACCTCACTTCCTCCTATAGGAACAATATATAATAACCCTTATAGGTAGGTGCTTTGAGTATATTCTCCTTATCTTAAAGATGAAGTAACTAAAGCTGATAAAGTATGATTGACTTGAACATGATTATCTAGTTAGTGAATATCTTAGGAAAAGTACAATCTACTTTCTGTCTACAATCCTGATTCTCTTGACATTTTTATGTGATTACTACATAAAACCCCAGATCCCATCATCCACTTTCTTTTCTTTTGAGTTGTCAAGGATGAAGTCATAAATTTGTGACTCCTGGGCCCACAAGCAGTTATGGCTGTCTCATCCAAGCTGAACCTTCACTGCTACAGTCTTTGAAAATTTTCTACCTTGGTTTCCCTAACAATGCACTAATGCTGCTTCTACTACTGACTATCTGACATCTATATTCTACTTCCTTTCACCAGTCCTACTTCTTCTATCTCTTCAGATATGAGCATCCCCCAATGTTTTGCCTTTGGTTCTCTTCTCTATTCCACCTATACTCTCTCCCTTGGCCATGTGATTCATTCCCATGGTCTCAACTATTGATTTTATAGTAATGAATGATTCTGAATTTGGATCTTGAGATCCATGCTTCTCCCCAGTCTCTAGGCCTCCATTTCTAACTGTCTGCTAGATATCTCCACTTGGATGTTCTACTCACATTTCAAACATAAATGTCTAAAGCTGAACTCATCATCATTCCAAAAAATTTGCTCCTCCTCCTTGTGACTCATTATTCTTCATTTACTCAGGCTAAAAACAAACTTATTCTTGACTCTTTCCACTCCCTTTCTTCACAAATCCAGTTGGTCATTGAATCCTCTCATTTCTTCCTCTGCAATGTTGCTTAAATCAGTCTCTTCTCTTCTATTTCCACTATCACAATACTAGTTCAGTTTCTCATCTTAAGTCTCTCTACCGTCAGTGTCTTCTTTCACTAATCCATCTTGCACACTACCCCTGGATTCATCTTCCTGAAGAATCTCATGTCATTACTCTGCTCAGAAATCTTCAATGGCTCGCTATTGCCTATTGAACAAAGTCCAAACTCAGCGAAGGATTTAGGTCTCTCCACAATCCGGTTCCACCCCAACTTTCTGGTCTTTTATCTCATGTGTTTACCCTGTGGTCCAGACAAAATGGACTTCCCTAAACAACTAATGTGCTTTCTTATCTTCAGATCTTTGCTGCTGCTGTTTTCCTTGCCCAGTATTCTGTTTCCCCACCTACGACTATCAAATTTTTATCCAAGCTGTAAAGGACCATTTCAAGTGTCATCTACTCCATGATGCCAACCCTGCCCATGCCAAACATCCTTCCCTTGAATTCATATAGCATGTACATATACACACATATTTTGCTTAGTTTTTCTTTAAATTAAAATCTTTCCTCACTTCTAGATTAGCCCTGCCATTGAGAAGAAAAACTAAGATAATGCATCTGATGCAGAAACCTTGACTGACATTGTATTCAATATTCTGTCTTACCAGTTCATCTCTCTGTTGCAAGGGAAGAGAAATGTTTTATTATCTCTTATCCATGACCTTCATTGGTTTTCCCATTACTTATAGTTCAAAGTCCATTTAGAAAGTTTTTTTATTTGCATTATTGTAGTTATTGTGTTTTCTTGGTTCTTCTGATTTTGCTTTGTATTAGTTCATACAAATCTTCCCAAGTTCTCTGAATTCCTTATACTTACAATTTTTTACTTATAATAATATTCCATTAAATTGGTACCATATTTATTCCAGTATTTCCCTAATAATCAGGCATGTTAGAACTTTCTCTAATGAAATACGTCCTTTTTATTACAGTTATTGTATATATACAGTAGGCAGGTAGGTGGCACAGTGGATAGAGTGCCAGCTGTGAGTCAGGAAGACCTGAATTCAAATCCAACCTCAGATACTTACTAGTTTTGTGAACCTGGATAACTCACTTAATCCTTTGCCTCAGTTTCCTTATCTGTAAAATGAGCTGGAGAAGGAAATGGAAAACTGCCCCATTGTCTTTACTAAGAAAACCCCAAATTGGGGCCATGAAGAGTCAGATATGACTGAACAACAACAGCAACAGCAACATCCTCTCTACTTTGTAGGTTCTTTGAAGATAGGGAGCAAATTTTATTTATCCTGATCTGCCCAACAACGTATAGCAACTGCTTCTATCTAGGAGATGCTTAATTGTCTAACGAATGAATGAAAGTGTGCAAGTATTCATTGCATTTTTAACTTTTCCACTTAATAGCCACTGTATATTTGAAAAGGGGTTATAATGCAGTGGAAAGTGTACTGAGGATCTTTTACCAGAAGCACAACTATTCTGTGCTTCAGTTTTCCTGACTATAAGATGTCTTCTCTCTTATTCTGAGGGAGATTGTGAAGATAAATGATAACACTGGTCTGTTGTTTTCTCCTTGTGCACAAGAGTAAAGTTGTTCAGCACTGCCAAAAGCACCTTTTTAGTGTGTATGTCTGTGACATATTTTGTAGATTTATTATGAATACTATTTATTGTTCCCAATGGATTTTCATTGTAGGCTTTCTTTGCCTTTATCCTGTCAGTGACAAGATACATTATCAGAATCCTGAAAAATGCAAAGAAAAAATGAGAGGATAAACTCTGGACCTCTCTGTTCTGTAACACAAAAGCAACCGTGCATAAAAGGCTACCATTTCATAACACAAAAACATAGAGATACCAAGTACTTTGCTTCATTCACTGCAGGCTCTCTAACAAAGCAATATCTACAATGCATAAATAATCTTTTATCTGACAAGTATGTCAAAGGCCAGTCTGCATATTCCTACACTAGCAGCACTATACGAGAAAGCCCATTCCAGTCCCCTGCAGTCTTTACCCTTTCTTTCTTTCTTTTTTTAAATTTTATTAATTTTATTTTTTTT
>CM053581.1:475389075-475413921 GCA_028627135.1 Pseudochirops cupreus
ACACACACACACACACACACACACACACAAAATTATTATTATTAACTACAACCAACTGGGAATTAAGATACACAGGCACTGTGGTAGGGAGATCCATCAAGCCCTACTGGAAAGTCAGAGGGGCAAGGGAGAGGACATAGGAGAGAGCAGATTCGGGGAGGGGTTATACAGTGGGATGGCTGTTTTGAGGTATTGGGTAGGGGAAAGATGGGGAGAAAATTTATAACTCAAAATCTCATGGAAATGAATGATGTAAACAAGAAAATAAATTAATTAATTAAAAGAAAAAATTAAAAAAAAAGATTTTGGCAGAACATTTCATGAAGTATTTCATACTATTCATGTGAACAAAATAAAAATATATGGACTAGATGATAGAACAGTTAGATGTATTTGGAACTGGTTGAGAGGTCAGAACCAAAGAGTAGCCATTAATAGGTTGATTTCAGCTTAGAAGGAGGCTTCTAGTGTAGTGCCCCAGGGATTTGGCCTTGGCATTGTGCTATATAATATTTTTATTCGATGAGAATTTGGCACAGGGCCAGGCACATAATACATACTTAATAACTGTTTATTGACTTATGATTGGAGACATAGATGAAATGTTTGTCATATCTGAAGATGAAGTAGACCTTGGAGAAATAGTTAATAAGTTGGATGCCAGGGTATAGGTTGAAAAATATCTCAACTGTATAGATCTTTCGGTTGAATCAAAGATAAAATTCAATAAATAAATGTGAAGTGCTGTAGTTGGGTTTCCCAAATCACTCACTGTCTGTAGTGCCTGTTACAGATGTACGTATTGCTGCTGTACTAATGAATAGACTACTTGTCCAACTACTTTTCATAAACTGAACGGCAGATATTTTTTTTATCAATTTTAATTTCCATGTATTTGAGTAATCATGGATCTAACCATGTTCTGGGTGCATGATGATATTAGCATAATAACATCTGCAGATAGAAGCATCTTAAGGACTTTACTTCTAAAGGGAATCATTTCTCTTCCTTTTATAATTCTAGGACATTTTCCATGACAATGATGAAGATACCCTGTTCTATATGTTGTTTGATATTAATAATCCAAGGGTCATTAAATTGAATTACCTCCATGGTTTCATTTATCAAGGAATCTTGCATGCTTTAAAATTATGAAATATTTCATTTTGGAGGAGAGACTTTAAAACTGTTTTACTCTACTGAACTGAATACTTTTAAAACAATCAATTAATATGGTGGGATTTTGGATTCACAGCATCATTTAGTCAGTTGCTTGAGTAAAGATGTGTGGTCTGCTGAAGAAAAGTATTTGCAAAAGTTTTCTTTTTCCCTTCCTATATTTTCTTTTAAGGATACTCTTGATAGCTGTTTAGAACATAAAGATTTTACAAATATCAGAAAGCTGGTATATGGGCCAGTGGTTATCATGTCCTTTCAGTTGCTTTTTTAGGTAGTAATACTATGTATGATTCTCACTTCATCCCTATTTGGAGGGTGGGGGAATGGCACACATTTGCTTCCCTGAGCTATATCATAAAATGGTGCCTCAATACTCTTTCAAAGTTTTTATCAGCTTTAGTACAAGCTTACTCTATCTACGTTGTCTGGCTCAGGAGTTCTTCTTAATCTTCTTAAGTGTTATTTCTGAGAATGATATGGATTATCTGGGTGTGAGATAAATTATTCTATAACCTTGTTTCTCTCTCTACTGGTCTGCACTATTTTGTGAGTGATACTATTCATAATCTTCAAATGTCCTTCTTCAAAATGAATTTATATTGCAAACTAAGTTTTCTCTGGCTGCCATATATCTTGAGTTGGTAAAGAGTCAAAATGTTTGCTAGAAAAAGCAATTTTGGGGCCCCTTTGGCCTGCTTGTTATATTGTTTGTTTTTCACCACTTAAACTTCTGAATGTTGATAAGTAGAGACAAATATCCTCTTCTTGGTAGTTGACTATCTTGGGGCATTTGAGGGGCATAAAGAGCTTTTGTGAATAAATCATTCTAAAGAAGTTATTAACTATGCAGTTTCTTTTTATCTTTATTCTCCTAATTTGATGTTGATTTTGACTTTTGCTCTGATTTGTCAATAGTCTGATGACACACCATAACCAATTCTATTATGCTCCCAGCAGTGTTTTGGAAAGGTTCCTGATTCATAGTAAGCAGTATATAAATGTTAGTTATCATTATTGTTATTATTATTGCAATTTTTCATCCTCTTCATCCTCAGTTTCCTTATCTCTAAAATGGAGTGCTTAAATCAAGTGACTTTTAGAGTCCTTTCTACATTTAAATTTATTATCCTATGAACCAGTCATTTTTCATCTGTCAAGATATAAATAATTTTATTTTTTGTGATCTTATTCAGTGCTTACCATGTTCCATACCTTCTCTTTTTAAAGAAAGTGTTCATGATATACAGGCAAGAGACTTTTGTTCAGTTTATAAGCCTTTGGCCTCTTGGTTCTTGAATGTGAAGCTTACTTTCCAAAATTCTTTTTGCATTAGCTCCTTTGCTGACCTTTGATTATCCTCATTGAGTATCAAAGTACAGTATATGTTGACTTAATTTGACAGATGTTGTCAAGCTCTCCATAGAATTTCTTGACCACTTGGCATCAGTGTGTAAAGTGCTGGGACCTCGATTCAGGAAGACTTAGATTTGAATATTGACTTGAACACTAACTAGTTGTACGACTCTGGGTAAGTCACCTAATGTCTCGATGTTTCAGTTTTCTCATTTGTCAAATGGACTCATCACCTCTAGGGTCTGCTCTAAACCTATGATTTTATCATTCTATGAAAATAGATATTGTCACATAAATTGCAATTATCTTCATGGAAGTCTTTGGTTTTGCTCATCATGGACGCTGCAAAATGAAATGACCAAGTGTCCTGCAAAATAATGTTTTTCATTGCCTTTGAGTGAATATCATTATTTTACTCTGGTACAGTGGTTCTCAACCTTCCTAATGCCATGACCCTTTAATACTCATATGTGGGCGTATCTGCATGTGGGCAGACCCGCCTGGAGAAGGATAGAGGAGTGGAGTCTCAGTTCCTAAGACCATCAGAAATATGTGTTTTCCGATGGTCTTAGGCAACCCCTGTGAAAGGGTTGTTCAACCCGCAAAGGGGTTGTGACCCATAGGTTGAGAACCACTACTAGGAGAAAAAGGCACATATACAGGTAAGTACACTACAACAAAATAATACAGAATAAATGCACCAGAGAAGTTCAAAAATATACTGTGTGAGGCCTGGGGAAGTGGGAAGAAGTTGCTATTGAATAATGAGATGAGGAAATTTCATGGAGGAAGAAGCTTTTGAGTTGAAATTGAAAAACTGGAGAAGAATTAAACAGATGAGAACAATATGAACAAAGGAAAGGAGAAATGAAAACTCAGGGTATGTTCAGGGGATGGAGTAAACCATTTTAATTAGGGTATAGAATATGTGTTGAGGTGTAGGTGAGTGAAAAGAGCACTAAACTGGGCACTGGGGGTAATAAAATTAAGATAAAATATAGAAAGCCAACCATAAATCAATATCCCTAGCTGAATATTGACGCAAAAACTTAAAAAAATAAAATATTAGCAAACAGTCTATAACAACATGTTAAAACCAGTACAAAACCATATGCCCAGCAGTGTGCATACTGTATGTTTAACTGCCTTAGAACCATATGGGCTAATTTATTGCAAAAAATCTCTTTTACGGAGTTTTAATGTCTTTCCTCCTTCCAGTTTATCATTTTCCTTAAGCTTTGTTTTTATCATGTACATAATTTGGCAGTTTGATTTAGGATGATAATTTCTGAGGTTCCTTGTAAGGAAAATAATCACAATCCCTAGCATTCATGTAGTGTTCTAAGGTTTGCAGAACATTTTACACTTGTTATCTCATTTAATCCTCACAACAACCCTGCAAGGGATATACTATTATTATCCTTACCCTATAGGTGAGGAAACTGAGGCTGAAAAAAGTTAAACTATTTTCTTATATTCATATAGTGAATTTCAGTCAAGATTTGAATTCTGGTCTTCCTTACTCCAATCCAGCACTCTATCCATTGTACCACTTAGCAGCAAGTTTCATTCAAAATTGTTCTGCTGAGTAACTGGCTCTGTGTGCAGCAGATATAAGCATATAGCATGCCTTACATAATTATAAACAATTATTAATTTAGATGATTAATCATAATAAAATGAGTAAAATTATAATTAACAATTAATTATAGTCAATCAAGCAATTAATCAATCAGCACTTATTAAATGCATTTTATGTGCCAGGCACTGTGCTAAACACTAGGGAATGTTCTTATATAATAAGCATTTGAAGTATATGGAAGCTAGAAAGAGTTGAGGAATGAATGAAAGTATGTTTTTTTAGGTTTATGAAGAGCTATATTGTTACTCTATAAAAGGTAAAAGGATACTAAGAATGTGATTCATGAGGGAGGAAAAGACTAAGAGACTTTGCTGTCGTTCATTCTTTCAGTTGTATTCAACTCTGTGACTCCATGAATAATGAGAATGACCAAGATGCCAAGCCCTTCTATCCTTTATTTTCTCTCGAAGTCTGTCGAGGTTTATGTTCATTGCTTCCATGACACTATCTATCCATCTCATCCTCTCCCATCCGCTTTTCCTTCTGCCTTTAATCTTTGCCAGCATCAAAGTCTTTTCCAATGAGTCCCATCTTCTCATTAAGTGGCCAAAGCATTTAAGCTTCAGTTTTAGTATTTATCCTTCCAATGAGTAGTCTGAATTAATTTTTCTAAGTATTGACTGATTTGATCTCCTTGCTGTCCAAAGAACTCTCAAAAGTTTTCTAAGAGACTAGTGAATATTTATTAATAATAGAAGAATTAACTGGTTTTTTTTTTCCTTCTCATTTGGATGTTTTGTTGTTAGTTACAAACACCTTTATAAATAAATTAGAGGTAAGTCATAATGATACTGTAGTCATTGTGATCTAGTGTTTCCCAGTTTATAAAATTATTAAACTATGTAAGACCATGTTTATATGCACAAACCAATTCAGCTACTCTTGACTTACTTGACTTTTGGAGGATACTGATGGGGTGGTTAAGAACTGGTCTTCATTTTGCATTTTGATACAGCTATGAAATTTCCAAGGAGGAGGCATTAAAAGTTGATTTAACATGGTTTCTACATGCAAATAGCAATGTTCAGTCAAGCATTGGATTTAAACATTACTAGCCATTTCAGTGCATATCTACCATACATAACGCAGGTAGGTTTGTATGGTCCTTTCCAGGTTTTTTGCCATTGTTTTTAATTCCACTGAATAATGTAACTGGTTGTATGGATTTAGTGTTATTATGATTTGGTAATATATATTGAAACAAAATGACATTAACTGGTCATGGCAAAATGTGCATTGTTCCAGTTCATGTTTTCTTTATGCACAAAGTTAATTATGTAATTAGCTTGAAATAAAAATCAGCAAATGAGTCAGTAAATTTAGTTCTCATTAATGGTTGCTGATTGACAATCTTTAAATTGTGCCAAAGGACACAGAACTTTTAAAAGTTTTTGTGAACAGAACAGAGAGGCATGGAATACTATTGTGTTATAAGAAATGACAAACAAGATGCTTTCAGAAAAACCTGAGAAGACTTGTATGAACTGATGCAAAGTGAAGTGAGTAGAACCAGGAGAACAGTGTATATAGTAATAGCAATGTTGAACAATGATTCTGTGAATGACTTGGCTCTTCTCAGCAATACAATGATCAAAGATAATTCTGAAGAATTTATGAAGAATGCTATCCACCTCCAGAGGAAGAACTAATGGAGTCTGAATGAAGATAAAAACACAATTTTCTTTTCTTTCTTTCTTTTTTGGTCTTTTGCAACATGAATAATATGGAAATGTTTTACATGACTGTGCATGCATAATTTGTATCAAATTGCTTGCCTTATTAAAGAGGGAGTTGGGGGGTAGGGAGAGAATTTGGAATGAAAAGTTTTCTTAAAAATGAATGTTAATTTTTTTTACACGTGATTGAGAAAAAATTAGGTAAGGGGCGGGGGGGGAGAAGAACAGAGAAATAGATGCAGCCACTATTTGGGAATTACTGCTACCAGTATTGTTCCACAATGAGGAATGGTAGAATTGGGTCCATAATCAGATATTCAAGGCTCAAAATCCTGCTTCATTAGAACAGTGGTGCTACTTTGGAAGCGTACCATCTAACCTTAATTGGAATTTTAGAGCTTATCTTGCCTAACATTCATATTTTACAGAGAAGGACCAAAGAGACAAAGCAAGTTGCCTAAGATCACATAGCTAGTTACTGAACTAGAAGCCAGGTGAAGCTCCTAAATTGGTATTTTTTTTTCATTGTACTACTTAGCCCAGGGGTGGGGGACCTGCGGCCTTGAGGACACATGTGGCCTTCTAGGTCCTTGGGTGCAGCCTTTTGACTGAGTTCAAGTTTTATAGAACAAATTGCTTTATTAAAGAGATTTGTTCTGTGAAGTTTGGATTCAATCAAAGGGTTGCCCTTAAGGACCCAGAAGGCCACATGGGGCCTTGAGGTTGCAGATTCTCTACCCTGATCTAGCCTTTACCTTTCATTTCCTAATGGAGGAAAGGGAAGAGGCAAGATGTTTTCTGATACCTTTTTCACCTTAGAAATTTGGAAATCAAATGCAAAAGTATAAGCCCATAAAGTTCCCTACTTGTATAGACTAAATAGAAGCCTTTTGGCAATTGGTAGAGTCTTCTCACCTCGGAACATCCCTCTGCTATGAAAGCCTCTTTCTTCAGCTGGTGAGTTTCTTCCAGGACCTTAATTTTTGGGACAGGGTCAGGCTGGCAATGCTTCATTCACTTTTCAGTTGTGCTTCTATCTCTGGACTTTGCCACTATATCCCCTCCCCTCCATGAAAGTACTTTCTCTACCCACTC
This sequence comes from Pseudochirops cupreus, assembly GCA_028627135.1. Lineage (NCBI taxonomy): Eukaryota > Metazoa > Chordata > Mammalia > Diprotodontia > Pseudocheiridae > Pseudochirops > Pseudochirops cupreus. Next base: position 475,396,021 of record CM053581.1, read on the forward strand.
TTACCCCAACCCCTTCATCTCCCATTTATGTATTATCTTTTCCCATTAGAGTACAAGCTCTTTGAGGGCAGTACTGGTTTTCTGCTTGTATTTGTTGTATCCCCAATGCTTAGCCCAATGCCTGGCTTGCTTGCTACCATGACGATGGTCTCACCTATAAACTTCCATATAGGCTTCACAGTCTGGTGATTAGCACATTAGAAAGGAAAATATTTGTCACCTAATTTAAATGTTCTAATTAACAGTCATTATTATTTTTAATATAATCCAATTGCAATACAAACATCGGAGCAAATAATTAGAGCAAACCAAGAGTCAGACAAATCCAAGACAAATCACAGATTCGGTGATCTCTTCCAAATCATGTTTTAAATTATAAACATTTCTTTCCAGTTGTACACTTCAGTCTTTGTGGTTATTTCTCCTGCGAAAAGAAGTTTCCCTTAATTTGCCCAGAGAAACTATCATTTATGAATTGTATTTGTAAATAATCCAATTTTGTCCTGCCATCTCATCTAAGATATAGAAATGTACCCTTTGAGTTGACATTTAACTGGCAACATGGAATAGTGGATAAGGGGCTGACCCAAGAGATGGGGAGCCATGGGTTCAAGTGTCTCTGACATTTACCATGTGGTCTAATTTCTTAGTGCCCCAGGTAGCTTCTATAATCAAAACATGCAGTCTTTGTTTGGAAAGTGACAGTATTTGAAAAAAATGAGAACATCAATAAAATATTTATATTTAACAAGAGACTATAGGTTTCTTGTGAATTACTGATTTGCGTCACTTCTCCGCAAAATCAAAGGTCTGGACCGAAGAAAAAACTTGAAGAAACTATCTCTCCTACCAATAAAGTCAAGAATATTTTCTATGGCAATAGTGGGAGTGACATCATTGTGTCTAATCACTTTTTTGAGTTATTATATAGATGAAAAGATTTAGAGCCCAAAGGACTTGAAATATTATCTCACCTAATTGTGTCAAATTCAAATAGAAGTAGACCCCTGCAGGCCCTATATTGACTTAGAAAACCACTAATTAACATTTATTTTCTATTATATCTTTATTTATTTAGTTAAACATTTCCCAGTTACATATTAATCTGGTTCCAGTTGTGCTGAGGAGTATTGTGGAAAAGGAGTTTGACATCTCTTATTCTAGTACTATTCACGCATTTTACAAAAGCAGAACACGAGACCCCCAAAGAGGTAGAATGATGTACCCAAAGTCACACAACTCATATACAGTAGGATATAGAGTAGAAAAACTGAAAAATTGGACTTCCAAACCAAAAGGGAAAAAAACATGACATTTCATTACTTATACTTAAATGGGAAAAAAAATCTTGGTTTGTGGTCTGACAAAAGAGTAATATTGGTAATATTTATATTCAGTGATCTTTCCCCATTTTGCATTCTTCTTTCTCTATGGATGTCCCAATGGTTCATTTGCTGGGGATTTGCATTCCTGGCCCAGTGGTATTCCCTAAACTCCTGGAACTCAGCCTTGACCACCTTAGACAATACTACCTTCTTTTCTCCTCCACGACTTGTTGCTTCCATATTTCTCCTCAGTCTATTAAAGCCTATCTGTCTGATATTCCTTCCACTCATAGCTAGACTTTCTACATCTTCCAAGGTGACAATATGCAAATTTGATGAACAGACTTGGTTGGGGAAGAGAACAGATCCCAAGTACTCTGTCACCTGTCTCTTAATTGATGTTGGTACTTCCTATAACAATGCAGATCAAAACCCATGAATACATTCTATGTGACTCCTGCTCATATCTTCCCATAAGTTCATCATAAAAAACAGGATTTTCCTTAGATCTAGTGACAGCCCATGGAGACCAATGGAAAATTCAAACTATTTGTTATTCCTTTTGCAGACGATGTATACACTTCTTTCTAAGATCACACTTTTCTGGATTAAAATATCTTTTACCCCACTTCTTGTGTACCAGTCATCATTGTGAATATGCTTATAATTCACTATGTACATTTCCATTATCTTTGGGTCACCACAACTTTGATTCTTTGGGGACTGTGGTGTTTTTATGATTCACAACCAGATAGTATCATTAGAAAAAGAGGTGTTAGGACATAGAGTAATTGATAAGAGTCTTTGAACTGCTTGCATTGTTATCAGCTCTTCCCTAATCTGACCATATCTAGAGTTCTGTCTTCATTTCTGGGTGATACATTTTAGGAAGGTCATTGATGAGTTAGATTACATCCAGATGAGGATAAGTAGGGTGGTGAGACCTCAGGAAGATCAATCAAAAGAAGAACAGATGTTTAGCCTGGAAGAGAGAAAACTTCAGAGATATGATAACTCTATTCAAATGTTTGAAGAGCACATGGGAAAAGCATTAGATTTTTTTTCTGCTTATCCTCCAAGGGCAGAAGTAAGAGTAACAGGTAGAAGTTATAAAAACTCAGATTTAGGCATGATGTAAGGAAAAACTACTTAACAATTGAAACTACCTTAAAGTTGGATGAACTGCCATGGGATGTAAAGTGTTTCCCTTCATTGAAGGTCTTCAAATAGAGGATGGATGACTGCTTAAGTATGCTGTAGAGGGCCCCTGAAGTTCTTGCAACTTTAGGATTCTGTAATTCTCTGAATATTGGTGTTTAAAAGGTGGCTTTTGTTTTAAGGGAATATGGTGGCATTGTTGAGAGAACTATGCAATTTACCAAAGAAAATTAAACCCATTCTTTTTCTCTTACTCAATTATGGACCAAACTCATTGCTTATTTTTAGTATCTATAAAAATATATTTACTGATCAATTAAATCAATGCATTGTGCAGTTGCACTGAATTTATTTCAACCATTTGGTTTTTCCTTTGTGGATAGGTAGGTTCTCAAGTAGTATGTGTATTTCAGCAGTGACCAGGGGAATTAAACAACATGCCAGGTAGATGAATGATATCTTTTTGGTAGACAGTCTTTGTGGCATTCCTCAAAGACCACAATTTAAGCAGGTCTTTATATAAAGCTGCTCTTCTTTGTGGTATATGGAGAAAATATTCCTTTTTAGTCACTTTTAATAATTTTCTTTATTGTAAGCCACTTCCTTACTGAATTTCTCTTGACCAACAAAATAACATATCCCCCCCATAAATGATTAATTTTAAGTACAAGGTCTCACATAAAAACTATTCTTAGTCTAAATTGTCCAAGTTTTCTTAATTTCTGAAATCTCAATAAAATATCAGCTTCCTAAGTTCCCAAGCCTGGATACAATGACCAGTCTCTTCCATCTGTTTCGTTATAATTCATTAATTTGTAAATTATTTTAAATGATCATAATGACATGATTCAAAGATTCCTCTCCACCCTTGTTTTCCAATCACACAGACACATACCATGTGTTTTCCTCTACCTAGTTCACCGTACAGTATTTATGTGTACAGATGTATACATGTATACATATAACTGTTGAAAACCTCCCTACATTGAGACAGAGTGTTTGTAGATTTGTAATCACATTAACTAAGGGAACAGGTCTTGCTCCAGTGAAACTTATGCTCCAGCTCATTGACCTTGTGATTGTTTTGTTCACTGAGACCATGTGATATGATTCCATCAGAATTCAATCTGATGGGAGATTTCTGCCCAGGAACCTTCATCAGACTTGAATGCTTTGACATTATTATGTGTGCTCATCTTCAGCCCCAGGCAGGTTTCATTCTGCTATTAACTCATCCCTGACATGGCATTTATAGTGGAGATAAATGACTTTATACTTCCATATTATTTATAACAGTTGTTTGCATTACTCATCTCACCATGCTTTCAACAACAGGGATCAGGACCTTTTGTTGGTACTTTCTCTTTTGTTTCCTTTGTTGGGTGAGAGAGACTGAGTCATGGGGCTCCAGAGGGCAGTGTTGTGTTGGAAGCCTCTGGTGTTCTGCTCTCTGACTCTACCCTCCCTGTGGGTTTCATACAGTTGAATGCCAACCATTCACAGGCAGACTTGCAGAAATGGCTTTACTCTGTTAGTCTACAATGGCCTTGACCACTTAGCTTTTATGAATTCAGCGTTTACATAGAAAAAACAACTAGAACTGAACTAGCCCACGCATTGCTATTAATATTCAGGTCCCACCAAATGACCTTGAAGAGGAAAAAATTATCTTTTAGTGAATCATGTGGCATTGCTGAATATATCTGCTTTTTCATGTAATGCCATGCTCTGGGATAAAAATTTTAGAATATTAATAGGCACCAGAAAGTTTTGAAATCTCTTTGAATTTCAAGAACTGCATGCTCTTTACAATTGCTCAAATAAAGAAATATATATATATATATATGTATATATATATGTTTACTCTAAAAAGCAAAATCAATACAGTAATAATTGTTTTAGTCACCATCACTCACAATAATCATTTGGATCTCCCTGTCCAAAATACACTTCCCCTTATTGCTAATGTGCTTGAACCTATACTAAAGGTTTGACTTAAGGGAGAAAAATAACCCTGCTAAAAGTAAAGGCAGGTCTAGCCTCCTCTTATTACTTTTCTTTCTTTCTCTTTGTTTCTTCTTTTGTTTGTTTGTTTCTCTCTCTCTCTCTTCCTCCATCCCTCCCTTCCTTCCTTCCTTCCTTCCTTCCTTCCTTCCTTCCTTCCTTTTTGTTTTGATTGTGTGAGTAGTGGTATGGTGGTGGTAAGAGAAGAAAGAGTATGGGAAATGGCAGGTATTTGTGAATTCATTTTTCTTCCCTTTTAGTCCCATTTGCCTCTACATAAATAAATATTAAATAATAATAAATATTATAAGTGATCGTCATTTGTAGTTGTCTATCTCTCTGTGTATCTGTCATCTATATGAATGTCTGTTGCATTGCTTATTGAACTTCTCCCATCATACCAGTGTAATCCTGGAAGTAGTTGAATCACTAAGTAGAGGCCACCTACTGTCCTGGAATACACATTCACTTACAACCTAGTCTCATTTCTATTAATATATAACTCATCAACTTTCAAGAAATCAGTTAACCTCTCTAGACCTCAGTTTCTTTACCTTTAAAATAAGGGCTTGGGCTAGGTGATCTCTCCATTCCCTTCCATCTCTAAGGCTTTATGACAGCTAATAATACTGTGCCTGGGCAAGTCACTTAACTCTGCCTCAGTTTCCTCATCTGTAAAATGAACTAGAGAAGGAAATGTCAAACCACTCCAGTGTCTCTGCCAAGAAAACCTCAAATGAGGTCATGAAGAGTTGGACACAACTGAATAACAACAAAGTAATGCTGTCAGGGCAAGGGAACAGCTATGCCTACCATGGAAAAAGTTTCTTCAGGTCATATTTTAATTGTTTTTTTAATGTTTCTCCAAAAGCTAAGAAAGAACCCAAATCTTTGTGTTCGTTTATTTGTAGGTTCAAAACTCTCCATTCCAATGGTAGCCATATCTACAATCATTCTCTTGCTCTTTAATGGATATTCATTTCTCCAAGCCAAGTAATTTCCATAGACGAATAGTCTTGCCATGCTATTGATACCTGATACCTCCTCAAGGAGCCAAAGGGCCAAGCAGCAGCATGACTTGACTGAATCACTGTCACAAAAACCGTGGACCACCCTGATGAGAACTACTCTAAGCCTTGGTAGCTGCTGGCCTGGCCCTCTTAGAGGAGCCTGTTATCTAACAGAAGCAGCTTTATGGTCTGACTCACCTGCCACAGGCATTATGATGCCCACGACTCAATCAGTCTTGGCAAGGTGGAATGTTTGCTTCCCTGATTTACGAAGCAAATTGCTTCCAGCTATCTCTGGGGAGAATCATTTTAGCATCATAATTTAAAAGGGAATGTTAGGGAATTCTCTTGAAATGACAGAGCTCAATGGACTTTCTCTTTGTTGTTTTTAAGGCCAAAACCATTTTTTCAGAGGCAAGATCATTAACTCTCCAAACTAAGGATTTATAAATACCCAGACTTACAAAATGTTAGAACTATAAGGGACTTCAGGGATAATGGGACCACCTATCTATAATCACAACACAGTTAGCAAAGGGTTGTAAAATCATGAATCCATCCCTTCTCCAACACAACCTTTGGGGGAAAGAAAAAAGCATAAAACTAGACTCATTTAGATGGAGATGGTGTTTAGGCTTTTTTGAAGTATCTTTGAAGTAGAGACAGGCAGTGCTTTCTTTGAACTAGAGAATAGGTTTACCACTACAGAATATTTTATTTTGCCAGTAATGGCCATACCTATTGGACAGTTAGATGGCATAGTATATTGAATACTGGACTCAGTGTCAGGAAGATCTGAATTTGAATCCCCCCACATATGTGTGTATGTATGTACATATAAACATACATATGTATGTATGTGCTTGTGTGCATATACATATAATGTATGTATATGCAAATCTAGTGGCAGCTAGGTGATGCAGTAGAGTGAGGGGCCTGGGGTCAAGAAGACTCATCTTCCTGAGTTCAAATCCAGCCTCATACATGTGACCCTGGGCAAGTCATTTAATCCTGTTTGCCTCAGTTTCCTCATCTGTAAAATGAGTTGGAGAAGGAAATGGCAAACTACTCTGTATTTTTGCCAAAAAAAAAAAATCCCAAATGGTGTCACAAAGAGTTGGACATGACTGAAATGACTGAACAACAAAATTTGCAAACCTTAAAGCTAAAGTTTGCAAACCTTAAATATGAGCTTTTAAAATTATTGTCCATAGCGTTGTATGTCAGTCGTGCTGTCTGTTTAATTCTTGTTTTCAAGTTCAGTGCTTTATCCACTACAGCATAGTGCTTCACACTGTGCCATGCAGGCTTACACCTTTAAGGCACATTAGCTATAGAACTGGGGAGAAGTAAAGTTTAGAACTAATGTTTCCAAAGGATGGTTTGAGATTATCCAAAGAAATTCTAGACATGACATTTTTGTTCCCTAATATCTTGAATGAGAGGCAAGTCTTGGAGTAGAAAGGTCTCAGGTTGGGGATGGGAGCCAGATTCAGGCACAAGAATAACCAGAGATATTCTACTCTCCTCATCCCTCCCCCTGGCCCCTTAGTCAATCCTACCTTATTCCCCATGTCAAAGGAGACTCTCTGAAATCCAGACAGATTTCAAAGAACCTTTTCCTAGGATCATATATTTGGATCTGAAAGGGATTTAAGAGGTTGTTAAGGCTAATGTCTTCATTTATAGAAGAGGAAATTGAAGCATGAAGTCCTGAGAATGGAGGCAACATAAGGATTTCTCTTTGCTCCACAGGTAAGTTAGGTCACTTAGGGGCCCATTATCTGCTTCCATAACAGATGCTGACAACAGGGAGACAGAAATATTAGGGTTTTTGTTATTTCCAACAAGGACGTGGCAATCTAGCTAGAGAAGTGCAAGATATGGAGATGAATTCAACATGAAGTTCTACACAAGTTAAGGAGAGGCTCACTGACAAAGTTAGTTTTGAAATTAGGATTGCTAATAAATCTGCTTTTCTAAGAAGCAGCTAGAATGCTGCTATTTCAATGCCCCCCCCCTTGCAATACCTCCGTTCCATCTTGCCTCTTCATTAAATTCTTAAGTCCTTCCAAAAGTATTTCTTAATTCTCACAATTCCCCTCCTTTTCACCCTTCCTCTTTCATCTTTCCTCCACTCATTGGTAAGGTGGAACCAAAATAGAATGTGGAAAGTTTAAAGAGTTTCTTATTAACATTAGAGAATTTCCTCTATGTCAGGTCTGAGGACTGTACGCCAGAAAATGAAATGATCTTACTGTGTTCCACATTGGCTCATTGCTTCCAAACTATGGGGTGGTACTGGGGCCCCATTAACTACTTCCAAAGTTTCAGGCCAAGCCCAAGACAAGTCTGTAAGAAGTAATTTGGGCTCCTAGGTAGAGTTATCTCTCAGAATGCTTCTGGACTATCAGGCCGCTGGAAGGCCAGGTTGGTTCTAAGGCTTTTCTTTTCCTACCTTTGATACATATTATTAGCTGTGTGACCTATCATTTTAACCTATTTAACCTATCAGTTCCCCAAGTCAACCTTTGTACTATCAGTTGCAGAGAAGTGGTTAACATCAACAGAGGAAATTTCTTCAACTTGAGTTCCCTATACTCAAAAGTTTGAGTCAAGAAAAAAATACCCTAAATGTCCAAGAATTGTCTGTCAAATAATTAATATGCATCTATTATATGCACAACCCTTGCCATTTTTTTTTCCTAAGTGTGAAAACCTATTCTAGAAGGAAGACAAGACATCCAACTATTCAAGTTGTTATCACTAGGAAATAAGCAGTGCTTTCAGTTCTCTGACAACATAATGAAATTACTAGCCTGTCGCATTCCTGTACCCAGTTGACACTTGCATCACCTAAACTTGTCTTGGTTTAAAATAACAATGATAGTGATAGTAATAATTTAATAAAATACTGAGTGCTTTCTGAAAACACAAAATTTAGGAGCACTTAGTTGTCCTTAACAGCCTACAATCTAATTGAAATGAAATAAAATTATTCCAAAGCACCTTTGACTATGCCCAAAAAAGTCATTGTTGATAGATTCCATGATTCTTGCAGATAAATATTCATATACTATCAAAAAAGAGGCATCGTGGCATAGAGAGGATGGTCCACTTTTGACACACTACTGAATGTGTGAAGGACAAATGACTGAACATCCCAGTGTGCCACAGTGACCCCTCCTCCTTTCCCCTCACACCCCTCTATAAGACTATTAGTTGTAGAGGAGTTGCTGACCTGTAATGGTGTTGGTGGGTTTTTTTAATTTTCAATTTTATTTATTTTATTCTGAACTTAAGAAACAAAACAAGCATTTCCATAACTTGGTATGTTAGAAAAAATGAAGATTGCACATGAAACTGCAAATCTATTCTGTACAACTTGTTATTCCTTCTAAATATGTAATAAAGTTATCGTGTAGTAGTGGTGTTTCCATACTAGCGATTGCCTACACAGGTAAAATCACAAGTTGGAGAAACCAATTGCATCAAAAAAGGAAATGCAGATTTCCTGGGTCATGCCATGTTGTGGTAGAACTAGTCATAACAACAATAATAATAACGACTGACGTTCATATAGTTCTTTGAAGTTTGCAGAGTTATTCGTTCAGCCTTTTCTGACTCTTTGTGACCTCATTTGGGGTTTTCTTGGCAAAGATCCTGGAGTGATTTGCCATTTCCTTCTCCAATTCATTTTACAGACGAAGAAACTACAGGCAGATACGATTAAGTGACTTACCCAGGGTCACATAGCTAGGAAGTGTCTGAGGTCAGATTCGAACTCAGGAAAAAGTCTTCCTGACACCAAGCCCAGAACTGCGCCACCTGGCTGTCTCAAAGTTTATAGAGTACTTTATCATAATCAAATCAGTACTGTCATTGATGCTGCAAGGTGTGTATCAGTCAACTCTTTATGTCCCCTTTTACCTTCCCTGTAATTGGGATGGCCTCTTCAAGGCCATCACTCCCCAATATGTGTTGACATAAAGAAGACTAGGAATTGTCTTCATTTTTTTATTTGTATTTCCAGTGCTTAGCTCAATGCATGGTAGGTAAGGGCTTAGAAATGGTTTCTCTTTCATTTCTTCTTTCAAGTCAAAAAACAACCCAGTGAGGTAGTTATAAAAAATATTATTGTTCCCATTTTACAGATGAGGAAACTGAATCTCTTTGGGATTAAATAACTAGCCCATCACCAGGGCTAGTAAATGTAATACTTAAAAGATTTTTCTTCTTCTGTATTTTGAGTGGTTTGGCAAATGCTAGTTATTCTAGAACACATTTTACCTACTGATTTTAATTTCCTGAAAAATTATGCCCATAGTAGCTCATTACTTGCCCATATTTTACAAGCTTTAATATTGGTTCTGGTTCCTTTCCTCAGCATTGTAAATGTGTCAAAGTAGCATTCTCTCTCTCTCTCTTTCCATATATATGCCGATACATTGCCATTGTAGTTAACTTGACATATACATATATACATACATACATACATACATACACATATATGTGTGTGTATATACCCACACATTTATGTATATATATATATATATGTATATATATATATATATATAGATAGATAGATAGATATTTGAAATTTCAATTAATAAGTTCTTTGGGGGACATTTATTGTGCTCAGAGAGGCACAGCATGGTTTAAAGAGTTACTCATGATATGATAAAAGTGGAAAGCTAAGCTAAAGAGAGATGTTTCGAAAGGAGAATACATTTCTTCAGATAGCTGAAACCTTAACAGAGATAGAACTAAGTCCTGTTAATGAGGGCCTGTTCTCCATTGCCTACTGCAATGATAAATGTATGCAGTTAACTCCATTACATGGGTCAGCTGTTTGGAATTTGTGTGGCCCTGGTTATAAGGGATAGAGTGTGAAAAGACCAGCACTAATTGATCCCTACAGCTGACAAAACTCAAGCACATTCTACCAAAGGTGGGTCAGTAGAGTACTTTGAATTATTTCATTTATAAAAGAGAATGCATTTATAGAGACTGATTACCTAGGTCCCTTCCTAAACGTCCCCTTACTTACCTTTGGTCAAATCAGCAAACATATATTAAGTACCTACTATGTCCTCCCCCCCCCCCTCCCCGCCCCAACAAAAGGGGCCATCCCTTGACTCACTTCCTAAAGAGGCCTATTCACTGATTGGGCATTACCATACTCAAAGTGAGAACCTGAAAAGACCTTAGCCTGAAAGGGCCAGGGTCCCTCATTGCATCCTGGACCATCTCTAGTCATTCTGTTCTCTATCTGACCACTGGACTCAGATGACTCTGGAGGAGAAAGTGAGGCTGGTGACCTTGCACAGCCCTCCCTCACTCAAATCAAAGTCAACTGCAAGTCATGTCATCATTTCCTTGATGTCATGGTTCTCTTTGAGAAAGAAGGACAAACACAACAATCACTATGTACCAAGCTTTGTGCTGGTGTTATAAGTGCTGGTGATATAAAGAAAGGTGAAAACATTGCCTTCCCTCAAGGAGGGCACGATCAAATGGGGGAAGACAACATGCAAACAAGGATGGCCAAATAAGATCTAACTCAGGGGAGGTGATCACCAAGTGAAAGCACTAACATGAAGCTGCACTGGGAAAGACTTCCTGCATAGGTGAGATTTTAGTTGAGACTTTAGGAAGTCAGGAAGCTGAGACAAGGAGAGAATTCCAGGTGTGGAGGATGAGACTGGAAAGGTAGGAAAAGGCCAGGTAATGAAGGCTTTTGAATGCCAGACAGATTTTACATTTGATCTTGGAGGTGATAGGGAACTTTTGAAGTTTATTGAAAGGGGTCAGGGGAGAATGATATGGTCAGATCTTTAATTATCAGGTTGACAACTGAGGGAGGATGGACTGAAGTGGGGGAATTCTTGAGACAGAGGAACCAGCCACAAGACTATTACAGTAGTTTATGCATATGGTTTCTCCACTGCGTATCTCTAGTGGATAGTAGGCAGGGATTTCCAGAAGGAGAGAAATGTAAGTTAGCCCATTTTACAACTTTTTAGCAGCACTAGTAAACCTAGGGAAAGACGTTCAAGTAAATCTCTAAGACTCAGAAAAAGAGAAAAAAGACTTTCAACGGACATGCCAGTCACACTATCCCTGTCCCCCCACTGCCCTGAATAATTTAGAATTATTTATAAGCATCTACTCTGTGTTTAGCACTAAGAAAGGTGAGGGGAAGAATACAAAAGAAGCAGTAAACAAGAGCTATGCCCTCCAAGAGTTTTGTTGGCAAGCCAAGATATACTCAAATGAAAACAATTAGGGAACAATATCACAGGTAGTGCATTACCAAGTGAAAAATTGTGTCATACAGACTATTGGTGCTGTAGGAATTCAGAGAAAGGAGAGATCAATGTAGGCTAGAGTAATCACAGGAAGGATTTTAACTGAGCCTTGAAAGATGAGTTGAATTTAAATAGGGAAGGAGGTAAAGAAGGGCCTTTGCCTTTGTGGAGAGCCTGTATGTAGAATGATAAGCTGATTCAGACTTGTAGAGGGTGCATATTGGGGAACAGAGCTAAATAATTATATAAGTATGTTAGAACTAGGTTAGATTATAGAGAACCTTGAATGGTAGGTTAAGGAGTTTAGATTTGATCCTATAAGCAATAAAGAAATACATTTATTCATTCAAATATTTATTCGGTTCTTGCATTGTGTGTGTGCTGAGGCAGATACAAAGATAAATAATAAACCCCTGCCCTTAAGAAGCTTACATTTGAATGGATTCTTGCATGAAGGATTAATAATGAAAAAGTTATTTTGCTTTTGAGCTAAAGTGCAGCTCATCGGAGGTAGAGAGGATTTTCATATTTTTCTAAACTGCTTAAAACTTACCATGAAGCCTTTGTCAACCATTCTCTCTGACTCTAAAAACTGACCACCTCATTCCCTTCTTTCCAATTACTTAGCCCTTCTGCATTTCTTGGCAATTGATTTTCACATTTCTGTATCTTATGACCATGTGTGTTCATTCTCTTCAAAGGGTTGGAAGTGCTTCAAAGATGGGGTCAACATCTTCTCCTTCCCCTGTTATCTTCTGGTAGTGAAGGGGAGTACTCCGTCCTCGATGTGAATTAACTGAGCAAAAACACACAGCTTCTACCTGGTAAAGCTAAGATAGTCTTTGCTTCATATTTGTTAAATCCATTTTATCATGTAAGTGCGATGGAAATTGGTTTTAGAAACACACACACACACACACAAATATGTTATGCTAAATGCTGATGCACAGGGGTAACAAACCTTTCAGCAAGAAAATTACCATACCTTTTTTTTAAAAAAAAGAAACAAAAACAACTTCATGACAGAATCCCATCATTTTCCTCCCTAAAATGATAGCATTTTATGGCTAGGGTAGAAATAAGAAACAATGGGAGCTGTGTCATTGCAGAGACAGCCCACAGCTTCTAGACAAACCAGATCATCTGCAGTAATAGCACCAGATAAAAGGACTTCTTGGGCCTTTCCCACATCACTGAGTCAGGTGGCATTATTTTCAAAAGCATTGGTACAGTCATTTTACTTCATGCCCAGTAGACATTTAGAACTCTAACGACAATGAAAAATGTGAAAATTCCTCATGTACCCTATGAGGCATGAATAGTTTCCCATGTTGCATATCTTAGAGAATTTACTGCTAAAATAATAATTAACACTTACCTCCATTGGATTTCAAGACCTGGATTCAAATACAATTCTGCCATTTGCTGCTTAACCCTAGGGAGTCATTTAACATTTCTGAGCCTCAGTTTCCTTATCTATAAAATGAGGCAGTTAGACTAGATGTTTTCTAAGATACCTCTCACTTCTAATTCTATGATCTGCTCCTTCCCTCCTTAAAAGTAAGCAAACCAGGTGTCCTGAAAGCAATGAGAGAACCCACCATACAAAGGAGTTTGCTAAGCAGTTATCTGCAAATGAAGTTTTTTCTTTGTTGCTACATATTTCTAAATATTTCTAGAGCTGTATGCCTAAATAAAGACTGCTTTTGTTGGGGTAGCCTTCTTTTTCCATCTAAGGCTTAAATGTGATTAAAAAAGAAAAAAGAGACCTCATCAGATGGTCTTGTTTTACTTCTGAGTAATAGCAAAACACTCCTGCGCTGGGATGATATTAAAAGCCAGTGTTTTCATGCATGAAAGGCATAGCAAAGACAAGCATAGAAAAGGGAGCTAAATACACTGAAAAGGAAATAGGCCTCTCCTGAGGTCCTTGGGGCTGAGCCTAGCTTGAACAGGCACTCAATAAACCTGTTTGGATAGACTGACTCAGAACAAGATTCCCTGGAAGGATGGAAGGTCTTTCTTAGTTTAACTGTTTGCTTCATCCCTTTTAAAAAGAGGGGAACCAGAAAGGATTTTTGTGTTTTCCTGAAAGAAATCTCATGAATTATTTATAGCTGATGGAACATAAAAAGGAAGAACAGTATACAAATATACATAATTCGGTCGCTTGAAACAAAAGCAGAGCACCAAGTCAGGCTGATTCAAATGAAAGCTGTTAACTTGAAGTTTAACATACAAACAGAGAAGACCTACTAACAGACTATTTAAATAGGTGAGACAGTTCTGTTCTCAAGGCACTAAAATCAATAAACTGGGAAAACAGACTATAAAGCCTAAAACCATTAGGTGAGTACTCAATTAACTGAAAGATTATTCAAGTCTAGCCTCAGACACTTAATAACTATATTACCCTGAGCCAGTCATTAAACTTCTTTTTGCTTCAGTTTCCTCATCTGTAAAGTGGGGATAATGACAGCACCTACCTCTCAGGGCTATTGTGAGAATCAAATGAGATAATAATTATAAAGCACTTGGCATGGTGCCTGACACATAGTAAGCCCTATATAAAGGTTAGCTATTATTCTATAGAGAAAGTTGTAATCATAGCATTTGTGTCCAATTCAGGGAAACAAAACAAAGGATGTTTAGTGTTTTCATTCACTGCCTTGGATAACGCAGAAGAAGGACCTGCTCATTAAGCCTGAAGGTAGAGTCAGACTGGGAGAGGAGATTGATAGTGTATTGGAAGACAGCATCAGTTTTCAAAAGTGACCCTGCTAAATCAGAGCAGTCAAATAACAAAGATGAAGTATAAGGAGCACAGATGTCCACTTACTGGAAAGAAACACCAGTTATCCAAAAGCAAGGCGAAGAATGACTAGTTCAAGTTCCGGAGGAGGAAAAAGTGACAGAGGTCCTGCTAGATGACAAGCTGACCAAGAGTCAGTCAGGAAGTACAGTAGTTAGAAAATCGGCCAGACTTGGGATAAATAGGAAGGAATCATGAGGTCCTTCCCCCATTAGAACCAGCATTAATCAGGCTCCTACTGTGTCCTAAGATCCCTAGATAAAGAAGAATATTAAGAACTTGGGAAGGGTGCTTTAGGAGAACCACTGGAAAATGCAAATTTGGATCAAAAATACTGAGTCCGAAGGAAAGGACTTTGTTAATAGGCTATATGAAAAAATTTATATACATAATAAGGTGACCAGACAGTCTTTAATCTCTACTTTTATGAAAGAAAAGGAAACAGAATGAAAGCCTAGAAGGTTTAGAATAAAAGCACAAAAATTTGTTGATTATAAGAAAGCATTTCTGTTTGGTAAGAGTTGCTACCCTTTGGAATAGGTTCCTGAAAAAAGATAGATACTTTTCTTTGGAGTAACTTTAAAATAGAGGGTACTTTTACTTTTATGGAATAGTTCCTTACTCTAAGTTAAGGAGATAGGTGAGGTGAACCCCTGGGTAAGTCACTTAGCCCCTCAATTTCCTCATCTGTAAAATCAGAGGTTTGGAGGGGGAAGGCAAGAAAATTGGGGTTAAGTGACTTGCCCAAGGTCACATAGTACTTTCTAGGTCAAAAATAATGATTTTTTTTTATTCCTTACTATCCTCAGGTCCTATTTTTCTATAGGAAAAATAAGAAAGATGTCAGTTTAGTATAGGCAGAAAGGCAATAGAATGAATCTCAGATGACTAGGATTCTTATATTTCATTGCCACTAAGGAAGTGTGTGACTTTGGGGCAATACCTATACCTTTACAGGCCTTGATTTTGTTATCAGTAAAATGAAGTGTTTGGAGTATACTATCTCTAAAGTCCAAACTGACCTTGGTAGAGTGTCTCACTCCTGTAATCCCAGCTAGTGTGGAGGCTGAGGCCAGTAGATTTCCTAAACTCAGGAGTAGAGTTGCAGTGGATTGTGTCAGTTAGGTGTCAGCACTAAGATCTTTATCAGTATAGTAGGGTTTGAGAACAGGACCTAAAATTGTCTAAAGGAAGGGTGAGCTGGCCCAGGTTGCAAATGGAGCAAGTTAAAGCTGCCATGCCTGTCAGTAGCAAGGATGGACTTATGACTAGCCTCTGCACTTTCAACTTGGGTGAGAGAGGGTGTCCTCATCTTAAAAAGAAAAAAAAAAGTCTAAACTGGATGATTCCAAGTCATGAAAACAAGGGAATAGGTCTTTCCCTTTATACTACCCTACTTCAAGAAGTTACGTGTATTCTCAGAAGAAACTATGGCCTATCTTCTTATTAGCTACTATTTTTTTTAACCCAGGGTGGGCAGTTTCTTGCTATCACTAAGAGGAAAATTTCTGCTGAAGTTCTCCTTCAATGCTTTGTGATGATATGGAGGAGACTTTGGATTGGAGTCAGCTCATGTTAACTTGAGAGGTAATTGTTAAATTTTCAGCATGAACAGGTACACCTAAGAAATTGACAAAGCTACAAATCAAGACTTGGATTATTGTTTTATTGTTTTTCTATATTTAAGAAAGTGGTAGGGGCAGCTAGGTGGTGCAATGAATAGAGCACTGGCCCTGAGGTCAGGAGGACCTGAGTTCAAATCCAGCCTCAGACATTTGACATTTACTAGCTATGTGACCTTGGGCAAGTCACTTAACCCCAATTTTCTTGCCTTCCCCCTTCAAAAAAAGAAAGTAGTGGGTAAAATGCTGATAGTATGGATTAACCTTTAAAGTGTGTTTTACATACATCCCCCCCCCCCCCAAGAGCTGATTGTTGAACATTTACTTACACAACCCTACCTTGAGTTCTCAGAAATGTTGGCAAGGTGTGAAGGCTTCAAATATGGACAAATGATGATCTGTGACTGTTGTCTGAAGACCAGTCTGAGCTAGATTTGGTGAGACTCATCAGGGTGATCAATTTTTCTGCCACAGCAGTTCTCAAAGATAATCTACTAGGCCACAGAGGTGTTATGATCTATTTTGGTGAAGAAATGGTATCAAAGACATCATGAATTTTTGACAAAATGAAGCTGTGAGGAATGCACTTTATAAATTGTAAAGGGCTATAAAACTGTGAACTACTCAGTCAATCAATCAATCAGCAAGGATTTATTAAGTGCCTACTATGTGCCAGACCCTGTCCTAGGTGCTGAGCATACAAAGATAAATATGAAAAAAAATTCCCTGCCCTGAAAGAGCTTCCATTCTATCGTGGGCAAGGGTAGGGGAGAAGAACATGCATGCTAAGAAGTAAATACAAAATGTTTACAACCTTCACACAAGGTAACATCAGCTGGAGGTGCAAGGGAGAGGCACTGGCAACTGGAGGGGTAAGAAAAGGCCTCATTTTGTAGTTCTTTGAAGAAAGTTGGGGTTTCAAAGAAGGATATGTGAGGAGGTAGTGCATTCCAGGCATGGGGGGCAGCCAGTACAAAGGCACAGAGATGGAATATTGAGTTTGAGGCGCAGAAAACAGACCAGTTTAGCTGGAAGGCAGAGCACTAAATACTAAGTCCAGAAAGGTTGGCTGGAGTCAGGATTTAAGCCAGACTTTAAGTATCAAACAGAAGTGTTTACATTTTATTTTAAAGGCAATAGGGAGCCACTGGAGCTTTCTGAGCAGGAGACAAGCATTGTCAGATCTCTGTTTTAGGAATATAAATCATCCGTCTGTGGAGAAGATGGACTGGAGAGGAGAGAGACTTGAAACAAGGAGACCAATTAGGATTCTGTTACAATAGCTCACTTAAGAGGTAATGAGGTCCTAGAGTGGTAACTGTGAGTGGAAAGAAGGGGACAGATGAGAGAGATTAGTATTAGTTATTAATATTATTAGTTATTAGCACTATCATTTCTAGCCAGCCATTCATTTTTGTTTCAAATGTATAGAAATGAATAATTCTTATTTTTATCCAAGATAGTACATCTTATATTAATAATTCAGACACTTTTGAGATTCTAATGATCTTCGCCCCACAGTATTTTTGAGTACTTGTGTCCTGATATGCAAAAACAAACAAATAAACGTAGCAAACATCTTTTTAAGAAAAATATTCTTGAGAGGGAGCCAAGATGGCGGCGTAGAAGCAGCAACATATCACAGCTCTCACATAGCCA
>CM053581.1:475414421-475449743 GCA_028627135.1 Pseudochirops cupreus
CTGGCGCCACAGGCTCCACGTGATCACATTCAGCCTATTAGGGAACAGAGTATACTTTCAAATATCCAAGGGTCCTCAGTCACGTAGACACTTTAGCAAAGGGCCTAGGGGCAGGGAAGATCTTCAGATTCCCATAACACTAATTATGATTCCTTTTAGGGAAAGAGTAGGGGGAAAGTGTGAAAAAGAGATCTGCATGGTGGCTTAAGAGGAAAGCTGGACATGCCACTAGACTGTTAGCAGAGCTGTGAAAGGCACAACACTGGAGACAGCTGCCTTCTCTGGGGTGGAAGACATGGAGAAGGGGAGGGGAGTAAAGGATGCTGAAATGAGACATAAAAAGACATCAAAATAAATCACTTCATAATTTTGCCAAGGTTTTTGCTTTAAAATTGTATGAAAGGATTTACAGGAAAATTATCCAGTGTAAACTAGCAGAGTCTATGTATTTTGACAATATGATTAAAGTTAGGTAAAATGGAAATAATTTTAAAATTAGGTAGAATACCACCCAAAGGAAATAACAGTAAAATGTGGGTATTTCATGAGTTCCCATTTCCTAAAATGATTGTTACCATTTTTTTTAGGGTGACAAGAGAGTAAAATGTCTGTAACACTGCTCTTCAGGTGGGAGCTTCTAGTGAAGTGGAGATAATCTTTATACATAAAAAAGAAAAGAGTTTTTAATAATAATAATAATAATAAATGACATTTATATAATGCTTTAAGGTTTGCAAAGCACTTTATAAATATTATATCATTTCATCTTCACAACAACCCTGAGGATAAGTACTATTATTATCAATCCTTTTATTGATGTGTAAACCGAGGCAGAGATTGACTTGCCCAGGGTCACACAGCTCATCTCTGAGGTTGCATTATGAACTCAGGTCTTCCTAACCCCAGGTCCAGTACTCTATCCACTGTGCCACCTAGCAGCCTAACTTGTTCCTAATAAGTTATGCCTAATTAAGAAGCCAGGGTACTTCAGTGACCTGATTCTTCCTGCCCCATTCATTAATATCTCCCCCAAAAAAGGGTGGGGGAGGTTAGACTCTTTTATGTAAAGAATTCTCCTGTTATTCAAAGGAACTATTATTACACTTGTAGAATTTTTAGATAAAACCAGATTGCACTTAAAGAATTGGTTACACCTGCACCACTACAGATTTCTGCCACATAACTTCAACTGGGCTTTAACTTCTGTTCATCAACTATTTATTCCCCTTATAGATTCCCTCATACTACTTTATCTTTTTTACACTTTTCTCAAAACCCCAAATTCTCTCACACACCTATGGCCATCGGGGGCTTTGCTGTCTACTTCACTGAGATCAAGACAATCTGGAATATGCCCATTCATCTACCTTCCTCTCCATCTCATAGTCATCTCTCCAGTCATCTCCTTAATTCTCTCTGAGGAAGGTATTTTACTCCTCTCTAAGTCTAACCCTTCCCCCTATGATCTCAGTCTCATTCTCTCCCACTATCTTGATAATTTCTGCTTCCTTTTTCTTCAGGATCATTCTTCCCTCTTTCCTTCTAATGTCATACAAGCATATGCTACCCTTGAAAAATCCTTCACATGACCCTGGTATGTCCTTAAATTATTATCCTATTTCTCTTCTTTCTCTTCACCATGTGAATCAATCTGCTCTCTCCATTTCCTCATGACTCTTTTTTTACTTAATCTTCTGAGATTTGTTTTCCTTTCTCATCAATCTTTTGAAACTTCTCTCTCCATTAACACTAATAGAAAGGAGAAACAAGCATTAATTAATTGCCTACTGTGTGCTAAACACAAAAAAATGGCAGAAGACAGACTAGTCCAAGGGAAGAGATAACATGTAAACAACTATACAAACAAGCTATACATAGGATAATTTAGAGACAATAACAGAGGGAAGTCCCATATTTCCCATTATTTCTTAGACTTGAACACTCTACAACCACAAATTCAACCTTTCTCAAAATAAAAGTAAAAATCTTTAAGCCAAAAGAAATTCCTTCACCATACTTCCCTATTTGGTATTTTAATTATTTACTTTTAACATTCTTTTCTTTTTTTATTCTTTTCTATTTTAAATTTTGAGTTTTAAATTTCTCCCTTCCTCCTGCTGATCCTCCACCCACTGAGAAGGCAAGCAAAATGATATCAATTACATATATATGTGAAAGCATGCGAAATGTATTTCCATATTAGCAATATTGCAAAAAAAAAGAAGGAAGGAAGGAGGGGAAGAGAGAGAAAGAGAGAAGGAAGGAAGAGAGAGAGAGAAGGAAGGAAGGAAGGAAGAAAGAAAGAGAGAAAGGAAGGAAGGAAGGAAGGAAGGAAGGAAGGAAGGAAGGAAGGAAGGAAGGAAGGAAGGAAAGAAGGAAGGAAGGAAGGAAATTATGCTTCAATTTGCTCTCAGAGTTCATCATTTCCCTTTTTGGAGGTGGATAACATTTTTTCATGAGTTCCTTGGAATTGTCTTAGACTGTATTGAACAGAGCAGCCATATCTTTCGCAATTGATCATCATTACAACATTGCTATTACTGTACATAATGATCTCCTGGTTCTTTTCACTTCACTTTGCATTAGTTCATATAGGTATTGCCATGTTTTTTCTGAAACCATCCCCATTATCATTTCCCACAGTATAATAGTACTCCATCATAATCACATGCCACAACTTGTTCAGCCATTCCCCAGTTCATTAGCATCCCCTTGATTTCCAATTTTTGCCACCACAAAAAAAAGCTACTGTAAATATTTTTGTATATATGTACTTTTCCTTTTTCCTTGATCTCTTTAAAGTATAGACCTAGTAGTGGTATTGCTGGATCAAAGCACAGTCACAGTTTTATAATCTTTTGGGCATAGTTCCAAATTGTTCTCCAGAATGGCTGGATCAGTTCACTACTCCACCAACCATATTTAGTGTATCTATTCCCCCATCTGCTCCAGCATTTGTTATTTCTGATAGGTATGCAATGGTACCTCAGAGTTGTTTTAATTTGCATTTCTTTAATCAGTGGTGATTTAGAACATTTTTTCATATGTGCTGCTCCAACAGCAGAATCTAAAGCAGCCATTTATTTTAATTCTATGTGTGTGCCTTTCTGTTTCAAGTGTATGTCTTTTAAACAACATTTTTTGTTGAATTCTAATCCATTTTTCTATTCACTTCTGTTTTATGGGTGATTTCATCTTATTCATATTCACAGTTACAGTGACTGTCTATTTCCCTCCATCCTATTTTCTTCTGTTTATCTTTCTCTTTTTATCCTGTCCCTCTTTAGAAGTCTGTTTTATTTCTGACTACTGCCTTCCTTAATCCATTCTCCCTTTTATCATCCTCCCCAACCGCCCCCTCACCACTCCATGTCTTTTATGCCCTTCCCCTCCTATTTCCCTATTGGGTAAGATAGATTTCTGTATGCAACTAAGTGTCCCTCTTTGAACCAATTCCAATGAGAGTGAAGTTCAGGCATTGCCTGCTGCCTTCCCACTTCCCCTGCCACTAGAGAAAGTCTTCATTGTGCACCTCTTTTATGTGAGAAAAATTTCCCCATTCTACCTCTCACTTCCCCCTTTTCCCAATGCATTCCTCTTTCTCACTTCTTATTTTTTTGGAGACTGCCCAACATAATCAACTCACACTCATGACCTCTATCTGGGTAGACTTCTTCTAACTGTTATACTAATAATAAAGTCCTTAGGAATTGTATGTATCATCCTCCCATAAAAGAATATAAATAGCTTAACTTTATTGAGTTTCATGTTTACTTTTTTTTAACTTCCCTTGAGTCTTCTGTTTGAATATCAGATTTTCTATTCTGCTCTGGTCTTTTCACCAGAAATGCTCAAAAGTCATCTATTTCATTAAACAACCATGTTATTCCTCTGAAGGATTATACTCAGTTTTGCTGGGTAGATTAATTTGATTGTAATTCCAAGTCCTCTGAATCTTTAATGTGGAAGCTGCTAAGTCTTGTGAGATCCTGACTGTGGCTCCATGGTATTTGAATTGTTTCTTTCTGACTGGTTGAAGTATTTTTCCTTAACCTTGGAGCTCTGCTGTTTGGCTATATTTCTGGGAGTTTTCATTTTGGGATCTCTTTCAGGAGGTGATTGGTAGATTCTTTTCATTTCTATTTTATCCTCTGGATCTAAGATACTGAGACAGTTTTCCTTTATAATTTCTTGAAATGTGATGGTTAGGCTCTTTTTAAAATCATGGCTTTCAGGTAGTTCAATAATTCTTAAATTAGCTTTCCTTGATCTATTTTCCAGGTCAAGTTGTTTTCCCAATGAGATATTTCATTTCTTTTGTTTTCTATTTTTTTCATTCTTGTGACTTTGTATTATTGTTTCTTGGTGTCTTATGGAATCATTAGCTTCTATTTGCCCAATTCCAGTTTTTAAGGAATTATTTTCTTCAGTGAGCTTTTGTACCTTTTTTTTTCCATTTGACCAATTCTGCTTTTTAAGAAATTCTTTTCTTCAGTGAATTTTTGTATCTCCCCTTCCATTTGGGCTATCATACTTTTAAAGGAGTCCTTTTGTCCAGTGAATTTTTGTGCATCTTTTGCCACTATGCTGATTCTGTTTTTTAAGGTGTTATTTTCTTCAGGTTTTTTGTGCCTCTTTCCCCAAACCATTAATTCTCTTTTCATAACTTTCTTGCATCACTTTCATTTTATTTTCCTAATTTTTCCTCTACCACACTTATCTTTTTAACTCTTCCAAAAATTCTTGCTGGCCTTGGGTTCAATTAGAATTTTTCTTTGAGGATTTGCTTGTAGCTACTTTTACATTGCTATCTTCTAAGTTTATGTCTTGATCTTCCCTGCCACTGTAGTCGCTTTTTATAGTCAAGTTGTTTTTTGTTGTTGTTATTTGCTCATTTTCTTAACCTATATTTTGACTTCAAACTTTATGTTAAAATTGGGTTCTGCTTACCCAGGGATACAGAGACACCTTCTCAAGCTTCAAGCTTTTTTGTGCTGCTGTTTTCAGAGCCAGTTTGGGGAATGTGCAAAGTCTTGCTGCTTCCATGGTGGTGTGATCGGGAGAGAGGTATAATTATTGCTCTTTTGGTCCATAATCTGGTCTTTACCCAGGAAGGGCCCCTTCCCTCCTGCAGCTCCAAATACTAATGCTCTGCTCTGCCCTGGAATTCTGACCAGGTCCCCTTCTCCTCTGCAACCATAAGTGCTAATGCTCCACTCTGCCCTGGAACTGTGACCCAGAACTGTTTATGGCCAATAGAGCTGCCAATCAGTGAGCTTATAAATTATCAATGCACTTCTCCCTCTTCTCCAGTGGGTACCACTTCTTTACAGGGTCCTGAAGTCCCTAAGTGTCATCATATGGTTTGTACTCCCCTCAGAAGAAAATTGAACGTGAGGCTACTAGACAGACAATACCTCAACATTCTGGTCTCTCTTTAAACTCAAAAACTTCTAACGTCTTAGCCCCCAAAAGGAATAGAGGGCTAGATGTGCAACTCTTCTACACACACACACACACACACACACACACACACACACACACACACACAGATGCCGCCTTCTGTCAGAGCCACACCACCTGAACAATTCACCATTAATACCAGAGTGCTAAATTCAGGTCCCTTTCTTTCATATTGTGACTTTAGTCCCTCACTGCTGTTCTTCCTAGCACTGAGAGACATGTAAATGTCTCTGTCCAAAAGACAAACTGCTCAGAAAATTCTCCTTTTAGCAATAAATGATTACTTCACCAAACTCTTGAATTGACAAGTTAAGCACAAGGGTTGTCTTCCTGAGGCTATTATTGCCCCCAAAATCATCCCTCCTCTCCCAGACTGGGGATAAAAAGTGACATTTTCTAGGTATTCACATCTCGGGCAATATGGACAAGCACAGGTGTACCACGTGGCACTCTAAAGATGTCATTAATGACTTTGGAGCAGGTGAACACCTTCCCCTCCAGTATGTTGCACTCTTAAGACCTCTCCAAAAGAAAGATTTAAGTGGAAAAGACAGTTTGTCATCTCCCTTTATAATCCTGTGCCAAAGGATGCATCCTCTCACAAGGGTAAGTCCTCACAAAAGTCTGAGTCAGCCAATTAATGTTGAATACAACCTCTATCATTGAAACCTATCCTCCAGGAGGTGTCAAAGAGTGGCTCCAGACCAACCAATTCATCTTGGAACAGTTGTGTCCTACTCTTCCTGACTGCATTTGGTCACACAAAGATACTGGAGTGGTTTGCTGTTTTCCTTCTCCAGCTCATTTTGCAGATGAGGAAACTGAGGCAAACATGGCTACAGGACTTGCCCAGGGTCACACAGCTAGTAAGTTCCTGAGGCCACATTTGAATTCAGGAAGATGAGTTTTCCTGACTTCAGGCCCAGCACTCTATCCACTGAGCCACCCGGCTGCCAAAAAACTATTTAGTTCTCTGAAAAAAGGTGGCAATGGACAAATGTACTTCTATAGGGAGATCCTTTCAAAAGTCCTTATTAAAGGCTCTCCTCCCTATAAGCTCATCAAGTTAAACTCATCAGGGAGTGCCAGCTTAGCCCTGTACCAGGTGTGTGATAGACACAATCAATGTTTATTGATTGAATAACTCAAGGAAATGCCTTTGATCTCCTCTCTACAGAACTGGTTTCTTTCAACGTTTCAGCCAAACATTATATCCTACATGAGTACTTTCATGATTCCTCCAACTAATAGAAAATACATATACACACATATGTGCATGCATTTCTATATGTACATATATATGCTTGCATGTGTGTTTATAAACACACATGGGCATGTATCTTTACATGCATGTACTGTTATCTCCATATATAGAATGTAAGTTCCTTGAGGACAGGCACAGTTTCAATTATGTCTTCCTATTGCCTCATGCAATATAGTGCCTGTTGCATAGAAAGAAGTGGATACTTGCTGGTTAATAGGTGATAATAACTTAAAGATGACCTTAAAAGTTTGCTAAGCGCTTTATTGATATGATCTCACCTGACCCTCAACCTTGAGACAATCCTGTGAAGGATGTGTTATTAGCCCTATTATACAGAGGAGAAAACTCAGTCTCAGAGGTCAAATGAATTGTCCACAGTTACACAGCTAGTAAGTATCAGCAGCAGCTATTAAAACCAGGGCTTTCTCATTCCAAATCCAGTATGTTTTCCAATATACCAGGCTGCTTCTCAAAAGAAACTTGGTCATTTGGTGTGGGCAATCATAAAAGCTTAGGTGCCACTTGGAATTCTTTGTTCCATTTCAATGGTCTTCAACCTGCAAAGTATTCTGTGGGGGGACAGGGAGTAGGGAGCCTCTAAATTTGCTTCTTTTTTAATAGCAATGATGAAATACATAAAACAACCAGTAATGATGAATCATCAAAAGCACAATCCTCTACACCAAAGAAGAAAATTCAAATCGGGAAGAAAAGTATATTTAATAAAGAGAAAGGCAAGGATCCCAATTATTGCAAGTATTTTTTTTTTGGTATGTGGCTTATGCATTAAGTAATAAATAATAAAAATAAATAATCACTATTTAATGACATTCTGGAATCTAATTAATTCTCACACATATTTTGATTACATTTAATAATAAATACCATTTTGGATTAATGTGGACTTTGGTAATAGTAGGAAAGATGAGATACCTTTTTTCACAAAATATGCTATTTTCTTAATTAGTTTAAGGTTCTCTTTTTAAAAGTAATTTGGTTTTTTGTTTGTTTTAATGCAAATTTGTAGAAACCAACATTCTTGGTGCCTTCTACTCTTCCCTTGTCACTTTGGAAGTGAATTGTATAGGATAGAGGGAATGGAGTTTTTTTCCTTTGTTTCATTGGTTGCTCTGGTGGAAGAAGTTAGCATCTAGTAGCTGACCTACTAGAAGATGCTTTTATATAGATAGTAGCAGTACTTTTATATAGTACTTTCATATAGAAGCCTCTCAGTACTTTTATGTAGATAGTAGACACACACTGGCCTAGACTGGTACTTTATGGCTTGGTAGAGTCTGCCAGAACTTCTGCTCTATGAATATTACCTTTAAAAGCCCAAGGTCACCTCCATACTTGATGAAGCATCAGAGTAGTACTTTGCAGAGCTCACTGCAGCAAGAGAGGAGGTTCAAAGATAGACAGCCTAAGTGCTGGTGCTACATCTGTTTCTGGTTTTAGTTTTGGTTTTTCTGTTTTAGACCACAAATTTCATCAGCAAAGGGAATTCTGGATGAGGAAATTCCCTTCACTAATGCAGATCACTAACCTGTCTGCAACATAAAGTTTTAAAGAACTGGGGCAGCTAAGTGGTGCAGTGGATAGAACACTGGGCTTGGAAGACTCTTCTTTCCTGAGTTCAAATCCAGCCTCAGACACATACTAGCTGTGTGACCCTGGGCAAATACTTAACCCTGTTTTCCTCAGTTTCCTCATCTGTAAAATGAGCTAGAGAAGGAAATGGCAAAGTCCAATATCTTTGCCAAGAAAATCCAACTGGGGTCACAAAGAGCTGGACACAACTGAGCAACATCAATTGTTCTCCATGATGCTTAAAAGAAACAGAAGAAGGCCTCCAGGGCATTGAGTGAATAGATCTGATATGGCGAATTTTCAGATGATGGAAGTAATATCCACATTAGTCACATGGAAGTATTGAGGTAGCAAAGTAGTAGCATTGAAGTAGTAAAACAACTTTGCTTTGTCTTAATCATTTAGTGAAATGCTTGCATGTAATTAATTATTTGGCATTTTATTAATACATACTCATTCATACACACATATTGCAAGCTATAATTTTAGAAATATGGAACCAGAGATTGCCTTAAACTCTCCCAGGAGACAATTATGCAAGTTGGGGAGAGTAGACCAAAGGAGGAGTGTTACAATTACAGGATGTCTCAAAAGTCTTAGTGGGTTTTTAAGCCTTAATACCATATACATGCAAACACACATACACACTTGCATATATATACATAGACTTATGCAAATCTATTTATTTATGTGAGAAAATATATGGATTTATACATACATACATATATACATATACATATACATATACATATACATATATATATATATAATACAGTGCTACAAGTACAGGGTACCCCAAAATCTTAGTGCATTGTAATGATTATGGGGAATTTGAAGATCTTCCCTGCCCCTTAACAGGCCTAAGGGAATTTGAAGATCTTCCCTGCCCCTTAATTGGCCGAATGTAATCACATGGAGCCTGTGGCAGGAGGAGTTTGTTGAAGGGTAGAGCAGAGCTGAGAGGAAGCTGGAGGTCAGAGCAGTTAGAATGGAGGGAGGAGAGGGGACACAGTCAAGGAGACAGCTAGGCTTGTGAGTGTTTGTGGGAAGGCTTTGGGATGGTGTTGCTTTCTGCAGTGTTATTGCATATAGATTTTTTTGTTGGTATGATGAATTTGGTTTTCTGGTATTGGGATTTGGTTTTCTGGGATCTAAATAAATGCTTTGCTTCTGTCTTCTATATGGAGAATCTATTATATTTTGCAGTTCAGAACTATGCTGGCATATTCATAGTTGCCATTGGTGCCATGAATATCACATTGCTGCTACAGTAGCTTTTATATAAATATAATATTATACCTACATACACATATGTATAATGTCACATATATATGTGTATGTATAGGTTTATATATACATATATGTATGTGTGTATGTATATGTATGTGTATATGTCGCAAATCTTTACTCTTTCCTCCCATACTCACATAATTACCTCAGATTCAAGGCACTTTGCAGGTCCACACTCCTAAAATTAGAATTCACAAAAACTAAAAACACAAAACTACTAATGTGTTTACTTTTAACTAGTTAACAATTATTAGACCAAAGCAAAGAGGTTTACTGAAATGGTATAATAAGAAAAGTCTTAATAAAATTTCTTCCTAAAAGCCTATAAAACTGTCTTTTACAAATACAAACCAAATTAGTGGGAAAAATAGAGCTCACAGGTGGAAAGGTACACACATAGGAATACCTATAGACAAAGTAACTTTTACCTCCAGTACCAATTGGCCTGCTGGGCCTGCTTGTGGACTGGGTAGAAGGCTCTAGTGCTTGGCCATGATTGCTACCATCTCCAGCCCTGGGCTCAACTGAGATCTTGGTGTAGGATGCTCCTATATTCTTTCTTTCTTTCCTTCTTTCTTTCTTTCTTTCCTCCCTTCTTTCCTCCTTCCTTTCTTTCTCTTCCTTTTTTCTTTTTTCTTTCTTTCTTCCTTTCTTCCTTCTTTTTTTTTTTGCTATATACTTTCAGAAAGTTACAGAACCCATACTCTAGAGGCAACAGAAATCTGAACACTGTGGTCTGTCATTTATTGAACAAGATCCAAGGTCCAAGCACCAGTCCCTTGACTTCTTCTGCCAACTGAACTTGACTTGACTTAATTATTAGACTTCCCTCTCCATGGGATACTGCCATTTTATTCTGCTGCAAGATGCCATTGCCAATGAAGAGGAAGGAGACAGAAATTCTATCCCTCAGCCCCCTTGCTGAACTCTCCAAGAGGAACAAGATAAAGGTGAGAAGCAAGGTGGCACAGTGAATAGAGCACTGGACCTGGAGTCATAAAGTCCTGAGTTTGAATACTGTCTTAGACACTTAGTAGCAGTGTGACCCTGTGCAAGTCACTTAATCTTTGCCAGTTTCAGTTTCCTTATCTATAAAACTGATAATAATTGTACCTTCCCTATAGGTTGCTTTGAGGATCAAGTGACTTAAGAAATATAAAGAACTTTATAAGCCTTTAAGAATTTTATAAATGCAAATTATTATTATTATTGTTATTACTAACAGACTCACTAGGGTCAGTTCCTCCATTTAAAAATGCTTATATTTACCTTTGTCAGGGAAAGAGCTGTGACACTAGAAAAAAGGGCACCAAAGTCATCCATAGCCACCAGCTATCCCCAGATGAGTTTCCTGACCTTTTCATATGCAAATTGTGCAGTATCACACTCATTACAAAGTACAAATGAGGCACTCAATGTCCAAAAAGTGGCACATCCTATAAGGGCTCATTGTCTCCATTATCCATTGCTACAAATCAATTCTATCTAGTGGAATGGAGGCCTAGTTGATCAGGGTCTCAATGACTATATTCTGTTTATGAAGTGTATATTTTGGTAAAGTAAGATGCCTTTTCATTTGTTTGTTTTTAAAGTTGTTGGTCTTTTTTTTCAAGTCCAAAGTATAATTTTTTAAAATAATATTTTGTATGAATTTTAACATAATTTTGTTTTATCATAAATTTATTTACTATCTATGAATAAAAAGAATAAATATAGTTTTGTGAAGACCAAAGCTAGGTAGTATTTCTTTTTCTTAAATGCAATCTTCAGTAATTTAAGTAGACGGGTTAGATTTTTTTTAAAAAAACAGGACTATGATTTGGAGTTATAAATCAATATTATTACCTACCCAAATATGTCAAGTCAGTTCTTCAAAGATTTTGTGGATTGAACTAAAATTGTTTTTGGATTCTGCCATTATTTAAACGTGTCGCAAGGAGGTTGATGGGAATGGTAAGATTAGCATGGCTCATATCTCCCCTAATTAAATAAAAAAAAAGTTTGACCCTTCTAACTATTCAAGCCATTATTCTGTCTCTTTTTGTCTTTCAATGCCAAACTTCTAGAAATAGTAGCTTGTATTTGCTGCTTCCATGTCCTTACTATTCACTTACTATTTAACCTTTTGCAATCTGACTTCTGTCCTGATTTCTCTCTTAAAAGTATTTATCCTAAGACTACAAACGGCCTCTGGTTGCCAAATCCAGTGGCCTTTGTTCAGGTCTCATATCTCTTGACTTTTCTGTCATTTTTAAAACTGTTACCCAACTTGATACTTTTTCCTTTCTTGTTTTCTGAGATGCTATTCTACCTTGGTTCTACTCCTTTCTTTCCAATTCACCCTCCTACACTGGTTTCTTTCTTTCCTCCCAGAACCTAAGGGGCGTCCTCCAAAGTTCAGTCCAAAGCTCCGTTCTATTCTCTGGCAATCTTATCCATACTTATGGCTTCAATGAAAGGTTTTATGCCCATGACTTCCAAATTAATTATCATCATGTGTCCCACTCCCAACCTCTCCACTGAGTCCTAGTCCGTCATTATCAATTGCCCCACTCATACCTCACACTCAACATATCTAAAATCGCGAACATTAACTTCTCCCTTAACCTGCCTTTATTTCTAAATCAATTCTTTCCTCTTTGTTGTTATTATGTTATACTATTCTGTTATGCATTAATTAAATATTTTATTATGTCACTTGTGGTTCTTGCCGGGTGTGTGAATAAAGGACGTGTTGGTATGGAAGCTGGAGTCACAATTTGCATAATTATGATACAAATAACAGCACCCTCTCATTGAACCTAGAGTAGCCAGGGTTCCAGAACTAAGTGGGAATCTGGTTACATCTCATCTGGTCTTCATTATAACCCTATGAGGAAAGTACTACAGATGTTAGTTATCCCCACTTTCAGATGAGGAAACTGAGGCTTAAGAGAGGTTGAATGATCTGCCCACAATCAGACAACAAGTGTTAGAAGTGAGGTTCAAACCAAGGTTTTTTCCAACTCCAACACAGGGTTATTTCTAATATACCAAAGAGATAAATTTAGGAAGAAAATGAAATTAAACAAATGGCAAATCAGTCACTGATACAAACTTGTGTGTCAATGCAAAGGCAGAAACCCCCTAGAAAAGGCCTAATCATTATCATTTAGAGTTGAAGTATCTATGATTGTCAAAAGCTCTGTTCCCAGTTCATGTAACAAGGGATCATTTAAGCTAATGACAGAGGGACAAGATGGCAGCAGTCATGGTACTATCCTCTTCCCATCTCACTCTTTCCTATCCATGATTCTCAAAGTGATTGGAGATCTGTTCTAGTCCTTAACCTTGACATTAACTTTTGTTCCAAGGAACAGCAGCATGTTCAGAGTTTTCACCAAGATGATTAATAAGTTCCTTGGAACCAGGCCTGATACTGTCACCGTATCAACACTGCTCAATAGTTTTTTGTTTGTTTGTTTGTTTTCATAGATTATAAAAGGGACAGCTAGCACCCTTTTCTCATAATGTCATAAAATAGATCTATCCCTTAATACTTTCATGATCAATGATTTTACTGGTATAGATATTCCTTCCACACCTTACAAGGGTAGATCACAACTTAGCATATTATCTGTGACAGTAGCCATAACTGAACAATTCAGCAGCTTGTAATCAACTTTCTACCAATGGGCCTCTCCACATTTTGCTAGGTTGATCCTCAGACAATAGGTACATAGTCCACCACTAGACCCATACTTGAGAGCTTTCTTGTTGGCTAGGACTTATAAGAACTTGCTTTTGAATGACATGGGCAGAGAACCCAGGATCACCTCCCCAATATTCATTAAAAGAGAAGGGCAATGAGGTGGTCCAGCAGATAAAGCACTGGGCTTGGAATCAGGAAGACTCATCTCCTCAAGTTCAAATCCAGCCTCAGACACTTACTGCCTGTAATCACTTGACCCAGTTTGCCTCAGTTCCTCATCTGTAAAATAAGCTGGAGAAGGAAATGGCAAACCCCTCCAGTATCTTTGCCAAGAAAACTCTAAATGGGCTTACAGAGTCAAATATGACTGAACAACAATAAGGAGATGAAGAACTTTTAAGTACATGAAGGACATGTGTTTTATGCACTGAAAAGCTTAGCACAGGATCATTCATCTCTGTTTCCTTATCTCATCCCCAGCCATCTGCCCACAGGATCTGCCATGCTTCTACTTTCTTCATATATACATAGCAGCATCTTTCACATCAAATCACTAGAGACCATGACCTTCCTACCTGGAGAAGTTAATCCACTCAGCTGTGGAATCCCATCAAGTAGATAAGCTGTCCCAACTGATGAATAACTGTAAACTCCAGCCCATTATATCTGTCATATACCATGTTTCACCTCCTACTTGACCATCCTCTAGGAAACCCCAGATATCTTGCCATATGCCCTCCTACCAATCATACATACCCCTATCCCATACTTTACTTTCTACCTCTTTATTCTGGGAAGTCATCAAATCAATACTACCTTTGCTTCTGGAAAAGGCATGACACACTTTCTTGTGGCACATCTCACTGTCCCTGTGATTCTCTAAACTAAATCTCTCTGCTACTAAATCTGCTCAGCATTCCCTTATATTGGTTAAATCTCCCTATTTAGAATGTATACTTTGTAGTTTTGAGCATAGTGCTTGGCACAGAGTAGATAATAAATACTTTTTCATTCATTCATTTTCAACTCCACCAATTTACCTGTTCTGCTCTTGCATAGCAGATAGGTGCTGGCAGAAAGACCCAAAGATGAGATGGGGCAGTGTCTAGCAGTACAGATTGGATTAATTTACAGATATAGGGCATTCAGATTTTTAATCCTCTACTCCATAATAAACAGTCTTAACATTTTTCATTATGAATACATGTTATAGTTTCTCTATACCATGTGAAAATGATTAATGACTCATTAACTATAGCAGTGCCAGAAGCTACTGCTATAAATCAATATTGCCTGCCAATATAGATCACTGGAACCTTAGATCAGGTAAAACATGGAACCACCCCGAGCAAGATTTCATGCAGTTAAATGGTATCCACTCAATTCCATTCATTCATACCTTCTCCAAGTCTGCTGCAATTTTTGTTTTCCAAATCATTGAAAGCAATGGTTGTTTAGATAAATCCCTTATTCCAGGAATGACAAGCCCTCTCACACTATTCCCTGCATCTTCGTATCTTATAGACCTCAAAATCAATTGGCATATCAGAGTTTTTTTTTATTTTGTTAGCAAGATGAATTAGTCCTATTTAAGTTTTGCAACTCCCTATGAGAGACAGAACAAGATGTTGACTAGAAGGTTAATGTTGGGCTCAGGAACACCTGGTTTCAAGTCCTGCCTTTCACATATATTAGCTATGTGATCATGGACAAGTCACCCAACTTGTCAGTGCAATAAGCAATGCATCAAGACTTTAAGTTGTCCACCAGTCACTAATCTGAATTGATGAAGGGAGTTACCAAATTAGGGGTTCTTCATGCCTTACCACAGATCTGGATGAAAAAAAAGCTCCCCAAATTTCCCATAGTCAACTATAATTTACAACTGATAATGGAAGAAAGGAGAGGTTGTTTGATAAATAAAATGCATGGATTAAACTATATATCTTGATTTTACCTAGTAATGAAATCACCCCATACCTATCCTTTCTACCAAGTAACTAAAGTGGCTGATATATGTTTCAACTCATTTTCTTTCCATCTTCCTATCTTCTGGCAGAAATGGCCCAAAGGAGAAAGGAGACAGAAATGGAAAAGTAATAGCTAATCTACAAACTGGATAATCAGAACTGACAGTGTTGATGATTTTATGATTTTTCAATTTCTATTCACAATCATTATGTTCCATTCTTTGATATTGTGAAGCATATTTCATTGCAGAATGCAATGAAAATTCTTTTCTACCTTTCTGATTACAAACCAACCAGTGATCTCATGCCACTGGTCAGTTAAAAGACCCAGCTAATGTGTCACAGGGGAGAGAATTTAGACACTGGGTTAAGAGCTAAAAGCTTAAGCCATCTACTCTTAGCTCTGTTCATGATCAATATGCAAGGCATTAATTTACCTTAAAGTGGCTTTAAAGTAATCTTCTAAAAATATAATAAAAAGCAGAGAGATACTATATAAATAGGGATTAAGTGAGACAGGGACTAGACCCTTGATTTCCTTGGTATAAGAAACTCTCAACTGAGGAAATTCCCTCTACCAATGTAGGGCAACATTTTCTCTGTAAATTAGTGACAGAAGTATTCTAATATATATACATATGTGTGTATGTATAGGTGTGTATATATATATACATATATATACTCATAGATAACATTTTATATAATATACACACATGTGTATATATATATATATGTGTATATGTGTGTGTGGAGAGAGAGATATACACACAAAGTGGGGAGCTGCTATCTATTGTGACATATAAAAAGTTTGAGAGATATAGTTTCTGGATGTTTTCACTATACTTGGTATTATCCATATTTTACCATTTCAGAAAATGGGGCAGACAGAGATTAAGTGACTTGCCCAAGGTCACACAGCTAATAAGTGACTGAAGCCATATTTGAACTCAGGTCTTCCTGATTCCAGGCCCAATATACTATCCATTATACCACCTACCTGCATCTGATTGAGTGAAAACCAGAAACATCTATCTTCCAATCTCCAACCATATTGCTTACAAGGTCCCATTTATCTAGGATTAAAACAAGCCAAAAGTTTAGGTGGCTAGGATCCTTACCTATGGTGCTATATGATATAATTGATGCCCTTAAAGATAATGATGATGATGGTGGTAATCCACTTTCTGTCAAAGAAATCTATAATAATTTATAAGAAAATGACATATTGGTCAAGAAGCAGAAAGGATATACCAAAAAGTCTCAGGGGTATAAGGATCAATTTATTATTCAGTAATTAAAATTGAACAAGTTGCACAAGAACTCTGTAAGTACAAGAGGGTTTGGAATGATAGCAGTTAATAGAACTCTATTATTGTTCACAAGAAGAGGCGGAGATCTTATGTAAACAGTAAACAGTCTTAGTGTATAGATCTCATTGCCCTCCACACTAGGGCAGTACACAGTGGGGTGGTTTCCAGAGTGGAATGTGTGCAATAGTTTTTTAACCCTGATTGAAGACTCAGAACCCCTCAGGGCTCAAATTTATTTAGACAAAGAGCTGGCTGACACCAAAGGAGACACCCCTATCATCCATAGGGATAGTCGCACACTTGGGACCAATGAAATGAGAGTATTTTCTAAAATGCCTAATAAAGAGTGAAGAATGAAATGTATAGATACACAGAACTTAACTTTAACTGTGCTCATCTAGCAAGAGGCTGGGGTGGGGGGTGGGCATCATAATTAATCTTTAAGTGTACAATCTTTGCCTACATGCATTTGGGGTGGGGGGAGGGGGGAAGGAAGATTAGGGCAGTATCAGATAAACTGGTTTTCACCAGTTCCCAAGCACCATAACGTCTATAACATCTTTTGTTGACTATTACAAAGCTGTGACTTGGTTCTACATTCATGACTTATTTATAAATAGGCGATGAATATAGAGCTACAAATATATAAAATGGAATTACCAAGTATAGTGAAAACATTCGCGTGGAAAATTGTCCAAGAGTATAGGATAGTAGAAGGAATACTGGATTTGGAGTGAGAGGACCTGGGTTCAAAGCCTACTTCTTTCCCTTATGTGATGGTGGGCAAGGTATTGACCTCTCTGGGTCTCACAGGCCTTCCTCAAGGCCTTCCTCATCTGTAAAATAAAAGGGGTTAGATTGAATTGTCTCTAAGGTCTTTTATAGTTTGAAATCTATGATCTATATTATCTATTTAAAACACATTACCAACACAGTAGTGCCAACAACAATTTATATGAAATATGGAATTTCAGAACAGCCTAAACTAAAATACGTTATCATCTCTTTTAAATAGAATTAAGTACAGCTTCCAAATTAAATGAGTCAAACCAAAACATTTAATTGACTTTTTTATGTATATTGCTGACTTCAAGCTATATGACTCCACAAAAAAAAAAAAAAGGAAAAAAAATCAAATGTCTCTTTTATCTCATATCCTATTTCTCCAATAATATCAATATATCATCTGGACTTAGTAAGTATAAAAGTCTTATTGTACATGAAAGAAAGATAGAAACTAGAGGTTTTGAGCTTAAATCCACAAGTCAGATTGAGTCAACGGAAGAAGGTAGTATTTACACATTTGGTCTCTTCCAGCCAAGACACATCAAGTATAAAAATATCAAAGAGAAAAGGCTATGGGTGAGTGCATTAAGAGACTTAATGGTATTCTTAAAGGCTAAATCAAGAGGACATGTTTAAAGAAATTAACAATTACAAAATGTCAGTCAATATATGTTTTTTAAAAAGAGAATAACAGGTTTGGAAATTATCCTAATATAAACTCATAGAATGGTAACAAAACACAGGGTCCATCACCCAAATGGACAACTGTAGAAGAATTAATACTTTGATATCAAAAAGAAGGAAAAAAAAAGATTGATAAGCATTCTCAGACAAATGGGAGGAAAAAAACCTAGAGAAATAGTTTTGGAATGCATAGACATTGCCTTACCAAGCAATATTAAAAGCTTATAACAGGTACAAATCAATAGATTTGTACATCCAAAATATATCGAAAAGTTATTTCCTTCATGATGGAGTCTATAAAACAGAAAGTTCCAATGAATGCTCATTGAGTACAATGGAACTGTGATTTTCCTATAAAGCTAGAATAAAATTTTGAAGTTCATTCAGTATAGTGAAACAGAAAAAAAAGAAATAAACTATTTTTAATAAATATTTATTAAGTGCCATCATTAGTCAATTAAACATTTGTATCTGTAGGTGTAAGTAAATAATGTATGTGTGTATATATACATATTACTCAAAGTTAATCCAATTACTCAATTAGTGTGGCTGAACTCCTCCCCCCAGCACAGAATATCCTGTTTCCTACTCATTCTAGGAATACAAACACATACACGTTCATTACTCCACCACTTTTGTCTCTCCACCAGGGTTACTACCAAACATCATATACTACCAAACACATATACACAACAAACACTTGCAATGAAAGGTGAAGAACCCAGGATATTCTACCACATTGGGATCTCTTTATGAAAACTAAATCAGTTGCAAGTCACTAGTGAAAAAAAAAATCATCTTGTTCATCCTTTTTATTTTAAACAAGGTCACATCTAAACTTCCCAAGCTAGACTAGGATTCATCCTAGTTTTAAAGGCCTCCAAAAGAGGCAGACACTGTATAAATATAAGGGGTGCTATTTTCATTTCAGTACTTATTACTCTTTTTTAAATCACTGAATAAAATCATACACCAAGGAACCTGACTGTCTTACTTGATAGGAAATGATGGTTATAGGTAGATATAGCAGTCATCTCAGAATCAATTGCTTGTAGGAGTTAGATCAACTGGTTAGAACAAAGGAGAATGTCATGTACAAAGCACTGTCTTTTTGATAAGATTCCCCAAATCTTCCTTTTCAAAGATCACACTGTACTAGAGAACTAAGAAGCATCTTCAATGAAATCCATAGCAACTCAAAAGAAAATAATATATAACCATCCAAATCAGAAAAAAAAAAGCAAGACAGATGAAAAATTCATTTTTGGCTTAACCAACTGAATCTAAACTTCACAGAACAAATCCCCTTAAAAAAAGGATTTGTTCTGTGAAATTTGGATGCAATCAAAGGGTTGTACTTGAGGACCTAGAGGTCCATATGTGGCCTTGAGGCTGAAGGTTCTCTACCCCTGAGTAGAGATTTTAAAAAGAATACTGATATTAAAGAAACAAACTTTCATAGCAGCAAGTGGTTTGGGATTATTAAAATCTTTGAATTCCATATTTTTTCAAAAGCAATTAAGATCAGTCTGTTCAATTCTGGATTTATCTCATTGTATATTTGAACATACTAGCTGTGTGATTGGGAAAGAGTTACTCAATTTCTCAGTGCCCCAGGCTGTGATTTCACTGATATAGGCAACTTCTTCTACTAATCAATAACTATTCTACCAGTGCCACTGAGTCCAGAGCCACACAGTCAGTGTATATTGACCTGTATATACACAGCTAGACTTTTAACAGTCAGGTCTTCCTGACTCTGGTTTTCTATCTATTACACCATGTTTTTTTTTTCTCTCTCTCTCATATCAATATTTTTAATATGGCTGTGCATCACAAAGCAACATAAGCTCAGAACGATGAAAATTACAAGTGACCCAAAGAATTGGTAAGTACAAGTTAGCTTAATCATATTACCAATGATGATTTACTCATGAGAAGTGATACCAAAAAATAAAATCTTAAATATTCCTGTGAGGTCTTGGTAAGAACTGAGAACAAGAAAGACATTTTTATCTTTTCAGAGCTTGGTAGCTGAGTTTTAGCAATCGAGAAGAATTGGAAAAGATAAAAGTGATTTATTAGAACGTTTCTTTTATGACCTTTAACGGTCAACACATTCCAAGAGCATATCATTTTGTGATGCACTTTTTCATATGAATAAAGGACACCCCAAGCCTCTGCTATTCCCACCTCATGGGATTGTGAATCACTTGGCAAAAAATTTAATTGTTGTCCTATCATCTAAAATATACTGGACTGTTTTCCTTATTGAAACTTTACCTATATATTTATTACAAAAAACAAATCAGGCAAAGTACACCAGTCTTCCTGAATCATGCTCAACATAACAACTGTTCTATTATACCAGAATATCTCTAAACCTCTAAAATCTTCCAAGCTGGAGTTTTGGTTGGTTGGGTTTTGTTTTGTTTTGTTTTGTTTTCAGTCCACTTAACCCGTCTCTCACAAGTGTCATCTTCTCTTAGTCTTCCTTCCTATTTCCATAATTTGGTTGCTGAAAGGTAGAATGGAAGAATTTAACACACTAAATAAGGTCATGACCCAAGTGATTGGGAAGTAACAACTCCACATTTGAGAACCTGTAAGATTTATGTAATTGTTCTCTATTAAAAAAAATAGCATCTCTTGAGGTAGGATAAGAACACTCCAGTGATTTCTCCAGTAGGGTTAATGAACACATTGAAAATATCTCATTAATTTCTTTAGCCCCTTTTGTAAAGCACAAAAATGACATTCTAGTCTAACAGCTGGCGAAATTGAAGCATAGGTGAATAGAATCACTCAATGACAATGAGTAGTTCCAGTCCTTTTCCATGCTATGGATATTACTCACCCTTCTAGGCTGTCTTTGAGTACCAGGTTCAGTAAAGGCATTATTAGATCATAGAACTGGAGCTGGAAAGGCCTTTGGAAACATCTGGTTTAATACCTTATTTTATAGATGAAGAAACTGAGGTCTATGGAGGTTAAGTGACATGTCTAGTGATTATATTTTTCTTTAAAATTCAAAGTTTGATAAGGTAGAAAAGTCTGGGGGCGGCTAGGTGGT
The DNA here is from genome assembly GCA_028627135.1 of Pseudochirops cupreus. Lineage (NCBI taxonomy): Eukaryota > Metazoa > Chordata > Mammalia > Diprotodontia > Pseudocheiridae > Pseudochirops > Pseudochirops cupreus. The sequence goes on from CM053581.1 coordinate 475,435,543, forward strand.
GTAGTGAATAGAGCACCAGCCCTGGAGTCAAGTACCTGAGTTCAAATTTGGCCTCAGACATTTAACACTTACTAGCTGTGTTACCTTGGGCAAGTCACTTAACCCCAATTGCCCTGCCCTCCCCCCTACAAAAAAGAAAAAAAAAACAGAAAAGTCTGCTGGATCTGGAACCAAAGAACACCTGGGTTCATATCCCAGCTCCACCACTCCCCCCCTCCCTGTGTGACCCCAGGCAAGTATCTCAACCTCTTTGGTCCTAAGTTTTCTCATCTAAAAATGGAAGAAGTTGAACCATATGGACCTCTGAAGTCTAAACGTATGTCTGATCCTAATTTTTGAATCCCACTTTTATTCTTTTGGGTAGCTTAAGTAATTCACTTTTCTGCTTCTTGTTTTATGGCTCCTTTGATGTCAATATTCATTAGGTTGCTGAACAAAGTATTTTCATAGTAATATCTGGCATTGTGCTTTTTAACATATGCATTGGAGACACTTTTCTATCTTAGTCGAATGTTTAAAAAAAATCTCCTTTAATTCTTTCAGGCCACCTCAAAATTGTGCTTTCCGCCCCCCCCCTCCTAGCCTATCGACCTTAAGGGACTAAGAAAATTAATAAATTTTCCAAAGATGATCCAATAGGATCAGACCATCCCTTGGGGAATCATCCCTTGGGGAAAGTTACTTGCATTCCTGTTTCTTAATTTCAATGGATACAAAAATACATAAATAACTATGCTAAAGATATTTTGAACTACAAAAGGGAAGCTCACAGAAAGTACAAAAGAAGTCAAAATGCAATTATTTGCACTTCCATAAAATGTGAATTTACAGTATATCTCCATAAATAAAAGAAAATACACAATATTTTGAAACCACTTGGGGGGAAGGATGTTTGTTGCTATTGTTTGTTTTTTTATAAAAAGACGCCTCCAGGTTCTTCTATCACTTCTTCAGGCTTATTTTGATGTTTTTACAATTAGTGGATGCCAAAACAACAGGCTGTATGTCTTTTTAGGTAAAATATTCTCCATGCATTTAATAAGCTTAGAAAATCCTAGTGTAATCATTAAAGTGTTACATCATCGCCATCTTACCAATATAGGGCTTTGTGTAATGGCTGTGACATCATGACGGTGAAGTATTCATTTTTTAAGCTTTAAAAGGGGAGGAGGAACCTTTGCTGCTGTGTATCCAATAGAAATGTGATATGCAAATCAACTCATATTATCTGTGCTCTGATTGGTTTGAGTTCCCCCGAATGTCACAGTCTCACCACCCAGCAAAGAACTGTTTTGTAGCTGCCTAGAGATCAAATTATTACCGTAGAGAAGATCTTTATTTTTTTCTGTGTTTCATTAGCAGAATATTATAAAGCAATAAGCATGCAGGAAGAGAGACAGACGTTTTGCAGTGGGAATTAATGAAAGTATGTCCATTGGGGTTCTTTGTTGTTTAAAAATATTGCGATATCTAAGAAAACACTACCTGGGAAATGGTGAATAAGGAAATGCATAGCTTCGGTAATATTAGTTGTACCCAAATGTCTGATTATGTAGTTTCTGTGATATCATCAGAACCTTTAGTTAGCTATAACTTTCGTTTCCTGTTATCTTACTAGTAGTATTCTTCCTCTGTATTCACTGGGGGAGGAGGGTTGGGGATTGAGGGGGAGAAGCTGTCTCACATACAGCAGCTTTGACATTACCAGTCTATTCTACTGTACTTTCGAGGTGACAAAAAAAAGAAAGAAAAAAGCATATGTCTCCAGAAGGAGAAAGAAATGTCATTTTAAAATCTTCACGAGGCTGTTCATTTTAGTCACGTTTATCAAGGTAGACTGGGCACCATATGTTATGCGGCTTGGCAAGGAGGGGACGGGGTGTGTTTAGCTTTTTCCAAGTAATATACATATCTGCGCATACAAATGATTAACAAGGACAGGGGTAACTTGTGCTAACCGATTCCCCTTCTTCCCAATTAAAATAAAATTATGTTTTTCCCGTCCCCCTCTATATACCAGTCTTTCTGCTAGCTTGCAAATTCAAGGATCAGCTTGGGAATCATTTGAGAAGGAAACTAAAAGAAGCTCTGATACCCGAAGAAGGAAAGAAAAAAAATCCGGGGGGGGGGGAGGGGAGGAGGAAGAAGGGAGGAGGAGTGCAGGGAAGCTGGGGAGGAAGGGGACGGGCACTGGTCGTAGGACCTAATGCATTGCAAAGTACAACGGTGCGGTGATGGGGAAGGAGAGAAGAGCATAATGAGTTCTTTCCAGGCCCTCACTTTGAAAGAAGGCAGAGAAAAAGTTCAGAGGACACAACAAGAGGAGCCAAAGCCTTCATATTCCCAGGAGGACCGGACAGTATCTTCAATAAATCCAGCTAGCAATGATAACGGTTTGCTGCTGCGGCTGCCCTCATTGAGGCGGTGGCTGCTGCCCGTGCTGCTGCTAGTGCTGCTGCTGCTGCTGCCGCCACCTCTGCTGTTTCTGCTGCTGCTGCTATTTCTGCTGCTGGTGCTGCTGCCCCTGCTGCTGCTGCTGCTGGTGCTGCCGCTGCTGGGGCTCCTGCGTTACTGGGAGAGATTGTGCCGCTGCGACAGGGGAGGACGAGGCTAGTAGCTCAAGGAGGCTCCAACGCGCAGGCGCCGTTGGAGCCACTGACTAGATCCTCTGTCAAGGTACTAAGGCAAAAAAAAAAAATCGGCAATTTATAGAAAGAAGAAGCTATAGTCTGTCGGGATATCCAATACCAACAGGTAGGAGGATATGCTCTTGGTTAAGCTGGGGGGGTTGTGGGGGGGCACGGTGGTGATGGAGCTGCAGGTTCACGGGCAGAGATACCTCCCTGTGGTTTTTGACAATAAACTGCATAATGGAAGTACACACAGACAATGCATCTTCAACAGGGCTTGTTGGGAGCTCCTTGTCTGGAGAGCATTTCGAGACTGAGGGAAATTGGGCTGCGAACCACCAAGAACAGCTCCCTTGCAACACAGAAGCGATTTCTCTTCCCATCTCCGTGTACGTACTGTGTGTGCATGTGCATGTATCTCTCTATTATAAATCCAGGGGTGGCGGATTTCAGGTTTCGTAATATGCCTGGTGCTGTCGGTATTTACCCGGGGACACACCATTGGGGAAATTAAAATCATCCAACGTAGGTTTTGCCAGGGTTTTTGGTGGCTTATTCTGGATGGTAGAAAAGTAGCAAAGGGAACACGTTTTTAGCGGGGGAAATAACCGAAAAACCTGGTTTCCCTGGCGTGGCCCCAAACCCTGGATCTGGGTACCCTGTAGATGATCGGCTTTTTGCTTTAAAATGTAGCTACTTGTTGTTTGGAACTGGGAATAGCGGTGTAAATGGGAGAGGCTGAATTACCCAAGATATTCATTTGAATCCCGGCGGCCAAGGCTTACAAATGGAAGTGCATTATTCCCCTGGGTGTGTTTCCTTGGCCAATATTTACATTAACCATTGCTAAGAATCATGTGGGTTTAAAAGAGAAAAGATTCTCGCCAAAAAGGTGGGGGAGGGGTGGGGGAGGGGGACGACAAAAGACTAAATCACTTCACTGTTGTGTCCTCCTAGGACCAGTCTCTATTCATTCTAAAGACTCTAATGGATGAAATCATGGTTTAGGAGAAAGAGCAAATATTCTTCTGCCTAGACAACATGCAGCAATGATTGTTTCTGATTCATGTGCTTGATGGGGTTTGCTTAAAATACATAAATTTTGCAGGGGTTCTTTGGGTGTGATCCATATCAACAGAGCAGCTATCTGTGAAACACTGACAAATATTAAGACCTCAGATAGAAGGAGATAATGTTCCTTTCTCTCCATGTCTTTTACATTAGCAGTCTCAGAAGGTTTAATTTTACATGCCACTGATTAATTCCAAGGTTGACACCATTTAAAATCAAGAACATTTCATTTTTAAATCTTAAAGGTATCCAAGTAAAATGTACCTTTTCCAAAACATAGGGACCCTTTCTGAACTAAATCACCTAAGGAATCACAAACATGCCAATCCTCTGAAATCTCAAGCAAACTGAACAGTTTATAGCATGCATTTGACAGCCAGGTACCTCAAATGTTTGCCCCCCCCCCAAAAAAAAGTCACAACATGTCAAACAAAAAAGAGTACTAGATTTTACAACTTCATTTGCTTTCCCATAAATTAATCAGCTTAATGTTAGTACTTTCTGACATCATTGTTTGTTAACTTAAGAACTGATAGCTCAATTTTTTTTCAGATATTCTAATGGCAAATCAGATGGAAGAAAAGAGGATGTATGACTAGACACCAAATCAGTTCTTTTTTGTGGATTACATTTGCAGTAAGATGTATGGATCTATCTCCTCCTTGTTCTTATATATAGATCATGAGACTTGACTGAGGCAATATCCTTAGCATCCATCCATCTATGGCGAACTATAGCCATGCAGCTGACAACATTTTGCAAAATCTCTCTCCTTTAACCGCCTTTCTGAAACTGACTTCCCTGGGTTTCATAATAGGAGTCAGCGTGGTGGGTAACCTTCTGATCTCCATTTTGCTAGTCAAAGATAAGACCTTGCATAGAGCTCCTTACTACTTCCTGTTGGATCTTTGCTGCTCAGATATTCTCAGATCTGCAATTTGTTTCCCATTTGTATTCACCTCTGTTAAAAATGGCTCTACCTGGACTTATGGGACTCTGACTTGCAAAGTGATCGCCTTCCTGGGGGTTTTGTCCTGCTTCCACACTGCTTTCATGCTGTTCTGCATCAGCGTCACCAGGTACCTAGCTATAGCTCACCACCGCTTCTATACAAAAAGGCTGACCTTTTGGACTTGTCTGGCTGTCATCTGTATGGTGTGGACCCTCTCTGTAGCAATGGCTTTCCCCCCAGTTTTAGATGTGGGCACTTATTCATTCATTAGGGAGGAGGATCAATGCACCTTTCAACATCGTTCCTTCAGGGCCAATGACTCCTTGGGATTTATGCTGCTCCTTGCCCTCATACTCCTAGCCACACAGCTTGTCTACCTCAAGCTGATATTTTTTGTCCACGATCGAAGGAAAATGAAGCCAGTCCAGTTTGTAGCAGCAGTCAGCCAGAACTGGACTTTTCATGGCCCAGGAGCCAGCGGTCAAGCAGCTGCTAATTGGCTGGCAGGATTTGGAAGGGGTCCCACACCACCCACCCTGTTGGGCATTAGGCAAAATGCAAATACCACAGGCAGAAGAAGGCTGCTGGTCTTAGACGAGTTCAAAATGGAAAAGAGAATCAGCAGAATGTTCTACATCATGACTTTCCTCTTCCTCGCCTTGTGGGGCCCCTACCTGGTGGCCTGTTACTGGAGAGTTTTTGCAAGAGGGCCTGTAGTTCCAGGGGGATTTCTAACAGCCGCTGTCTGGATGAGTTTTGCCCAAGCAGGAATCAATCCTTTTGTCTGCATTTTCTCCAACAGGGAGCTGAGGCGCTGTTTCAGCACAACCCTTCTTTACTGCAGAAAATCCAGGTTACCAAGGGAACCTTACTGTGTTATATGAGGGAGCATCTGTAAATCTTTAGCCTTGTGAAACACTACCCTTCTCTGCTAAGCAATTGTGGCCTGTAGCCATATCTTGAGAAGAAAATCAAGAATGGGATCAGCAGTTGTAAGGATTTGGGCAACATTCTGCAGTCCTTGCATTAGCTCACCTATAATCCTATTTTAAATCTAAAAGTGTTCCTGCTGACCATTGGTGAAGGTTTGTAATTAAGAAAGGACTGAACCACTGCCCTAAGTTTCTCTATGTGGTTGAAATCTAGATCCTGAAAGTAGCAGGTGCTAAGTATCAGTGCTAAATGCTGTGTATATCACTACATAAGATAAGACCATCAAAAAAGATTAGCATTGGACATCTTAATAAATTAAGTTGACATGAGGTAACAGTGTTGATAAAAAACTAATTTTAGAAGTTTGAAGACTTTGAAACATTTCATACTCTTATTGTTTTTGCAAAGACTAATTACTGGGGGACTTAAAGTACTGTAATCAACTAAAGATGTGCCATGCATTATTGGATTATCACACTTAAAAATCTGTTTGCCTTGTAAGTTTTGGGGACCATTCCAAAAGCAGGATTTTGGTTCCAATTTGAGTTTACTTCCCGCCCCCTCCCCCACCCCCAAATGTGTTACTGTTTCTAAATGCCATTTTTCTTACTGGTAAAATTACTAGCATTGGACTATGTTATGTAGCTTTTTGTTGATTTGGTAAAAAGGTTTACTCAATTCATTTTATATTTTGCAAATAACTAGATATCTGTCTGGTAGGCAACATTAATGGTAATATCCAGTCATAATTGAGCAGCTGGAATAATACAAAACAAACACATGTTGCCTTAAAGGGTTATCTAGTATTTTCCATTTTATTTATCATTGGAGCAAATAGGCAAGGAAAATTGAATCCGTAATTCTGGTCAGTCATCTGGGAGTGCATGAAAGATCACTTAATCTTCTCTTTCCTTTTTCTCCCATGGTTTGAAAAATTAGGGTGCACATCACTGGGATAATGTGAATCTTTTTTTTTTTAAGGTGTGCTGCCCATTCTAGTTTGTTCTGAGAAACACAGGCAGTTGATGTATGTTTATATTTTGAGTCAGCTGTCATGGGGAGACCGCAGCTTAGTATGATATCTTGCACAATTTGTGGAGCATTTATTCTACTGAAGGCACAGTCTTGTTTATACTTTCTGCACATTGGGTGTATTGGTCGTTTTAAATTATTTAAGTTTTAACTTGTGAAAGCTTATAATATGATTTCTGGTATTTTAGAAATACATTAGAGTCTGTGAGTCTCATTCTTTAAGATACAGATGTGTGAATTTCAATATAAAGTTGCATTTGCCAAAATTTACCTGTGTAGCCTGTTAATTTTCTTGGAATAAAATTTTACTTTTTTTTTTTTCAATTTACTTTTTTTTTTTAAGTTTAGTTAGAAAGCACAAACTAGGGAGATTGTAGGTGTGTTATGGCTTGTTATTTTCTGTAGTTGCTATATTCCTAAAGTATAAATATATGAATGATGGGGAGCACAAATCTGATAAATTATATCATCTTCAATTGCAGTATTGTGTGGCTTACCATAATTAACCTTCATCCTTGTTCTAATAGGCCATTTTTATTTGAAGATGAAAACCAATATACCTGGTTGGCTAAAAGTTTTGAAATAAGTACCACATTTTAATTTTGGAAAGTAGTAACAGTTTAGTACCATGAATTTGCAGTCTACAAGAAGCACAATCCACAATAAATATCTCACAAATCTAAGTCATCTTTTTTTTTTTGTTTTGTAATACAACTAGAAATAATTTGGTACCAGCCCCTGTCATTCTACAATACTTTTGTATCCACAAAACTAATCTAACTATAAAAAAAAAAGACATCCCTAAAATTCTGAAAAGTTCATGCTAACCTAGAATGATATATGAAACCACTGAAAGTTTTGCTCATATAAGTGCAAAGAATTCAAGCAATGATTTAGTGAGCAATCTGTTTGGCCTCATTTTCACTTCATACTAAAGTTGATTGGATCTGAGGCTAAAATGGACTACAGTGAAATGAGTCTTAACATATAAATAATGTGCTTTATTGGTGTAGGAATTGGAACCAGGATTTCATTGGCATAGGGTTGTCTTGGTGAGGAATCTTTACCAAGGCAGGTCAGCACCTTCTTGGTAACTTAAAGTCTTAAAGAGTTGTCCAGAGCACTTAGAGATGAAGTGATTCGCCCAAGATTGCACAGTCAGCAGGTGTCAGAATTTGTTCCTTGATCTTCCTGACTTGGAGGCTGGCTCTCCCTCTATTATGCCATGTGGCCAACCTCTCTCATTGGCTTGAGAATTGTTAATATCATGTTCTGAAACGTAATGAAGGACTTTTTGCCAAAGGAAAGTTATTCTGATCATATTCAATGAAAGATTTTCATTGAAGAAAAATAATTATGGTTATTATTGTTATGCTGCATTCTAAGCTGGCAGTCTTTTAGTAATAGCTACCAACTTCAACCATATAATACCTCCATGAAGGATGTGGAGACCAGATGTTGGGATATTAGTATCCATCTCGTAGAAGAGAAAACTGATATGAGGTTTGATAGTAGAGGAGCCAAAGGCTGAGCATCTGATTTCTAATGTATCTTAAGCTAACCAGTCCTGCTTCCCATATATAAACATATCTAATAAATAAACATAGAAGAAAATTATAAAACAAATTGTCTTGAAAGTCTTGGGGAACTGGAAGCCATTTAAATGTAACATGGTTTGAATTGCACAATTGTTACTTGAACATACATATGATTAGACTAACATTTGCAGAGCAGGTGCTGAGCAATGGACTAGTTCTCAGCTGGTCAACACTGTTTATGTTATCAAGATAAATGTGAAAGGTAATGTAATGTAGTGGATAGAGCTGGACTCAAAGCCAGGGAAACCTGAATTCAAGTTTCACCACTGACACCTTGGCTGGGTGACCCTGAATAAGTCCTTTAATGTTTAAGCGCTCTGGGCAACTCTCTAAGACTATAAGTTATAGAATAAGTACCAATGTGCATTGATAGAAGGAGTTTCCTTATTTGGGAGTTCCCTATACCAAATAAAATCATATATCCAGTCCCTATCTAGAACTCCTGAGATAACAAAAGATAACAGAATACAAATGGTTCAGCTATTTTTGGTTTCTTAATGACAAATTCAGATCAACTAGCCTTCCAATTGAAAACTCAACTGTTGTGACAGGTGGAAGTAACTGATTTAACATGAAAATGATCTAATCAGGGCATCTTATAGACATAGCCCCAGTGCTTTCTAACTGCTCAATGGGAAAGGCACATGTTGTCAACACTAATGATGTGCTGTGCCATATATACTAACTCACCATCTGTAGAGCCTGTGCTTTGAATTTCTAGTAGCAATGATTAGTTTGCATTGATCCACCCACACACTTTGTGCCCAATGGTCTATATTTGTAAGACAAATGGCTAACATTAGGAATGTAGTCTGTGGCCATGGAATGTTATTCATCGCTTAACTGAAGCACAGAGTCCTTTGCCTTGCTTGAGCTCCAAAAATGTGATGACTATGCAATGCACAGTGAAAGGTTGGAGCTGAAAACATGGGTTCAACACCTGAATTTCCAAACAAAGAGAACATCTGAATTTCCAAACTGCACCCTATCTACTGAATTTCAGCCTGTTGTATTTTGGTTGTAGTTGGAAAGACCAGACTCAATTTACCATGGAGATTGATTTGTACTTGCTAATCAGTTATCTTGTCTGCTCATTCTCTTGCTTCTACTCTCCTGGGTGCAGTCTGATTAGCTTATACTTGAATAACAGACATGATATTCATGGATATGAGTCAGTCTTTCCTCCCACTTTCCTTGGATTCTCTTCAATGCCTTGTCTCCCATGTCCCCTTAGGGCTCCCTGAGATCCCATTCAAATCAGTTTCCCTTCCACTCAAAGAAGCCTTGAACCATCCATCCACACACCAGTTATAGTATGACTGGTGATATGCACATTGTAGGCCTTTAAAATTGTAACCTGAATGAATGAATGAATTAATGGGAAACCACCAACCACTGATTTTCAGTCTTTTTGCCAGCTGTGTGAAAGAGACACAACAGAACCAAGAAGATCGGAGACACCCCCCACAGACACACACACACACACACACACACACACACACACACACACACACAGTCTTGGCCATCAGCTTTAAGAAAACCTAAGTTTTTTGCACACTTAACTGAAATATAAGTTTGTGTCTCCTTCCCTACCCCCCCAACCCCCCTCCTCAAATATACTCCCAAGCCTATCACCTAGTGCACTTGTGGTTAAATAAGGAGGATAAGACTGTGTTTGGGATGGCTAGTAGTTGACCAAATCATAGAGAATGGACAGAGGTTCCTGGAAGAATTTCTCCTCTGGTGGCAATACAGTATATGTCTTTATTTCTAGGGTGTGAACAAAGGCAGGAACAATTATTGTTTTAGTGGTTTGGAGTAGTAAAAAAATAACCACTTGTGGCTTGTTTTGGGTTTTGCTTTTTTAAACAAACCTTTGGTTTGGACACTTAGTAACTTTCCCCTAACCCTCCCCCAAGGGAAAAAAATTTTAATTTCCCCTTCAAAGTATGATTATATTGAAAATACAATGAATCACCATTATGGTGGAGGATGGTGGGAGAATGGATTAATTCCCACTTTATAAATAATCATGGGGGAGGTTTTTAGGGGGGAGGGAGGATATACTCATGATAAACCAGAAGCCATTTAGTAATGAACAGTCTTACAATAGGATTGTTTTTTAATGTTTATGTCAGTATGACCAGTAATTCAGAGGGAAACACAACAAAACTCAGCATGTCTATGTACTCAACATGGAATGGATTTTGCTTTTCTCTACATTTTACCGCATTTCATTTTCAACAATAGCTTTCATTGTTATTAGAACAGAGTTACTATTATAGAATTCATTAATTCCATATAAGGAAGAAGAAGAAAAAGGTAAGATGATAAATGTTAAATTTTATAAAAACTAGCTAAATACATTTATCCAGGTAGATGTTTACCAGAATTGCAGGTTATTTCTGGTCTCAGCATCCTAGAAAGGATTTTTCCTCTGTGCCATGAATTTTGCATTGGCATTTTTGGGACATCAAACAGATACATGGTCTGAATTGAAATTGCAGGAATCTATTGTGAAAATGGTTTATTTGCTGAAAAATTTTGCATGCTAGTTTCTGGGGCTTTTCTATTTCTTTCTGAAACATCCTGACAGTAAAGTACTGCAGCTCTTTAATGATGAAGCCTACTTTCATAACTAGCCAGAAGGTTGTGTATAAATGAATGATCCAGCTCATCAGACTCCACTGTGGTTTTTTTGGCCATCTGTCAAAATAGTCAGACTGGTTTGTTGAAAAAGACACAGGTTGCAGGTAATTACTGATTATAAGAATGATGTGGAGAAAGCTTTCTGGATAACTCTTTTAACCCTGGCCTATAATTCTAGTATCCAGACAGATATAATAAAATTTAAAAAAATCTTTCAATTAAATTCAGCAAACATTTATTAAGTGCTATGTGCAAGGCACTATGCTGAGGTACTGGGGATACAGTAATGAAAATTATCTGATCCTTGCTTTCATAGAGCTTACAGTTTAGTAGGGAGATGAGATATATATGCAAAAAACTACAATACCATTTATTATGATGAAGGATTCGTCAGAGTGGTAATAAGAATTTCAAGAAGCTTGAGAATCATTTTTAGTAAAAGCAGCTCTGGAAAGTGTCATAGAAGAGATGATGCCTGATTTGAGCCATAAGGAACAAGGAAGTTTTCAGAAGGCTGAGGGAGAGGAGAGGAAGGAACCTGTTCCAGGTATAGGGGCTGGCATCTGTATTAAATGTACAGAATCGAGAAAGGATGCCCAGGAACAATAAGTAAGTACTTTAACTGAGTTAGAATTTATAGTGATCAGGAGTAGTACTTGTGCAATAAGATTAGAAAGGCAAATTGGAGTCATATTATTAAAGGCCTTGAATGACAAATTAAGGCATTTATATTTTGTTTCATAGTCAGGGGGAGTCATTCAAAGATTTCAAGAAAGGGAGTGATGTGTTCAGACCCATACATTAGAAAGATTACTTTGGTCACAGTGTGAAGAATGGATTGAAGAGCAAGATCTTGGCAACTGATTGGACATGAGAAGCAAAGGAGAAGAAAAAGTCAAGTGTGACTATGAGTTATCTGGCATGAGTGACTGGAGGAATCATGGGATGGGCAACAGAAAAGGTGATGTTGGGATCAAGTGGTGAAGGATGAGTTTGGTTTGGGACATGCCAAGTTAGAGGTGTTGATGGGACTGCTAGGTGGTGACAGCAAGAAGGAATTAGGAAATGAAGAACCAAAAGTCAAAGAGGATAAACAGACTAGAAATGGGGATTTGGCAGTTACTTTCATCAAGGTCAAAGGTTGAATCCATGGGAATATATGATATTGCTAAGAGAGAGCAGAGAGGACAGCTGAGTGGAAGCACTTAGAAGAAAGGAGAGAAAAAGAAAAATTACCCAAGAAAACTGACTTGGAAGAAACACATAGGTAGAAAACCAAGACAGAGCAGTGTAATAGAACTCAGTGAATGAAAGAATAGCGAGAATGAGGTTAACAGGATCACACAGGAAAAAAGTCAAGTAAGATGAGAAAATTCATTTGTGTTTTGCAATTAGGAGGTAAATGATGCACTAGCAAAGAAGTAGTTTCAGTAGTATATTAGAGATGGAAGCAAGACTGCAGAAGATTGAGAAGGGAATGTTTGATTAGGAAGCAGAGGTGGCAAATCTAGGTTAGTCTCCACAAGTTTAACCAGGACAGCACAATAGCTTGAGAGTATACAGTCAAATAAAGGAAAGGCTTTAAACCAAATCTTTTGTTTTGCCAATGAATTATATAAATAGGAGTTTGTTTTTACAAAAGAAGAGGTCCTTTAGATTAGTTAATATATTACCAAGAAAATTTTGTTTCCATTGCTGTTAACTCTTTGTTTTACCAGTACTATAAAAGGGGAAAAGAATCATTTAACCCCTTTCTCCAACTAGACTGGAGATTAGTGTCAGGAGCCCAGCTTTTATCCATGTAGAGAGACAACATCTCTTCAATCAGTGGAGAAACTCTCCAAGGGACTCCTTCTTTCCAAAACTGATTTGGAAACCAAGCTCATCTGCAAAGGGCAAAGTGAAGCCCCTAACACCTAGAAGTATTATAAGCAGCCACCAGGAAAATGTCATAACAGTCACCATAGAAAGGCTGAAAACTATCAAGATAGCCACCTCCAACAGGGCAAAATGCAAGCTGGTTCTCTGAAGCAGAATCTAACAGAGATGTTCTTCCCTTTGTGCCCAGAGGACTCCCCTTTACCCAGCACAAAGGTGGGCAGATTATAATGTAAGTCTTAGTTTATTGATGTTTTGGGTGGTTTTTTTTTTAAAGATGATGAAAAATAATGCTTTACTTCACTTTGAACATATTAGAGTGCATACTTTAGTGGACCCTTGGTCTCATTAATATGGAAATGACCTCCAATGGTACAAATCATAGTCTTTGTGCTTCCTTGTGCTCTGATTCTAGTTTCCAACTCCTATAAATCCTCTATTAGAGCATTTAACCAATGTTTTGGATGCCTTCCTTGATTCAATTCAATAAGCATATATGAAGGATTTACTATAAAGCAAGGCACTGTGCCAGGCTCTAGGGTAGGAAGTCTTACCCTGGAGCCTGTGACCTGAAATTTTTTTTTTAAATAATTATATTTCAATATAATTGGTTTCCGTTGTAATCCTATATGTTTTATTTTATTCATTCAGAAACGTTAGTCTGAGAAGGGGTCTATCTGCTTCACCAAACTGACTATGGGTTCCATGACACAAAAAAGTTAAGAATCTTTGCTTAAGGATTACAAAGTATCTCATTTTCTGTTTGCAATGATTTTATCAGATAAGGTCTGATAGATAGGGTAGACTATAGTGGGACAGATGAAGAATAGGTAAGGCTCAGGAATTAGTCATAGACAGGACTCTAACGATGAGGAATTATTTATGATACATTTGAAATTTGAAACAGACATTTAGATTCCCTCAAACCTGAGGGTTTTGAGGCAGTTGACCTTTTTTTTTTTGCCGCTATATTAATCTAACTATTTTAGGAATATAATGAAAAAAATAAAATAGTCCCTACCCTCATACCTTACATACTACTGGTTCTTTTAACACTCTATGGATGCCAGTATAAGACTAGGGTATTCCATATGTCATTCCTCATCACTATATGGATCAGTCTACCTCCCTTTCCAACCATTCTTCTGATATTTTTTATGTGCAGATGCTCATTAGTAACCTGCTATAGCTTACTCATACCCACTGTGTGTCTTTTCATTGACTTTTGGGTCACCTGCAATTTTGATTGTTTGCTTATTATGGCATGCCGTGATTTCACAGTCTTGTGAATCTTGCTGGAATTCTTACAGCATCACTGGAAGAATATTTTTCTTTTTTTTTTTTTTTGATATGAGATTCTTTATTAAATTTTTTTGAGTTACATCTTTTCTCCCCGTCTTTCCCCCGCCCACCACCCCAAAACAGACATCCCAGTATTTCCCCCCTCCCCCAGTCTAT
>CM053581.1:475450243-475475721 GCA_028627135.1 Pseudochirops cupreus
AGATTGTTAACCCACTTTGAGTTGCTTTCCTTTAGAAAAGCAGATCTAAGAACCTGTGCTAGTAGCCGCCCTAGGTATGCTAGGGTGCTTGCCGATACAATTAGTTAGAGCTCTAACTGAAAGGACATTTAAGGTAGGAGGTTTCTAGTCATTTGATTCTAGAACCCTAGAATGTCAGAGCTAGAAAAAGCCTCAGGAATCATCTGGTCCGACCTCTTCATTTTACAAAGTGGAAATGGATGCATGAAGAGGTTAGGTCAGGGCCACCCAGTAAAGAAGGTCAGATCTGATTCCCAATTTATTACTCCTACTATTCCATAGTGCCTTTCTTAGGATATGCTTCTGCTATTTAGCAACAAAAGAAATTTAAAGAAAAACCAACATACCTTTATCATGTTTCTCTGATCTTTTATATTACATTAATTATAGAGAGTTGGTTGTGGTACAACGGAAAGAGCATTGGCTTTAAAGTCAGAAGACTGGTGTTCAAATCCTTGCACTGCTGGGTGACATTAGGTAAGTCATTTAAACCTTGTTTCTTACCCATAAAAAGAACAGTATGAACCAGATGATCCTCCCATGTTGCTTCAGGCTCCAAATCTGTGATCCTAGATTCCATTTTTATTGATTACTATTATCACTGCTATCAATAATAAAAACTGGTGGATACCCTGGAGTATGCTATATATTTTAGTTTTTTTTTAATGTAAAACTAGTCTCAATAATCACTGATTATAGTATACTCCTAGTTTTCTGTGTTTCCTCTGAAACCTAGAACACTGTTTTTCCTTATTTTCTCTTGCACAATACCCCATTGTGAACTTGGGGCCTTAATAGCACATGCAAATACATGGTGATTCTATTAGAACGTAGCTCTTGGAGGACACATACTGTTTCACATTTATTCTCTGTATTCCCAGAATCATGTCTGACACATGGTAGGCATTTAAAAAAAAATAGTTGCTTAATTGAGTTGAATTGAATCAATTTTTACTCTTTTACTAAGTTGGATCCTATTTCCATATAGAGACCCTTTTCTTATCATAATTAGAATATGGGTCCTATTGTTGCCCAGGTTTTCAGGACTTTTGGTATATGTGATGGCAATAATCTTACATGGTGAAACCACCTCCTTGCCTAAAGGACCATGGGCACAGAAAGAAACCTCAGAGTTTATCTGACTTGTCTAATGCTCCCAGTGAGATGCACACACACACACACACACACCACACACACCACACACCACACACACACACACACACACACACACACACACACACACACACACACACAGGTGTGCTGGAGCTAGCTGGGACAAGCAGATTGTTAAACTTTCAGAGTGAATATTTGTACCTTGGTGGGGGTGGCTAGTGGATAGAACATTGGGCTTGGAACCAAGAAGATTCATCTTCCTGAGTTCAAATCTGGCCTCAGATACTATGTGATCCTAGTCAAGTCACTTAACTCTGTCTTAATTTTTTATCTGTAAAATGAGCTGGAGAAGGAGAAGGCAAACCACTCTAGTATTTTTGCCAAGGAAACCCCAAACAGGGTCATGAAGAGGTGGACATGATTGAGCAACAGCAACAACAACAACAAGATTTACACATTGGAAACTAGCAAGCGCTACAAATCAGTATGATTTATTGTGTTTTTAATTGTCTAGATTTCAGAAAGTGATTCAAAAAATTCGACACTGATTAAACTTAAAAGTGTGTCATGAATATTTTTTAGGAGAGCTGTTTGTTAAACATTTGCAGCATACCAGTGGTGAAGTCTCATATCTTTTTTATAACCACATATTGAATTGGTCTGCCTCATCATCTTCCCCCTACCCCCTTTATTTTTTTCACCAGATTTAGCTCCAATTTACTCTTTTCTGTTTCCAAAATTTCAAACCTACTTTCTTTCTTTTTTCGCCTTTTTTTTTGGAGGGGCAATTGGGGTTAAGTGACTTGCCCAAGGTCACACGCTAGTGAGTGTGTCAAGTGTAGGAGGTCTGATTTGAACTCAGGTCCTCCTGACTCCAGGGCCAGTGCTCTATTCACTGCACCACCTAGCCACTCCCCCCCAAACCCACTTTCGATAAATAAGGACTTAGGAACTCTAAACAAATGTGTTATAGTTTCTGAAGGCAATTTTAAAAGAAGAGTTCTGGAAATGCTTCTGAATAAATGCAGTTTCTGGAATATAGACATACACATATACATAAACACACACATACATACTCCATATATATGTATATATTATATATGCACGCCAAACCAGGGTCAGAGGGAGTACAGCATAGAGGATAAAGTTAGCCATGAAGCCAAGAGGATCTTGGTTCAAGCCTTACCTAAGACTCATAAGGTCTTTGTGACCCAGGGCAAGTCACAGCCTCTCAGTGTTCCAGGCAACTCTCTAAGACCTTAAGTTACAGAGCAGGCATTGGTAGAAGGAGTTTCCTTACTTGGGAATCCTGGGATTTCTATGAAATCATAGGTCTAGATTGGATCTCCAGAGGGTTTGGTTTTGAAGGGGTCAATACTCAGTTTGATGTGCAAATTCTAGTGTTAAAATATCAGTCCCATTGAAAGAGTGTTGGATTTTAAATCAAAGGACTCCTGAGAATCCTTCTAGATATATGATCCTATAATGATAATAAAATAATTATAATAACACACACAGTGCCTTAAGGTTTTTGAAATACTTTATAAATATTATCTCATTTTATCCTCATAACAACCCTGAGAAGTTAGGTACTATTATTATCCCCATTTTAAAGATAAGTACACTGATCAGACAGAGGTCAAATGATTTGCCCAGGGTCACACGGCTGGTAAGTGACTCAGGTTGGATTTGTCTTTCTAGCTCCAGGTCTAGCATTTTCTCCATCATGCCATCTGAATGACTTTCTATTCATGTCTGGTATGTGGAAATTATGCACTGCCATGAAAGGGGATTTACTTCTAAAGAAAGGAATGGGCATAAGGCTGGGTCAAAGGGCACATAAAAACAGACAATCTTGTATTGGAGCGTGGTTGTTAGCCAGTTGATTTCCTAAGACAAATGGAGTGAGGCCAAGTCCAATATTATTCCCTTCATGCTGAAGATGCAGACAGATTTTAGGATTGAGGTATCAGAGTATGTTTTCCACGGTGGCTAAAGCTGTCACACCAAATAAAATGTGAGCTTTTACCAGCAGCTGTGATAGCATCATTTGAGAATTTTGTTAGGGTGACAACTGCCCTCTGAAAACACCCAGGAAATAATATATCATAGGCAATATGGAGAATTAATACAAGTGGGCAAATGCAGTTCAGAAACCCATGGTCATACATTGGTCTGCATAAGACACACTCCAAGTCAGCCTTGACAGTTGCCTTGGCATTAGCCTCTGGAGTATCTCTTGGAAAGTACACAAAGGTTAGTTGATTCCATGTTTATTCTACAAATAGCCTAGTCAATTGATTGGTCAATCAATAGGCATTTATTAAGCCTCTGATATATTATGTTAGCTGCTAGGGATGTGGGAAAAAACCCCACAGAACAGTTCCTGCCCTCAAGGACCTAATATCCTATAGCTGTCTTATAACTATACTTATCCCGTATATTCCTTTTATACAGAATAAATACAAGGTAAGTCTGGGAGGATTAATAGCAGCTTTGGGGAGTAATGAAAGGCGTTCTGTAGGTGGTGGTGTTTGAACTGAACTCAGAGGGAAGGGAGGGAGCCTAATAAGGGGAGATAAGGTACATATGTGCTGAAATAATTGGACTGGAACTTCTAGGACTATAAAGGGCACACACCATCAAAACAATTTTGTAGTGGAGATCATTCATATGGACAAATAAAACATAGGCAAATGCTTGTTAAATCACAAAAACTGCATTGCAAAGACAATTTATGAACAATGCCGTATGGGTAAATGTTATTTAACCAAATGGTAAAATTCATCAACAGTTCTTAGGCCTCCTGCGGCTCTCTTGGAATCCACCAGCTCAGCTAGTCATTCACCTACCACAGCAGTGTAAATATTAGAACTTCTCCAGTCACAGGGACCCAGAATACCTTCAGGAATCACATCGAAGGACAGCCCTTCTGGGCCACACTCTGCAACCGCAAGACTGACTTCTCTGAGGCAAGAATCAGATGTCTTCGTACTTGGTAACACTTCATTGGGAGGTATCCAACCAACAACACACATCCAGGATTCAACCAACAAAATTAAAAGGCGGAGCTTCGTGTGACCACAGTGGCAGCTGGGCATGGCAGAGTGTAACACAAAGCCCTAGAACATTTCTCCACGATCAGTGGTGGTATCAGAGTGGATTGAGCAGTAGACTTGGAGTCAGGAAGATCTGAGTTTGAATGCACTTTAGACACATTGCTAGCTGTGTCACAATGGGCAGGTCAGTAGGCCCTATCAGCCTCAATTATCTCATCTGTAAGAAAAGGGAATACCAACAGCAAAGACTTCACTGAGTTATTGTGAGGATTAAATGAGATAACATATCTATATGTATACAACCTGTATGTATGTATGCATGCATGCATGTGCATGTATGCATGCATGTATGAACATGCATCTATGTGTATACACACACACACATATACCCACACACATATATACATGCTCACACACATATATACGTATGGACAGAGGTGTTATTCGTCAGTCATGTCTGACCTTTAGTGACCCCATGGATCATATTATCCATGGGGTTTTCTTGGTAAAGGTACCGGAGTGGTTTGTCATTTCCTTCTCCAGCAGATTAAGGCAAACAGAGGTTAAACGATTTGCCCAGGGTCACATAGCCAGTGAGGGTCTGAGGCCAGATTTGAACTCAGGTCTTCCTGACTCCAGGCCCAGTGTTCCATCTACTGAGCCACCTAGCCACCATATATATCTAGACGTAGAGTTATACATATAGACATAGACAGATATAGCTATAGATATAGATCTCTCTCTCTATTAAGAGCCACATATACATATGAAAAGCACTTTTAATATCTTAAAGTACTACATAAATATTAGCTATTATTAGTATGGTCTTCTCTTAGGTTCACATGCCAAATTGAATAGAGCTGCTATCTCAGCTTGCTGCCCTTCCTACATCAATTAGTGTGTGGGCTGTTTTCTGTGGGGTGGGAGTGGTAGGGCTACGGTTTGTTTTTATTCTTCCCTCTCAAGACAATCCGCAATCATACTCGTTCAGCAGAGAAAATGAGCTGCCCCCGCTTCACTCAATTGAAATCCAAAAATGAACCAAATGATGAGACTATAGTTTTCACTGCAGAGGGCTCCGATGAAATCAGCTCCTCATTGCTGCCTGCCGAAAATGTGTAATTACAGTATTTGTAACACATTAGCCCTCGTTATTTTTGGAAACTGGAAAATGGACATTTCACCTGATTAGGGAAGCTGCTTCTCCTGGAAGCATGGAATTTTAGCACTGGAAGGGATCCCTGCGATGACTTACAGATTTTTTGTTGAGGGCTGGAGGTGGGAAACTGAGGCACAAGCAGGAGGAATGACTTGCTCAAGGTCACAGTCAGTACTATAGTAGGTGAGTTTTTTTCACTTTAAATGAGGTGCTGTCTTGAAAAGCCATTGGTTAAATAAGTACAATAGCAGTCTTTCACCACAGAACTACTGAGAGAGTTTTGTGTAGATATCAAATCTTTACCTTATTAATTTTTGTGGCAGGATGAAAGGGCTGCTCCGACAAATTTAAATCTAGTGTGATCCCATGTTTCCTGTATAGTACAGTTTTTGTTCTTGATGAGCATGTCTGGTTTTAATCTCTTTTGTTAAATAATGTATGTACATTTTTCCTGAGTATAATTACCTTGATTAATACCAAGAAATATGGTATTTATAATCCCAAATGTTTAACAAAGTGCTACATGATTATCACTTAAAAATTAATTAACCCTCTTGTACATAAAAATCCTATAATTTCACTTAGAAAGATGAAGCATTAACTAATATTTTCCACAATCTAATCACTCATATGTACCAGCAGTTGGGAGAAATGGAAAAAAAAAACCCCAACTACTATAACCCTAAAAATCCAATTTAAAGAGAAATGGAAACTATAGTCATTCTCCTATGTGCATCACACATTCTCCAGATATCTGCCTTTCACATTTTCATATATGATCTGCATTATCTAATTACTGATTAGATTTTAAAACTGAGTTTATTAAAAATAAAGAGAAGACTCAATATCATAAGGTTATTAATAGAATCAATTACAGTGTGACTCTCCAACAATTCAGTAATTGCAGCAGTCACCCAGGAAGTATGCTCTCTGCAAACACACCATCAACTGGGCCCTGTTCACCCTAAAAAATGATACTATTCATGCCTGGGATTAGTAAATCAATAGACTTCTTTCTTTTTTCCCCCCCTTTTCCTTCCTTCCTTTCTTTTCTTTTTCTTTTTCTTTCTTTTCTCTCTCTCTGTCTCCGTCTCTCTCTCTCTTTCTTCCTTTCTTTTTAATAGAAAATCAAGTATAAATAGTTTTTTTTGGTTTACATCTTTCTGGATGATGAGACAAGCTGTTGGTGACATCTTTGTTCCCCTCAAATCTGCAAGAGATTTCATTTTCCAAAACGGGCAAAACAAAATGCCTGTCCTGTCTGCAACAGACCTGAGTAATAGCCTTTAAGTTTTGTTTTGTGACTTTATTAAAACCTGTGATTAAATATCTTTGAAATACTGAAACTGATCTGGCTCTCTCCCTTAACCCACCCTACCATCTTCTTCCTTTTCCTCCTCCCTTTGTTCCCCTGCTCTCCTTTTTGCAGTCTTAGGCATAAACAGGTAAGTTTGAGAAAACCTGAGAAAAGCCACACTTCCCACTTCTTGACAGAAAAAGCGGTCTTCTCACTTCATTCGTTTGCAAAGCCGAAGGCAAAAATACAGAAAACAACAAAGAAAACAACCAGGCCTTGAGCCTTGTCCATGGGGGCCTCACAGAAACTGACAAATGTCAGATGTGAAAAGAAGAGCAGGTGATTATAGAGTTTGTTCTGTGGACATGCTGAGAGTTATATTTAAAATTTAAATACACTACTGTCCTCAGAGAGGTTACCCTCCTCCTAAGAAAACACTCCCCAAGTGCACAGGGCCAGATGTTTGGCTCTTCAGGGGAGAGCAAGAAAGGGTGATGTTCAAAGAATTCTTTCCTTCTGTGCTACAAGCTGAGATGCTGTAGGAGTAACTTGTTGGAACTTGTCAGCAGTGCCAACAAGGGCTAGAAGAGGTGAGCCTGCCTTGGGGCAAAGGAAGCTATGAGATTTCCCATGCCAACCTAATTCTCATACCACAATTTGGACTAAAGCTGATTTTCTAGGAGTTGGTCACTGACACCCTCGAAGAAAACAGAATGAAACTCTACAGCGTCCCTGATAGTCAACTTCCAATTCTCTCACACTACTTGTTTTTGCATCTCTGGTCCTTATTACAGAGCTTAGCATGTGGTAGTCACTTCATAAATACTTTTTTCCATATATCCATTCATTCATTCATGCCTGCTGTCTAGGTTGTGATGGGTACTTCTCAGCTTAGCACGTTGTTTGTCCTTCATTCTCAGAGAGCACCATGACATCAGGAAGGTGATGGAGTGACTTGCAAGTGAATTGGATTCAAGTGAAGGAGGGCTGTGCAGAGTCACCAGCCTCACTCTTCTGAAGCCATCTGGGTCCAGTAGCATGATATAGGGCAAAAGAGAAGGAAAGGAATAAAATATGTATTCTGGGTGGTAGTGGTGGTGAAGGAGAGGGACTGAGCTGTGTTCTTCAGAAGCTGAAAGGTGAATAGAATGGAATAAGGCAAATGATTTTTTTTATATATTTCACATGTCCACCCCTGAACAAAAGACCCAAAGCTAGTCAACAAATAATGAACTCCTTATCATGTGTGCAAGGATGTACTGAAGTTTCTAAAGACAATTTAAAAACAAAGAGTTCTAGAAATGCTTTTTGCAAAGGAACATTCTGGAATATATGTGAACACACACACACACACACACACACACACACACACACATACATGTCTTCCAAAGGGGAGGCCTGAGAAAGGGCTACGATTCATTTGGATGTATAAGTCCTGGTATGTTTATTAAAGCATGAGTCCCTTTGTGGAAGGCAGCTAAGTGGCACAGAAGATACAGAACTGGGTCTGACGTCAGGAAGAATCCTTTTCTGGAGTTTAAATCTGGCCTCAGACACTTACTAGCTGTGTGATCCTGGACAAGTCACTTAACCCTGTTTGCCTTAGTCTCCTCATCTATAAAATGAACTAGACCAGAAGAAAATGGCAAACCAGTCCAATATCTTTACAAAGAAAACCCCAAATAGGGTTACAGAGAGCCAGACTCACTGAACAACATCAGTGCCACCCTCTGTGGAAAGAAAGCTGTGATAGGTGCAAAGGGGAAATCTGAAAAAGTATGATGAGAAGGCACCTGCCTCTCAAAACCCAATCAGTCATTCAACAGCATTTTATTAAGTCCCTGCTCTCTGAAAGGCTCTGTGCAAGGGCTGAGGATACAAAAGCAGAAGTGAAAGGTGGAGCTCACAGTTCAGAGAGGGGAGGATGTGGTGGTGAGGACACTAATGTATAAATTCTGGTTTAAAGCCAATTTGCTCTTAGAGGAAACAGGGAGCCACTGGACTTTATTGAACAGGGGAGAGACAAGGTCAGACTTCACTTTAGGAAAATCACTATGGCAGTGTGAAGGATGGGGTTGGGAGACCAATTAGGAGGTTATTACAATAGTCTCCAGGAAGAAGATGAGGAGTTCTAGGAGTGTGGAATCACAGAGTACCTGGGGAAGTCATTCCCTGGGAGACCCAATCTGTAGTCTAGAGATGGCCAGACAACCTGTTTTAAGCAACTTATAGCCAATTTGGGTCAAGTTATTATAACAATAATAGTATTTACATAGTGCTTTAAGGTTTGGAAAATGCTTTACAGATATTATCACATTTTATGCCCCCTGGGAGGCAGATGCTACTATTTATCATTCCTTAAAAGATGAATAAACTGAGGTGGACAGGTTAAGTGACCAGCTTAGGGTCACATAACCAATAAGTACCTGAGGCTATATTTGAACTCAGGTCTTCCTGATCCTAAGACAAGTGCTCTGTCCACTGAATCACTTTGAGTCTATCTGCACAAAAAACCAGGAATCATGGGTCAGGGCAGCTCAGGGAGCTTGGCCATTAGTGGTTCAGGGTCCACAGCAAGGACCAAATGACGATGGGGCTACCCTGTGTGGAACTTCATCCCTACCATGGTTCTCTAATTCTCTCTTCCTTCTGGACCAGGATTCTGGGCAGGACAGTTTTATCACCTTCTCAGATCATCTCAGCCTCAGGGAATCTGCCTCTTTTGGATGTGAGATTAAAGGCATGGGGTGTGAAGCAAGTCCATATTCTTTAACTTATTCTCTTTATTGTCACACTACATTATTTTCTGCCATTTCTAATCAATCGCTCTAGGAGGAACATTTTCATTTATCTTCTTTGGTTCTAATTCTGCTTTCAGTTCAGGTTCAGTGTCATCATCATCATCTGATGATGATTCATCATGGTTGGTAACATTTATACGGCACTTCCTCTGTGCTAGGCCCAGTGCTAAGGTGCTAAATGATTTACAATTATTATCCCATTTGATTCTCACAACAACCATCAGAGATAGGGGTTATCATTATCCCCATTTTACAGAAGAGGAAACAGACAAACAGAGGCCAAATGACTTGCACATTTGCAAATTTTGCACTCACACATTTGGGAAGTCTGAGGCTGAATTTGAACTCAGGTCTTCCTGATGCCAGGTCCACTCTGTATACACTGTCCCACATTGCTGCTCCCCTTTAAGCAACCCATGGGACCACAGGCCAGGAAGAAATCATCTACTCAGACTTCTTCCTCTGTTCAGAGCCATTAGGGATCAGACTAAGATATGGGAGGAACGATCCTATGTCTGAAACCCTTTGAAGAAGCAGCTCTCAACGTCTTCTTCGCTATCATCTAGGCCATGGGTGGGGAACCTGCGACCTTGGGGCCACACGTGGCCTTCTGAGTCAAGGGCAACCCTTTGACTGTATCTAAACTTTATGAAACAAATCCCCACAATAAAAGGATCTGTTCTGTAAAACTTGGACTCAGTCAAAAGGCCAAACTTAAGGACCTAGAAAGTCACATGTGCCCTTGAGGTCACAGGTTCCCTACCCCTGATCTAGGATATGCCTTGATACTCCTCTATCTGTAGGGGTGAAAAGTGAGACTGTAATGTACCCATTTTTCTTAGGCATTTTAAAAATGCAAAAACATATTTTCACTCAAGATATAGCCTTTCAACCCACTGTCTCATTTTGAGTATCATTTTAATAGCATCAGGGAGGGATTAAATGACTCTAATCTGCAGTGTTGAAGGTGTTTCCCCAGATTTCACAGGCTTAATGATACATTTAGGGACAACATCTGGCATGCCATTGTAGTTGGAGTGGACTACAACAGGAGGAAACTGTTCAATAGCCTGCCAGGACTTTTCTTCACTTGGTTTAATGTATTTTAAATTTAGTTCCAGTGATTCCACTGTGCCTAATTACCAATTTGATTAATAAATAGGATTGGATTTAGAGCTGGAAAGGACCTTAGAGATCTAGTCCAACCTTCTTTTTTTCTAAATGAAGAAAACAGGCATGGGTGGTAAGGTCAGGTGACTTGCCTGTAACACAGGAAGTAAATGACAGATTTACTTTACCAAGATCTGAATCCAGATTCCCAGGCTTCAAATGCAGCACCTTTTTGCACTTTTAAAGCTATACATTGTCTTCCTCTCTCCCAAAAAGACCACTTGCTGGTGAAAAAAAAATTAGTGAAAATATAGATAAATTCACTAACTCTATAACATTTCTAAAATCTACATACTTTCCTCCCCATATTCTTTACTGGCAGACCCTTGTCATCCTCTATTTGGACAACACAACGTGGAGAATTTAGTCATCTTGATGCCTTGCCTTCATCCAGTATAAAGTGAGGGTCCCAATATCACAATGACACAGCTTGGATACTGAGGCGTCTCTGGAGTCCTTAACTGTCTACTCATCAGTCACTCCTAGTGCAGACTCCATTTGTTCAATCATTTCTATACTGCCCAGAGCTACTGGATCATTCTTTCTAGGGGTACCTTCTCTTCACAATTGCTGTGGACTTTTCCCCATAGCATCTCTCATAATGTCTCTAGTCAGTTCCTGCTATGTATGCATTCACCACTTCTTGGTTTAAATTTCCTTCTGATTCCATCTCCTCCAGGAAGCTTGTTCTGATTAAGTCAGTCAAGATAAGGATTCTTTTCTCATGGCTAAAATGGAAGGAAAACTTAACCCATTGTCCACATTTGTTAAAAATAACAAACATCCCCAAATAAATGAAATAAAACGTAAGTTTCATTTTGTTAGCACAGCAGTCTAATGTTTATTTTAATGTGTTTCACAGAGGTGTTTAGGAGTCAATATAAAACTTTTTTTAAACATTAAACCTTTCCTTTATTTAAATAGCAAATATGTAGTAACATGTTTCTAAATTCCTTATGAAGAAAGAATTTTCCAACCTTCCAAATGCCTACTAGGTGAACTTTATGTTTAACTGTAGTATTTATCTGGGGCTGCAAACTAGACAAATTTTTTGATATAAATACGGAACCAGATTCCTTGACTCCTCTTCGGGTAGCATTTTTCTTAATATTAGGGTACAGAAAATAGCTTGACATCCAACAGCTTTAAACAGGCAGTTCCTTTTTCCTATATCTTCCTTACTCCAGAGGCCATGGAGCATCATTTAGGTTAAAAGATAGTTATTTCTTTGACAGCACCCTCCACCCCTTCCTTCAGCCCTCCCAAGTTATTGGCCAATGTTCACTTCACTCTGGTGAACCAGGAGGCTTATACTGAATGTAAATAAAATGACCCCTCCTTCCATTTTTACATAAAGCAGCTTTTACATTTTAAGGCAACATCTTCCAAGGAATAGAAAATAACCATATGCTTACTATCTGGACCTTGACGTTGAAGAAACTGATTTCTCAGTTTGAAATCTCAAACAAAGAGAGGTTTTCAGGTCCATGTTTGACTTGGGAGTCCCCATCCCTTACAAAGTCACATCTGTCCATTTCTCTTTCTGGCATATATCCCCAAACAGGCACAGATGCCTGTAAGGCTGAGAAACATGCCCAACAGAAGTGCTATACCATCTCCAGCTTCTACTGCTTCAGCAACAGGCAGAACACAGAGCAGGGAAAGGAGGACCAGGAACACTTTGGAGAGATCGACAATTGAGGCCATGGTGCCTGGATCTTGAGGGCTGAAGGAAAATAATCAAGGCTAGTATCTACAAAGCAAACAAGGGGAGAAAAAGGGACCATTACGGCAAAGAGACATGTAGGCATTTTCCTAAAAAATTGTAACGCAAGTGGGGAAAATGACATGCTGTGCTAATAACTTGAGAGGTAACAACAAGAGAAGTTAAGGGAGTTAAGAAGGGAACAATAATTTCTTAAAATGCTTACGATTTGCCGGACCTCATTTGATCCTCCCAACACCCCTGGGAGGTAGGTACTATTATTATCACCATTTTATAGTTGAGGAAACTGAGGCAAACAGAAATTAAGTAACTTGCCCAGAGTGAGAGTTAGAAGTATCTAAGGCTGGATTTGAAATCAGCTCTTCCTGACTCCAGGGCCACTGCTCTCTCCATTGTAACACCATGTTGCCTACAGTGACATGAGAGGCAGCATAGCGAAGTGGAAAGAATGCTGGGTTTGGAATCACAGGATAAATCCATCAACCAATTAACATTTATTTAGCAGCAACCATGTGTCAGATACTGTGCCTCATAGCTCTAGA
The DNA here is from genome assembly GCA_028627135.1 of Pseudochirops cupreus. Lineage (NCBI taxonomy): Eukaryota > Metazoa > Chordata > Mammalia > Diprotodontia > Pseudocheiridae > Pseudochirops > Pseudochirops cupreus. The sequence continues at coordinate 475,463,150 of CM053581.1, forward strand.
GCAGGAAGGGAACAGAACTTAGAAGCTGTAGCCACTCATTTTACAATGTGGGCAGTCAAGGCCCTGAACGGCTAAGTAAAAATGTGGTGTCCAAAGATCTGGGTTTGATTAGTGTCTCTGTCATTTACAATTACTAATATTCCTACTGGGCAGCTAGGAGGTGTATCTAGCGGATGGAGTGCTGGGCATGGACTCAGGAAGGCTTGACTTCAAATCCAGACTAAGATACTTACTGTGTGACCCTGGGCAAGTCACTTAACCCTGTTTCCTCATCTGTAAAATGAGCTGGCAAACCACTAGAGTATCTTTGGCAAGAAAACCCCAAATGAGGTCAAGGGGAGTTTAGACATAACTTAAACAATAAAAGTACTGCCACAGCTAGGACTAGTACTACTGCTAGGAGCTAACATTTATATAGCATGTGCCAGGCACTGTGCAAGGTGCTTTACAGAGATCATTTTATCTGATCGTCACAACACACATGGCAGGTAGGTGCTATTATTAACTCCATTTTACAGATGAGAAAACTGAGGCAAACAGGTCAAGCAACTTGCCCAAGGTCTAACAGCTAGTAAGTGTCCACTGTGCAACCTAGCTGCCCCATTTATTTACTACCTGTGTGCCCTCTCTTAACCTTCGTGGGCCTCAGTTTATTCAATTGTAAAACGAGAAGATTGATCTAGATCACCTATGTGGATGATCTTTTGATCTCGAAAGTTTAAAAAAAAGCTGCGCTTTCACGCATGCAAATCATATTTCTTCAGAAACCCTTTCATGCTCACTGTGGCCAGGAAAAAAAATGACTAAGACTTACCGCGGAGCCAGGTTATCTAGCAGGCAAAGTTCGGAAGGCTCTCTCTTGCGGCTGAAGGATCCAAAGGCTTTCCTAGGCGGTACCTGTTATCAAGAAACAGTCAGACAATTAAATGACGGAGGATCCTCTCGCCTTTTCTCTTTCTATCAAAGCACTAGCTCAAGGTAGAGCTCCCGGCAGGGAGGGCTGGACGGGAGGGGGTGGAAACTAGCAGGAAGAAGGAAAAAACCCAAACCTACAAATCAGTTTCTCCATCGCCTTCTCTCCTTCCTCCTCCCCCCGACCCACCTCGCCCAGTCCAGGAACTAGGGACTTCAAGTTAATGCGAGGTATCCAAACGCCAGTCAAGTCCCCAAATGAACCTGCCTACGTGTCAGCCGAGTACGTCGGCATTCAAGGCTACCTTCAGGGCTCCCAGGGGGAGCAGAGCTATATTTCTCCAGAAGCGCTCAGCGCTGTGGCAGCAGCGACAGTACCTACGGGTCCCCGGGGTCCGGCCGCCTCTTACGTTACTGGACAGGAAGCAGCCATTACAGGAATGAGGCTAAAGAGGAAGGCCACCTCGTGAGACTACATTTCCCACAATTCAAGTGGCCTACAGCTCCCGCGATGCTCAAGACCTTCCCTCGCTTCCTCCTCCCCCCCCACGCCCCGCCTCTTCTTTCACCCTGTAGGAGCTCGTGGAATGTGAGCCTTTTACTATGAATTATTTTATTCTCGGGAACAAAGTGACAGCCATTTTAGGGGCTGTCTGGATCAGTTTACTGTTATGGAGAATTAGAATAATTTGAAAATTAGATGATATTAGATGATTATTAGAATAATTTGACTGGAGTTGAAGTCAAGTCAGCAGGCCTTTATTGAACGCCTTCCTTGTGCCAGGCACAATGCCAAGCTTGAGAGGTAGACAGACAGCCCCTACCCTGCCCTCAAGGAGCTCACAGCCCAGAGGGGTAGACGCGAGCAAACGACAGCAATGTCCAAACAAGCTTCATACAGAATAAACTGAAATCACCTGTAGAGGGAAGGCCCAGGAGTAAAGGGCTGTCAAAGGCTTCCCTGGGAGAGGTGAGATTTTAGCCGGGACCTGCAGGAAGCTAGGAGGGCGAAATGCAGTGGACGGTATTCCAGGCATGAGGGACAGATGCCCGGAGAAGACATAGGGTCGAAAATTTGGGTCGCCGTTGGCTTTGAGCGAGGCTTTTAGAAGCCTCGCAAAACAGCTGGGGGTGCAGGTTATGAAAGGGCTTGAATGCCAAGCACAACATTTCGGTATTTAATCCTGGAGGTGAAAGGAAGCTATTGGAGTTTATTGAATTCAATTCGATAAGCATTTATTAAGGGCCTACTATGTGCCAGGCACCGTGCTAATCTAGTTACTGGGGATGCAAAAAAAGGCAGAAGAGTTTGTGGGGTGGGGAAGATGATGAGTTCAGCTTTGAATATGTTGATTATATGGTGTCTACAAGACATCCTTATCAAGAGGTTGAAGATTGGAGTAGTAGATCTGAGAATCATCTGCATAAAGATAATTGAATCCCTGAGATCTGATTAGATCATGAAACTTGGACAAGTCTCAGTTTTCTCCTCTGTAAAATAAGGGGGTTAAACTTGATCTCTGAATTCTAAATTTTTATGAACTCTAAATTTCTTTAGTTCTGCCAGTCACCTAGTACTTGGAGATTATTATTATTGGAGTAGTTTCAATTTATATTCCTAGAGTTATAGAATCTGATGTCACACTTGAGATGTTGAAAAAAACCAGAAAAACTGGGGAATTTCAGATCTGCATCGTTGTTTTAGGCCTTGGAACCTAGGAGCCAGACTAGATGAAGTCTAAAGAGCCCTTTCAGATACAGTGTTCAGTGATTTTTAGTATACTGATGATATGTTTGTGGAAGAATATTGAAAACTTTTTAAAAGTTTCTATAGAAAATACTAAGAAACTATGTTTTTCTCAAAAGCTCTTTCTAACAGCCCATGGAAAGGAGAGTATACAAGAGTATAAAAGTGTAAAAGGAGAGTATAAAAAAAGGGAGTAAGCAGGTTTTTGCCTTCTTACACCTGGGACACACCCATCCCCCCTGATAAAGGAATAGGAAGATATCAATGGAATAGGGGCAGTTATTTTGTTTGACTTCTGGAGTGCAGGAGAAGATTGTGACTTGGTTGCTTAATTTTTAAATTCTTACTCAGTATTTTAAGATAATTTTTCTTTCTACAATATTCTTATAAATGTTACCTGAAAAAAAATTTTTTTTTCCTGGAAGAGAGTCATGGTACAGGTCATAGGGAACTATACCAATTTGTACATCTTTCTCCAAGCTAGAATTGCTTGAATGGTAGATTAATGTTTAATGAAATAAAATTGTTTCTCAAAGACTTGAGCTTAAATAGCAGTACAGTACAGTATTTTTTCTTCAACATCCTGAATCAGTGATTGATAGATTACAACAGGAGTTACCAACCTGGTTTTGAAAAACTTCAATGTATTCCTAATTATGTAATCAGGAGTGTTAATGGGTTTAATTTCTTTTAAACTATCAACATAAAATTAATTTTATAGGAAGGATGTATGATTTTCTTGTGGGGGTACTTCTCTGTCAGCAGTTAAAATTTCTAGGGAGTTTTATTGAATTACATAGAGGCTAAATGACTTCTTCAGGATCATAAACAAAGCGTTAAAAGTAAATTTTGAACCCGTTCTTCCTGACCCCAAGCTTAGTACTCTATGCACTAAAAAACATGCCTCTCAGAAATTGATTTTTTTTCATTTCAGTTCTCTCATTTTATGTTAAGTCCAGATCAAATTTCACTTCCTCCACGGACCCCTTGTCCTACTTCATTCTTCAGTGATGTTTCTCTCCTCTGAGCTCCTTTAACACCTTTGGCCATTTCACACATTGGACACTTAGAATCATAATATTGTGAAATTGAGAGGTCTTGTAGGTCTTCCAAACTATCCTCCCATTTAATACAGGAATCCTCCTTGTTTTTTAAATAGAAAGGGGAGTCCAACTACATTTAATGAGAAGTTGGATTGCCTGTCCTCTGAAATTTCTTACATTCCACAATTCTACAAATAAGCAATCATATAGTAATAACAGTGGAAAGGATGTTATCAAAAAAGTACATGACTAAAAAAAACCAGATGGTTTGTTGAGGAAAGGGAGAGTGTGGATTAACCTACGCACAGCTCACATATAATGTCATTGTGATGTCAGAAAAACTGGATGACAGCTCTTCCAGGCCCTTGTTGAGTGTGGAACCCCTTTGGTGAACTTATGGGAGGTCTTGGAGGAGATCGCACAGGATAGACAGGCATGGATAGGTTGTGATCTGCATCTCTGGAGAGATTATTTACAGTGATGGGATAATAGATCCTTTGGTATATATATCTCTTCTATGTAAGCACCTTCTATGTTCCAGAAACTCTAAAGTTGGGGGGGAGGGCAGGCTCAGAGATACAAAGAAAGACAGTCCTTGCCCTTGCCCTCTATGAGTTTACTAATGGGGGTAGATAATTCACAAAAAGAAGCTGAAAAAGGGGATACAGCGGTGGAGAACATGTGGCCTTCTAGGTCCTTGGGTGTGGCCTTTTGACTGAATCCAAGTTTTATAGAACAGATCCTTTTATTAAAGGGCTTTGTTCAGTGAAGTTTGTGTTCAGTCAAAGGACAGCACTTGAAGACCTAGAAGGCCATGTGTGGCCCCAAAGCCACACATGGTTAGGAGAAAGGCATGGTTGAAAAGTCCAAAAAGTCCCAAAGTAGCATAGTACAGCCAGGTGAGGAATGAAACGTTCTGAGCCGATCTCTCTCCTTCAGTGGAGGTTTTGGAATTCATGGCTCCAGTCTTCAATCAGAGGGACAGAGGGTGGTGATGAGGTGGAAGACCAGGGCTGATGGGGGTTTTGCAGGCTAATTAAGTGTTCCTAATACAGACATCATGTTTTCACAAGTGTACTAGACAGATCAAGGAAATGCTTTAGATATAGGCTATCTGCAGGCATTTGACAGTCTCATGTGATAGACTTGTTGATCAGATAGGGAAATGTGAGCTGGGTGATAATATAGCTAGGCTGAAAAACCTTACCCAAAGAGTATTAATTAATGGATTGTTGTCAACCTGGAAGAAGGTTTCTAGTGGTAGGCCACAATGATCAGTCAGTTCTAGATCTTAGTCTGTTTAGCTTTCTATCCAAAACATGGATAAAGACATAGAAGGCAGGTATATCAGAATTTCAGATGACACAAAACAATGAAGGGCAGTTAATGTGTTGGATAAAAGAGACTTCATAAAGACTTTTGACAGGCTGGACTGACTAACGAGATTAACTTTAATTGGTATATCAATTGAATGTCTGAACAAACTGGTATATGAATATCATGGAATATTATATAGGAAGAAGTGATCATTATGAAGAATTCGGAGAAATAAGGGATCCTGAGGATTGAAACTATGTGGTGCTAATACCCCTTCTAGTAGGAAACTCGACCAAGTGTATCCCTAGTTTAGACGATGGACTATACCTGGAAGCAGCCTTGTTTTGGGCAGCAGACAGTGCGGTGGATAGATAGAACGTTGGCTCAGAAGGACGTGAGTTCCAACTCTGGCCTCAGACACATACTAGCTGTATGACCTTGGGCCATATGACCATGTTTACTTCAGTTTCCTCATCTGTAAAAGGAGGAGAAGGAAACGGCAAACCATTCAAATATTTTTGCCAAGAAAACCCCAAATGAAATCAGGAAGAGTCTGACTGAACAACAATCACCACAACTTTGTTTTACCCTAATACTCCAATTGTAAATTGTCCTAAAGAACAGAGTAAACCCATAAGAGGCTGTGATAGCCAGTCCAAGTCATCCACAAAACAGAAATAGACCAATAGGTATTTATAGTTAGCTATCTAGAAACTGGGCAGGTCACGGTAGAAGTATTGAAACTATTACCCACCAGCTATACTGCTTTAGGATTTCTCCATCACTATGCCCCTGCTGTGTGCCCGTCTTTCAGCCCAGTCTCCTCCCTTTCAGTTTCCTTTTGTCTATTATCTTCCCCTACTAGATTCAAGTTCCTTGAGGGCAGGGACTGTCTTTCTTTCTCTTTGTGTCCCCATTTGCTTAGCTAGTTATCTAGCACATTGTAGATCTGTAATAATGTTTATTGACTCTTGACTATTAGAGAGTGACCAGAGATGTTTATAACGCACCAGTAAAATCAGGAGATATGTGCTTCACGTGTCCCTGCAACATATTTTGTTATGTGTTTCACCATTCGTTGTTGCTACTGAACTTTGGTTTGTTGTTGCTGTTCTGAATACACTGTTGTTACCTGTGACCTGCCAGTCTCCCCATTGCCTCCCAGGCTCTTCCTCTCTGGGCTCACTTCCCAAACTCATACCCATATTAACAATTCTTCAGAGGGGCAGCTGCTAGAAATTTGTCTTTGGACTCTAGGGGTAGTCCCTGTGGGTGTCTACATTCCTCCTACTGTGGTTCCTGAGCCCCAGCTGGTATGCTTCCTTTCAACAATTATCCTTACTTATCTATTTTAAAATAAATATTATAATAGCTAAATATATCAACAAATGAGAGCATAATGTACAGAGAAGTATATATTATAGTACATGTACACATACTATTCAGATATACATATGGTTATATAGAAACTACAATGTTTTGACTCTGATGAATGTCACTGGCAAAATCACCTCAAATTTTGGAAATATCAGTAAAATGACTCCATTTGTCTGGAAACTCAGCATTACTCCATTCAGAGTTTTGCAGACTAGAAAGTAACTTCTCTAGAATTCTTTTCATAAGATAAAGTTGAAAGCAGCTTCCTCAGAAATGAAATTCTCATCTTTCTTCTCTGTCTACTTCAACTTTTGTTCATCAGTGACAGTGAATGTCTTTTCAAGTCTAATAATGGTTCAGAATACAGAGAAAGTAATATGCCTCCCTTTGGAAGAGGGGTGAAAGACTTTGGGTACAAAGTATTATAAACACTGTCGGTGGTTGATTTTTGCTATTTTTCTTTGTTATAAGGGAGAATTTAATGCTGATGGGTTGGAATAGGATGCCTTATAGAAATAATGAATAAAAACAAAAGATATAAATACAATTTATTTTAAAAATAATTGGTATAAATGATTTAAAAAATCAAGCACACATTCAGGATGGGGGAGACTTTGCTGAATTTTAGTTGACTATAAGCTCAGTGTGAGTCAACAGGATGATGTGGCTCCAATAAAAAAGCTAATGCAATCTTAGACTGTAGTAATAGAAATATATTGTTCAGAACAAGGGATGTAATAGTCCCACTATACACTGAGCCAGACAGAACACATCTGGAGTATTGTGCTCATTTCTGAGGTCTATATTTGAAGAATGTACATATTGACTTAAACTGGAGTACACTGAAATGAGGGAATTGGAAACCATCTCATATGAAAATCTGTTGGAAGTAACTGGGGATGTTTAAACTGGAAAATAGACTTGGGGTGGAGGGATATAATAGCTGCCTTAAAATATTTGAAGGGCTGTCATGTGGAAGAGATGTTAGTCTTATTCTGTGTGGTTTCAAAGGAATGAGCTAGGGACAGTAGGTGGAAGTTTGCAGGGTGGCATATTTTGGTTCAATATAAGAACACTTTTTTGACAGTGGTCCAATAAATGGAGTAAACTGCCTCAGTACTGGAGTAGTTGAGCAAAGACTAGATGCTTAGGAATGTTGCAGAGATGTCTTCTGCATGAGGAGAGAGTTTAGACTAGAACAGGGTTATCCAGGAGTTATATACTAATGAAGATGCAGAAATAGTTATAACCTATATAAAAATGATTACTTAGTAGTCTCTGACATGCTAATTGTGTAAATCTGGGCAAGTTACTCAATCCTCTTCTATAAAATGAGTTAAAGAAGGAAATGGTAAATGACTCCAATATTGTTGTTTTTGAGTTGTTTCAGTCAATTTTACAAATGAGGAAACTGAAGTAAACAGGGTTAAGTGATTTGTCCAGTGTCACACAGTTATATAAGTTTCTGAGGTCAAATTTGAATTCATGTTCCTATGTCTTTGGTGTCACTGCTCTATCCACTGTGTCACCTAGCTGCCCTCCACTGTCTTTGCCAAGAAAATCCTAAATGGGGTCAAGAAGGTCAGACATGACTGAAAATGACAGAACAACAAATACAAAAATGAACATATCTTGGAATGTAGTAGAACTTCTAGTTAGAGTCTGAGAATCTCCAAATAGGATTAGTGTCCAGAAAGAGCACTGCATTTGGAGTGAGATAACCTGAGTTCAAATCCCAATCCTGTGACTTATATCCATGTGGCCCTTGGGCAAGTTAATTTCTCTGGTCTATTTGTTCTTTTGTAAAATGATGAGATAGATTTAGATGGCCACCAAGATCCTTCCCAGCTCTGAATCTATGATCCTTTGATCTTTAAGCTTGTCTTCAGCTCTGTGTTCTCAGTATCATTACCATCCCGAACTAGACAACTTCAAAGGATTTTTATTCTCTAAAGTTGCTATTTTTCTTTTGCTTGTGTATCACCTGCCTTTCCCACCTTAAGCCCGAGAGCTAAGGTTGAGGAGCAAGGTTGCCAGAAATTTCTTTGTATATTCATTGCTGAAGAGATAATGCATGCAAACATTTTGTGAGCATGATCTGAGTGTAAATAAGCCCACATGTAAATAAAGCATTCAGGTGGGGGGCTCCTACATGTAAGTCGGGTTTATTTCATTGAGGTACTGGGGGAATAGTATTGGTGTGAACGTCAGTGTAAATAGGTAAAGCCAAGATTCCTCACTATCACCCCATGTAAGGCATATCCTTTCTGGTTTCTGGTGTGCCTCAAGGGCTTAAATATGTGTAACAAATTAATCTGAGGCACAAAGATCTGAGCATGATTAGTTTATTAGCAAGGCTAGCAGTTGCCAACAAAAAGAGATCCAAGACTCCTCAGCAATTTAGAATGCATTAGAGTAGATAGAACAGTTTTTTATACAGTTGGTAAAGTTGTAAGGTGGGCTTACATTTGGCATTATTATGCTGACTTACTTGCAAAAAGGGGTTTCCAAAGTCCATGATAAGAGGAAATACAGGGTTAGTCAACATCCTTTGGGAAGTCCCATATTTGAAAGGCCCATGTCAGTGACTCCCTATTACCAGGGTGCTTATGACCAAGCAGAACATCTCATGAAAAGGTCAATTCATCCTCCTTGAGCCCTGACCCCCACTCCCACCCTCCTGGGGTAAGGCAGATTGAGTCTAGGCTGTACAGAGAAATAGGGAAGTTAGACTTTCATAAACTCTTAATATTAAATGCTAATATCTCATACGATAAAAATCTCAGTGTAATCTATATACTTGATTCTAGTGATTACCTGCAGTGCTTAATTATCCATCTTTCGCATATGTTAGGCCTAAGGGTATAGATAAATTGTGGTTTATGTTTATAGGTTCTCTTATTTATATAATTAAAGAGATATGATTATGATACATCTGTCTTTCTTATGGGAAATCCAAGTGGAATCCATGCCCACCCCTTTCCTAATTGAGCAGGAAGGAAGGGGAGGCTTGGATTTCATTTGGATTTTCCATAAGCAAGAGAGTTATATCATAAGGACGAGATGATAAGCATATTCTACAGTTCAACTGAAAATTAGGAGGCTTTGAACTAATACCCTTAGTGGATGTTGAGAAGAAGCAGTGCTCAGGCTGCCCCAGCAATTCAAACCTTGACAACATGCTGGTCAGCTTTTTACTAATCTCTCTTCTATCTGTTCTAATGACTACTATCCAGTAATGACAGCAGGAAGAAGTGTGTTTAGGAAGCAGGCACCCTGCAGATTAGATCCACATGCTTAATCCTCTCTGTCACCCTTCCATTGGGCCATTGGGTGATATGAAAGATGGAATCTCTTCACCTTTTCTTTTCCACAAATCTCAGTTCTTAACCCCCCCCCCCCCAAAAAAAACCCACTAAATTGGTAAACTGTGGACCAGTGTGTTTAGCCATTTCCGGAGTCTGACATCTCTATGGCAACCTTCACCAAGTAGTAGCAAGGGAACTGAAAGATTACATGAACAAATAAATGCTATAGAGTTTTTATTGAGGGAAAGAAGGGTATCATGAAATCAAACAATAGTGTTATGCTGCAGGCCCTGAAATAATTGAACTAAATTACTTAATGTCATCACAAGTGTTCTAGGCAATACCTGGCTCAGGCCAGTACCCTGGTAGTTTAGGTTCAATGTGGAAAGAAAAGTAGATACTTGTAGCTCATTTGACAGGTAACAAAAGGAGTTTTACTGTGTTGTGGCAGAGGAAGGATTCACTGAGGATGTGCAGAGGATATGCAATTACCCTTTCCACATTGCAACTTTCTCCATTGCAACTTTGATATACCGTGGGTTGGCATTAGACATTAAATGGGAATTTTTTTGGCTGTTTTGTGGAAGCTGGAGACAACATGCAAAGGTCTGTAGATGACACAGAGTCTGTGACCAAATACTTAATCCAAATTTTACAATAATGTACTGCAAATACCCCATAAAAGAAAGAGGAAAAAATTCAGACTTCTCTGATATGAAGGGAGGACTAAAAAATTTTACTTGGATTTTCCAAAACACAGGGGTGCCACAACCCTAGACCCAGTGATGTGGATGGGGTAACTGTAGTGAGCTGAAGCAGCTGAAAAAATTTCTCCTGCCTGTATCACTCATGGTGGTCTGCCATCTAACCCTAAGAGAGAGGCTGGAGTGGTTGTGTAGCATCAGGGACTAGGAAGAGATGTCAGCAGCCCAAGTCTGGAATCTCCTGAGCCAGTTCAAATCTCAAAGACAATTTTAATACCTTTTAAGGAAAAATTGGTCTAACTTACTTGGGGGTGGGGGATAAGGATATTTTTCCCACAGCTGCAGAACATTTTTTTCATTCATTCTACAAATGTTTACTAAGCAACCTACTAGGTTCAAGTCACTCACTGTTGCATCTCCATATCTCAGTGGTTCTCAACCTTCCTAATGCCGTGACCCTTTAATACTCGTATATGGGCATATCGGCATGTGGGCGGACCCTCCTGGAGATGGATAGAGGAGCAGTGTCTTGGTTCCTAAGACCACTGGAAATATCTGTTTTCCAATGGTCTTAGGCGACCCCTCTGACCCCTGTGAAAGGGTCCTTCGACCCCCAAAGGGGTCGTGACTCACAGGTTGAGAACCACTGCTATATCTGATTTCTTTAGCAAGTCTTTTCCAGTTTCTCCATTGTGTTTTGGAACCATTAAAAAAATCAATTGCTATTTTTGAAATACCTATCATTTTTCATGGCTTTCTGCTTTCTATTTTAGTGAAAATTTGTAGAAAGATTTTATTTTCTCTCTAGGTTTATTCCACTGGAAATCAGCCAAGGTAACTTTAACTGTGTTTCCACAAGTCCTCTTTCAAAGAGTGTTTACACTGCACTTCATGGGCTAGTTATGTGTTTGAAGAATTTTTGGTTGGTATAAATATTGTATTTTGAAAACTACCAAATTAAGAAATCAACGAATATAATGATGTACATTTAAAAAAGAATCCTAGAATCTTGTCCTTATGCTCAATGTGGGATTACTTTAATCCTAAGCAGTTTCAGTGCAATAATATGGTTAGACTCTCTTTAAGCAGGATATTCTTCTGCAGTGTCATTTACTTTATGAACTTACATAGATCCCTGAATTTCCAGATATGAGAGAGCATGTTTTGTAGTTTTTCTCTACTCTGCCTCTTAGCAAAAATCTGCGATCTTATTTTAATGTTTGGCAACAGAATGAATTCTTTTCAATGATATTGAATACCTACTATATGGAAAGTATTGTGCTAGGCTTATGGGAGATACAAAGATGAATAAGACATGGCAGTCCCTAATTTACAATCTAGTAGGGAGGATAAGAATATTAATTACATAGAAAACTAACTATAAGATAGGTTGCGATAAGAGCGATAAAAAGGCACAAATAAAGTATTACTAGATGTTAGAGGAGAGACATTCCATACCACTGGAGAGAAGGTAGATTGGGGAAGACTTCATGAAAGAGATAGGATTTGCTATGCCTTAGTAGATGGGTACTATTTTAACATTCAGGTATTGGGTGATGGGATTCTAGACAGAGGGAACTGTGGACACAAATGAATAGTGGGAAGGTGTGGGGCAGCAAGATACATTGTTGTTGGAAAGACTTGGATTTCAAGTCAGAGGACCTGGGTTTGAATTCCAACTTTACCAAATATAGCATGTGTGACCTTACCAAGTCACTTAACTCCTCTGGGCCTGACTTTTCTTGAGGAGGATTATATTGGATAACCTCTTATGATCCCTTCTAGCTTTGAACCAATGCTGTACTATATTTAGAGAACAGTAAACAATCCAGTTTGGTTTGATCAAAGAGGTCAGAAGAATAATGAGAAATTTGATTGAAAAGAAAGTTAGGTGCAATATTATAAAGGACTTTGGGGATGGACACATGCAATGTTAATAAAATTTGAAGATCCCTTTGTATTGGAAAGCTGACAAGTACTTAGCAACTAGTTTCTTTTTTTTTATTATTTTTATTTTTTTTATTTTTTTTTTATTAAAATTTTATTTTTTGAGTTACATATTTTCTCCCGTCTTTCCCCCGCCCACCACCCCAAAACAGCCATCCCAGTGTTTCCCCCCTCCCCCAGTCTATTCTCTCCTATGTCACTTTTTGGTAGGGCAGGA
>CM053581.1:475476221-475575731 GCA_028627135.1 Pseudochirops cupreus
GTCCCCCTGCTGCCTGCAGGCCAAGGGCGGGAAGCTGCAACGCTGAGGCGGGTGCAAAACCTCTGCCTTTCGCTTTTCCGCTCTGGAGGCCTTCTGGCCGGACTGCTTATCTCCCCCTTTCACAATTCCCATTCACAGCTGCCGCTAATCCGCTCACCTGAAGCTCCTCCCGTCCAGCCGCCCCCGGGGCACAGCCGCGGGTTCAGGCCAGGCTGGTTTCGGTTTGTAGTGCTGATGTGGTTCCTCGTAGCCGAGCTGACTTTAGTGGGAAGTATCTTTGTGTGCGTTTTGGAGTTCCAGGGTTGGTTTAGAGTCCTATTTTATGGGTATTTTGGGGTGGCTATGTGAGAGCTGCGATATGTTGCTGCTTCTACGCCGCCATCTTGGCTCCGCCCAGCACCTAGTTTCAAATTAAGCCTCTGTAAAGAAACAGGAGGTGTGAACCCCTGTTGCTGATGTGACAGGAAGGGGATGAACAGGGAGGAGCTATACTGTGTTTAAGGAAAAGCACAAGCTGGACAGTCAGAACTTCTTGGGACAAGTATCTGAAGCTTCTTGAAAGCATCTGAAGGCTGAGCTGCTGCTGCTGGACTGGAACTTCCATGGAGAAAGTGATTTTGATTTTGAGAATGGAGCTACTGAAGACTTCTGAGGGCCAGCTGGAGCTGCTGAGGACTTCTGAGGGCCAGCTGGAGCTGCTGAGGATTTCTGAGGGCCAGTTGGAGCTGCCAAAGACTGAGAAAGCATGACTGTGGTGCCAGTATTTTGTACAAATGTTGTTGTGGCTGTGTTAATGTGCATGAATGTTCTTGTGGCTTTGTTAAGACTTGTCTTCCCAGGAACAGAGACTATGAAGGATTTGAGATGAACTAGATACTGTGAGCTCCATTTTGGAGCAGGAACTGCATGGAGAGCTAGACAAGGAACTGGGAGCTGTCTGCCTTTGAAGTCAGGTGGCAGTTGGTTAGATTTGGGTGGAAGCTGGGACCATGGAAGAGGAGCCATGGAAGCTGAAAGCCTGCCCTGAGTCAAGATGAAAAGACCTTTAAGTGGGTACTGAGTAGTGACTGATCACTGAGTAGTGACTGATGATTGAATAGTGACTGATTTGTAACTTAGTATACCCCATGGGTAGAGGACTTTGATCTTTTGTACTTTATTATTGAATGATTAAGTTACTAAGTGATTGATTGACTAAATGATCGTATTTTGTTCAAAACTATGTGACCACTTTGGTGAAAATTATGTGGCTGTTTTAGTGATAAGTTGTTGTGAATGCTATATTTTGATTTTCTGTGATAAGTTGTAATATTGTGAATGCCGTACTTTGATTTTCTGTGAATCTTTTGCTCTGATTTGTTATTGAATAAATAAAGAGTTATACTATGTAATCAGAACCTTGAAAGCTGTTCACAGCAGCATTCTTCTGGAAAGCTGCTCATGCTTGGCTTTACAACACATGAGATTTCACATCAGGGGCATGACATTTTGCGGTTAATAGAATGGATTTGCTGGAGGAGAGACTGGAGATAAAATCAGGAAGGAGGGTATGAAATCATCCATGTGAGTGAATGAAAGTCATGGCAGTGAGAAAAGATAAAAAGGGAAAGGATGTGAGAGAAGTTGGGCAGGTAGAAATGGCAATGGGAAAGAAGAGGAGAACCTAGAGATGATTCTACAGAGATTATTCTCAATGCTTAACAGAAATAAGGAAGTCAGGAAGAGGAGCTGGTTTGTGGTTGGATTTATTGTGTTTTTCCCATGATGTATTTTAAGTGTTAGTGAAGTACCCTGGGGTGTAGGGGTGTTCTAGAATTTTACCAACAAGTATTTATTAAACACTTAACTATTATGCCAAGTACTGTGTTAAGAACTGGGGATACAAATTCAAATGAATGAAAAAGAAACCCTCATTTGCAAGGAGTTATTTAGATATTTAATTAGAATTTGGATGGAGAGATTTGGTCTGGAGATCATCATCACTGCCATGAGAATATTAGCTAACTTTAATGTGGAACTTTCCTGTTATAATGCACTTTTACAGACATGGCCTTATTTGATTGTCCCAACGATAATGTAAACCAGGTAGTCCAAAAATACCTCTTCTGGAGATAAACTGGGGCTCAGAGATTAAATGATTTGCTTAATTACATACCTAACAAGTGGCATTTGGAACCTGAATTGAGGTCTACAGACTTATCTTTGATTCAGTATTATATCATTCAGAATATAAATGGATCCCAAATACAACTATCTTGTATTTGGGTTCATATGTAAAGATGTTTCGGCTTGATGGTTAATTTGAATCTTTCAACTAAAATTTGACCTTGTTGTTTTTGTTTTTTCTTCTCCTATAACCTTTTCCATCCATAAAACATTACATCCATGAGCAAATTTAAGGCTGATAGGCAGTGATCGTCATAGCATGGAAGAAAAAGGAAGAATTTGGTCCTAAAAATCATACGATTACTAGACAACCTATCAAACATAAGTTAACTGTTGTTATTCTTAGAATGCAGTCTTGGTCAAGTCAACAAAGCTAACACATTACTGGAACAACTGGATCGTATTTATGCTGACATTGCAGTCTTAGTCTAAACAGAATATGCAAAGAAATTCCAGCTGAATAGAAGAATTAACGAATCATAGAATCTAATAACTTGAATGGATCACAAAAGCCATCTGGTCCAACCAGTCCCAGTTCCCAGTGAGTGATTCTAGCATCTAGAACTGGGCCTGGTAGAAAGTAGGTTCTGAGTAAGTGTTTATTGTTGAGTTGAATTGACTTGTTTATCTTAGGCTGCCAGGGATACAGTGGGTAAACTTGGAGGGCTTGGAATTACAAAGACTTGAGTTGAAATCCTGTGTTAGATACTTACCTTGTGACTATAGACCAGTCATTTAATCTCTCTCAGCCTCAGTTTCTTCCTCTGTAAAATGGGAGTAATAATAGTATCCACCTCATAGGGTTGTCATGGCTATTATGAAGGAATAACATGTATAGAGCTCTATAAACTTTAAAATACTATATAAAATGCACCTGTGTTTTCTTAGTGTTAACTGTTAGGCCAAAATTAGTACAAGCAGCAGAGAATGGATCCATACTTTGTGGCATCTCAACTTCAGAGGCTGCATTGAGTGCACAATCAGCTGCAAATAGAAAATCATGCACCAACACTCCCTCCACTTTGGTCTTGGCTTATAGCCTTTTCAAGTTGAAGAATTTTACCATCAGTTCAGTAGCTAACCTTGATGCTATGTTCATTCTCACTGAAAGCATCTGACAACATGGCTGAAAACATCAGGCCAAAAAGCATGGGAGCAGGCACACAGCTTTATTGCACTCAGATGGTGACTGGGAAAGCACAAGAGCTTGACTCATTATCTAGAACCCAGGCAAGCATGCCATGAAATTGATGTACAGTGCTGATGAACTTCTCTGGGCAACCAAATTTTGACATAATTTTCCACAAGCCTTCACAACTAACAGTATCAAAGGCCTTAGTCACATCTACACACTCTGTGTACAGACCTCTGTTCTGTTCCTGGCATTTCTCCTAGAGCTGTCAGACAGCAAATACCACATAGTATAGATTGTTCCTCAACTCTGACTGAAGCTACAATGACTCTCAGGTAGATGATCATCAACCACCACCATACCATCCATATGTGGAACCATCAGTTACAGAAAATGGAGAAGTTCTGAATGCTGTTGATAAGTTCACTTACCTTGGTAGTGTACTTTCCAGGGATATACACATTGATAATGAGGTTGACGCACGCATTGCCAGAGCTAGCTCAGTGTTTGGGAGGTTCTGCGGGAAAATGTAGGAGAGAAGAGGTATTAGACTGACTACCAAATTGAAGTCTTATGGAACCATTGTTCTGATCTCATTGTTGTATGCCTGTGAAACCTGGACAGTCTACCAGTGTTAGGCTAGGACACTGAATCACTTCCATTTGAATTGTCTTAGGAAGATTCTGAAGATCACCTGGCAGGATAAGATACTGCACACTGAGGTCCTTACTTGAACTAAACTGCCAAGCGCTTCAGAAAGCACAACTCCAATGGGCTGGCCATGTTGTTTGAATGTAAAACATACTCTTGCCATGAAGACTATTTTATGGAGAACTCACACAGGGTAAGCATTCACATGGTGGTCAGAAGAAGTGATACAGGAACACTCTCAAAGTCTCTCTTAAGAACTTTGGAATTGATTGTGTGACATGGGAGACACTGGCATGAGACCAAAGGACAACAACCATCCAATATACCAATAAAAACTGTGGTTCAGAACTACTGCAAAACTGTTATGTAGAACAGAAGCTGTGGTCTTACATGGGGTACTATCTCTTTTTCCAATCTCCTTTTCTCTCATTTTCTGACTGCCCTCTGTCTCTTAAAGAACAAGGTCAAGTATAGCTCAAGTATATCAACTGAATAAAAATCAATGAATTATTTGCAATATGTTGTCAATGAGGTAACTCAAGAAGAGGCAAGAAATTCGCACATATCAAGGAATAAATCTCTTAAATGGAATTTCAGAGCTTATTAAGGAACAGTCATCAATGTCCAGACAAATTCTCATCAGCGGAAGATTGTCCAACTTTTTATGGAAAACATTAATTCCAGAACAATGTTCTCATTGCTGCAGGAAACAACCTAGGCCAGTGCCTAAGAATACCACTTCTTCCTCAAAGGTGAAAAAAAATTCAGTCCCCAAATATTGTCTATCTATTTGGGGATTTAGGAACATTCCATAATGTCAGGCAGCATACTCAGTGTAACAGCCACATTGTCCTCCTTCCATCTTTCTCAGTACCTTAAATTTTCTAGAGATACACCATGATTTGTGGTACCCTTGTCATAATCCATAGAATCCTTCCTAAGTCCAAAGTTCTTTATGATAGAATAGACCTCTTTTAACTGGATAGCTTTGGTGTTTACCATTACCAAGATGCATAATTGTTTAGGGAACCTCAAGGTTCACGCTGTGGTGCTTTCCAGGAAGCTATCTAAACTTAGCCATTAAAGGTGCCAAAAGCTTAGTCCCAAACAAAAACAATCTGTTACAGATAGTGAAGTAGGAAAAGAAATTATGATGAAATAAATCATATACATGATTCAATAACTTCATTGTGAAAATGGGTACATGGAAGTACGGTGAAAACAATGTTGGAAAATATAGTTTGGGGTCAAGAAATAAGACAAAAACTTGAGAAACTTCATTATGAATATTCTTTTCAAGAAGAGGTATAGAATTTCTGAACTTAAAACTCAGAAGACTATCATTTTAAAAAAAGGAAATTGACTTTATCTTATTAAATAGGTAATAATTAGTCATATAGTTAGCTTTCATTTTAATATAAAGGGAGGGTTATCAAAGCAACCCTGGATAAACTACATGATATCCACTAAATGAGATTAGATTATAGGAGGTGCTTTGTTAAAAGGACACATGGAATACTTCTGATTGGTTATGAAGTGCTGGATATGAGACTCAGGGGC
Organism: Pseudochirops cupreus; assembly: GCA_028627135.1. NCBI lineage: Eukaryota > Metazoa > Chordata > Mammalia > Diprotodontia > Pseudocheiridae > Pseudochirops > Pseudochirops cupreus. Next base: position 475,481,731 of record CM053581.1, read on the forward strand.
CACCATTCTCCCATTAAAAGGAAGCACTTTAGTTGTTAGGTGTGTATGAGGTCTCTTGCTTTCCAAGATTTCCTCTTTGCCTTTTTCTGGAGTGTAGCAAGATAAAGGAAGAATATTTATTTCTTTACCTTTCTTCTTTTTTCCTAGGAGCACAAATGGAGAAGCTGTAAAGCCATGCACGAGCAGCTTCCCAAAAGAATGCTACTGTGAACAGCTTTTAAGTATAGTGAACACTCCATTTATTCCACAACAAATCAAGGCAAACATTCACAACAAATCACAATATTGTATTTACAACATTACATCATATCACAGAAAATCATAATATAGTGTTCACAACATCTTAACATTAGAATGGCCACATAGTTTTCACCAAAGTGGCCACAGTATTAGGAACAAAGAACAAAATAATCATCTGATATCACTAAGGAGGTTTGCCTCCTCACTCAGTCATGCAGTCGTCTCACAATACAATAATCAATCTTCCACTCATGGGGCAATTATAGATTAACTTATTCAGTCACTTATCTAGTAATTAGTCACTAAGTATCATTAATCACTAAATAGAATCATTAGAAAATTACACAAACCCTCCACCTTTTGGGGTCTAGTAAACTTGAATTTAATCATGCATTCAATATCCAAGGAGAGGCCTTCTCTTCATCTTGACTCAGCGTGGTCTCTCAGATTCCCTGGATCCCCTTCCATGGTCCCAGCTCCTAAATGAATCCACCAAACAGTCACCTGGATTCAGAGGCAGACAGCTCCCAGGTCCTTGTCCAGTCTTCCAGGCAGTTCCTGGTGCATACTGAAGTTCACAGGGTCCAGCACATCTCAAAACCTTCACAACTTCTGTTGCTGGGAACTTAAGTATCGACCAAGCCACAAACAAACAAAATCTTATCCTGGTCATGCTTCTTCAGTCCTTCAGGAGTTTGGCTGGCCCTAGGACCCAGAAGAAATCTCAGCCTTCCAGGCGGCAGCAGCCACTTCGGCCTTCACCAGATTCTGGTCTCATAGAAAACTCCAACTCAGTTCTCAGTCCAGGAGCAGCCCAGCTCCCAGACACTGGAACAATTCTGCTTCCTCTACCAGGAGTAAAAATTCTTGACTCTGACTCTGTCCTCTGGAGCTCTTCTTAAATACACACACGTACACACACACACACACGCGCGCGCACACACACGCACGCGCGCGCACACACACGCACACGCACACGCACACGCACACGCGCACACATATTGGCTTGCTGTCTCAGCCAGCCCCTTCCTGTTATGTCAGCAACAGGAGACAGAGTTCACACCTTCTGTTTCTTTCACAGAAGTACTTAGCCCTTAGTAAATTAATTGCCATTACAGAAGCTCATTATGAACATGACAGGGATGCTCCTGGACATCCAGTTCTTGGTCATCTCTGTCTTTCTCTTTCTTCCAAAGAAAAAAAAGTCAGCTATTAAAGTTCCTGAGAATGGACAGTGTGTTTTTTGGACAAAGAAGAGGATTGTCCTATAGCTGAAGGGCAAAAAGTCAGTCATGGTGATGAAAGAGGGCTGGACATTGCCAACTCTGCTGCTTTGAGTCACTCAGCCAGTGTGGGTTCAAGATGAATTGGAGGTATTTGTTCCATAGCCCACCAAATGTCTACCTTTTAACTGATAGGCTGAGGGTTTTATGTTTCTGCATTTATTCATGGCTCTCATGAGTCCTTGTGGCTTATTAATGTTCTTATCCAATACCTCTAATTGTATAGCTACCTGTTTGGGAATTGGAAACTTTGTTACTTACATTTGGAAAACCTAGTCAGGGATGGGGAACCTGTGACCTTGAGGCTTCAGGTTCCCTACCCTGGATCCTAAACACAAACTATACTGTGAAAGTATTTAAAAATTTTCTTGGTAAACTCTAGGTGGAGGGGAAATGTGCTAAAGAAATAAACTGACATTTTGGGATCAAGCCCCTATAATTGGAACTGTTTCTCATGACTTCCAGAGTCTTAGGAGTGATGGCTCTTGGGACATAGTTAGCATCAGATTTTGATATGATATCAGATCATAGGCTATTTAGACCAAACATCAAGATAAAATAAAGAGAAGATATTATGTGTTTGTAGCATTTCTAGCCTAATTTGTTTAAGCATGTTATTAACCTCCCCAATTGGAAGAAAAACAAAACTATGAACATTCACCTTATCACCATTTCTTAGAGATGTTTAAGTGACATAAACCAATTAACACTACAAGGAGGCTAACCGAGAGGCCACCAAACTGCCTCTATTAGCAAATATTTTTTTTGGCTGAAAATAGAACATAGAAAGCAAGGGAAACACTGTTTTTGGTACAAGACTGTTTGCAAAAAAGAGAGAAAGTTTGCAGAAAATTATCAATGTTATCACCTTATGGAACAGTAAAAAGCAATTGAGAAGAAAAGTCTATATAGATTTTGGTGAGGTTTGAAATCTGCCTAAGCCAGAGCTCCCCCAAGAGCATATGTAGATAATAGGAAGACAACAAACATATGAAATGGAATGCATATGCTTGTGTTTTTATAGTCATAGTTCTCAATGGCAGCAATAATAGAACCACCATAGCTGCATCCTACTACCATTATATTCCAAGATGAAATCGGAGAGAGCTGCTGGACTTGAGCAAATACATTAAAATATATATATATATAATATATATATATATATATATATATATCAGAGCTGGCTGTGACAAAACATAAAAGGCAACCAGGGACTGATTTTTAAAAAATTCTGCAGAGGGAAAAATTCCAAGAGAATGGAAAGAAACATGAACAATGCTCTTATCTAGAAAAGGAAAATTGGAAGACACATGCAGTTGCTAGCTTCATGCCTGCTTTCCCTTCCCTATAAAATCTTTATAGGAATAGTCTGGCTGTTGCATGCTTCAAGGATATCTTAATAAAAAAAATGAGAAAGCAGCAAACAGACTTTTGAAGTTGATTTCTGTAGCATATCACCTATTCAGTCACACAACTGAGAGGTGTAGAGAATATAAGATCCTGCTTTTTCTATTTTTTATTTTTTTACAAAAATATTTTAGAGAACTAAATGTAGCCTTGAAATTTATCTGCACACATATCTTCTTTGAAAACTTTCAACTTATGCAAAACTATGAAAAATGTGGCTCTGAAGATCACTTCGTTCAATGATCTGTTTGGTTTCAACATAGGCAGGGGGTAAAACATGGACAAATATATTCTTCTTAGGTATTTAATAGTATCTTGAAAGATGTCCTATACAGAGTCCAAACAAAAGACAAATTATTGACATTATGCTAATTTTATTGAACCCCAGAACACTTCAAAGCCTCATTGAAATCCATAGCAGTGTGAAGTTGGTCTTATTATTTACACTGGAAAAATAAAGTAGATGAAAAGTACAGACTGTGACATGCAGTTGGATAGACATTCTGTCAAGTTGATACCTCTTTATACATATCTTGGATAGAGATGCAGATGGACTATGACCTAGGTCCAGCATTAAGAAGTAGAAGGAGAAGAACCTAGATTTCACTTGGAAATCTGTTTTCCATAATCTCAAAATTTTCATTGCTTTCAAAATTCTTCTCTTTAATATTAATATTCTCCCATGATACTATATGTCTGAATAATATAGTGCCATAATCTTTGAAAAATCACAATAACCAGTGACTCAAAAGGCAATGGAAAGATGCATATTGACAGCTCTTGTTCTTAGCCGTTATAGGACCAATATTTCCCATGATGATGCTGTGTAGACTAAACTGACTTTTCCTGAGCCCTATACTCTATATGGGTTAGGCTAATTCCTTTTTTAAAAATAAGTATTGAACTATATGTCACTCACCTGCCAGAGAGGTGATGACTTAAAATATAGAGAAAAACATACATTTTTAGGCATAGATAATTTAGGAATTTGTTTTGTGGGACTCTAAATGTTTATGATAAAGGTTTTATTTATTTGGTTGTTTTTTATTCATTTTGGGGGCAGTGGGAGGAGTGGATTATTAGTGCGTGTAAAGTCAAATGTTTTTAAAAAGAAGTATTAAAATTCTCTGTAAAACTTGATTGACTAAGAGGACCAGCTTAGGTTGTTGAGGTGGCTTCCTGGTCTCTTGAGGACAAAAGGCCAAGAGTATATCTATTCCTTTTCAGAGGCTTCTGTCTGTGGATTTAGAGCACAACCAATTTCCTTACTGTGAAACTAGATTCTAAGCTGAATCAACATAATGTCCTTATTGAATATATTTTTTTAATATCTTTCCTTTGCCATAGCTAAGTAAATTTCCTTTTATTAGAGTTGAATCAACTATGAATGTCTCATTTCATTCCAATATTGGACCTAAATTATTAGGGAACTAGTTTGAGTTAGGCCCAACCCACAACATTAGCACTAACCCATCAGTTTCCTACTTTACTGGAAATCCAAGGAGAGGAAGAAACAAATGCTCAGAATGAAGCACAAGATAAGAAAGATGAGGTAGTAGTCTAATGTAGACTGACTGTCTTGATCCCGAGGTCGTGGAAACAAGAGGAATACCAAACTCCTGTGTATACCTAGCTAGTGCTTTTCAAGATTTCATTTGATCCAGTTCTATACCATATGTCCCACTTGATCCAGGACTTTTATTTCTACCATCTGATGAATGAATGAATGAGTGAGTGAATGAATGAAAAAGCATTTATTGAGTATTTACTATGTGGCCGGCACTGTGTTAAGAGCTGGGGATACACATACAAACCAGGAAGATAGTTGCTGGCCTCAAGGAACTTACATTCTGATGAGGGAAGATAATATATAAAAGGGAACAATGAAAGGAGCAGAGAGGATACTGGCACCATGATTTGTAAATGGCCAGCAAGTGTGTGGAGCCCTGGATTCCAAGAGCAGAGTCTAAGTTATTTTGGGATTCTTACTCCCTTTACCATTTGAATTCTTTTTTGATTCAGGACACTCCATATTATAATGCCAGTAATAAATCCATTTAGAGCTGCATGCCATGAATCCTTTTGGTTTTTCTGGACTTGTTCTGGTTACATGGTGTGGTGGAAAGAGAATTCAACTTTTCCACTGAACTCAAAGTAATGGCACCTGATTGTGAATGTTTGCTATTCCACTTACTACTCAGGTGAGCTTGAATAAATCGCTTGGCCTCTTTGATCCTCAGTTTCCTCATGTGTAAAATTAAAAGGTTAGAAAAGATGACCTCTGAGGTTCCTCTAAGAATCTAGATCTAAATCTATGATCTTATGATCTTATGATTCTGTGAATGTAGAATGTTCATAATAAATGAATGTTCCTTTCTGGGCAATAAACCAACATGGATGAGAGACATAAGTAGACAGAAATATGTTGTCTATTATGACTTGATTGTGGAAGTGTTATAAAAAGTATCATTGAAAGTATGTATAACTGGAAAGGGAGATGGGTCAGTTATATTGCAAGAATGAACAACACAAGTCCATTTAAGATATTAGGAGAACTACAGGAAGGTCTACAGTGTGTTGGGTAGATCCTCTCTGAAGGATTTATGGGAGGGTAGCAACAGGAATCACATGGGATGGAAGGCCTGGAGAGAGCACTGACACTAATGAAATCATGGCTCCATCAAAGTATAAGCAGATTATTTGCAACAGTTCAGTGTATTCTCTATGAACCACACAGAAGAAAAAGACACTATTAGAAGCTTTGCTAAAAGGGAAATTATAATAATTGAGTCTCATGGGTTTGGAAGCATGTATTTGTTGTTGATAGACTGTCATGGGATAATTAATTGCATAGCCTACACAGCTGAAGGAAACGCTTTTGTACTACCCCAGAGAGAAGGCATTCCACAAATAGTCAAGCATGATGCCAAGATTATCAGACCGTCTCCTTACCTCTAAGTCAGCTGTATAGAAAAGTCAAAGGGGAATTCCCGTAACAACCCTTACTCAACTAAAATTTCTGTGTACCCACAGATTAAAAAAAAGGAGAGCTCAAGTTTGCCTAATCTTCTGCTAGGAAAGAGGCCAAGACAAAGAAATATTTTTGTTATTGTTCAGCTGTTTCTGACTCTGTGACCCCATTTTGGGGTTTTCTTGGCAAAGATATTCCAGTGGTTTGCTATTTCCTTCTCCAGCTAATTTTATAGATCAGGAACTGAGGTGAACATAGTTAAGTGACTTATCCAGGATCACACAGTTTAGTAAGTCTCTGAGGCTGAATTTGAACTCATGAAGATGAGTCTTCCTCATTCCAAGCCCAGTGCTCTATCCACTGGGCCACTTAGCTGCCTCAAAATACACACACACACACACACACACACACACACACACACACGTGTTTATATATGTCTGTATAATTATATCTATGCATACATAAAAACAGGCAGAGATACAGAGACAGAGGGAGAGATAAAGACAGAGAGGGAAAGATGATAATCAGTTTATGACACTGACCTATATGTTAGAAGTGGTCTTACTTGCTCAGTGGACACCTGTATTGAGTGATGGGATTAATTGCTGGAATATTCTGTGTTTGACAATCTTTTCCAATCTGAGATAACCTACTTTTGATATTTGATTGATGATAGGTCTTACAGTTCAGTACAGTGGACTATTATATCCTAGCTCTGGCTAAAACTCAGGTGCTGCTGCTAAATCATAGGCCAGTGATAATGACCTCTCTTACATTTGGGGAGCCTTATTTCCTAAATAACAAGTTATCTCTAAAATGATGCCAGATAGTAAGGCCCCTGCTGGAACTCAGCACCAGTCACTATTAAACATTCTGTAGTCATGACCTGGCTTACTGCTTTTCTAAAGCAAGAACTGCTTTACAATTAATTTCAATGCTCTCTATATTCTTGCATCACTTCCTTAATAGTTGTATCTTTGGTATTCAACATAGAAAATGATTGAACTTGAAAGTTTGGTCTTAATTGAATAAGATTTGAATCTAGACTGGCCTTCTATGGAAATGAAAAATTATGGGTACAAAGCTGTACCAGGAGATGAAATACCCTCATTGTCTTAGTGTTTCCAAAGTGATTGGGGTGTTAATTGTCCCATATATGATAGCCCTTTGAAAAAAAGTTTCATAGTGGAAAGAGGCATGTGCGGGCACATCAATTTAAAATGGTTGGAAATTTTCCATTTGAGTGAGCTATGGCTAAGCTTCCTGAATGTGATCACTTCTGAATCTGCTTAAGAAGGCAGAATAGACATGCATTAGAGCCATGTAGTAGCAGTCAAGGAATCCAGAACACTCAGATTTCACCATTAGCAACTGAGTCAGACCAAGTGAGGAACAGACAGCTTATAGTAAGCTTTTATAATTTAAAGAAAGCAACCTGGGGGGCAGCTAGGTGGGGCAGTGAATAGAGCACCTGTCCTGGAGTCAGAAGGACCTGAGTTAAAATGTGACCTCAGACACTTAACACTTACTAGTCGTGTCCTTGGGCAAGTCACTTAACCCCAATTGTCCTGCCTTCCTCTCTCCAAAAAGCAAAAAATAAAAATAAAAAAAAAGCAACCAGGAACTAATCAGTATTTCCCATTAATAACAGAATCTTTATCACTGGAATCATTGCTTTAGGACTAACCATTAAGCTTACGGGATGGGGTATACTTTGCAGAACTGTTCAGCTTCTGCAGAAGTGATGTCTGAGGAATCTGAAGATTTCCTGTATTAACTATTTATATAACTGTATGGAAGAATTATGGCAGAGATTCTTTTGTATCAACTGTAAGTTATGTTTTGGGAATATTCTGGACAACTGGCTTTCTTATCTATCATCAAACTTTAGTAATATGTACTAGTTAAGAACACAGAGGATAGCATTCATAGTGCCAAATAAAGGGACCTCTCCCCCTCTGATATTGGTGGAAATAATCTTTATATTCTGGAAGACAGGAACTGCAGGCATAAGGAATGAGACATATAGTCCTGGATGCAGTGACTTCTTAATGATCGTGTCTATAAAGGCCTTATTTATTAAAACAAACAAACAAAAAAATCCCTCCAACTTTCTATTTCTAGGTCACAATTTTTTTTCCCCTGCTGCAAAAAGCAACTGAGTGGGGGCAATGTAAGGTAGCAAGGCAGTGCTCAGCTGAGGGTACAATTTGCAAGAAGAGAAGAAATGGTCTGGCCTTTATCCCCAAGTGTACAGTGGAAGAAAGCGGGCCCAGAAATGGGGTGCTATCATAGAAACAGTCTTGACATGAATGGCTCTGTCTTGAATTTGTGATAAGCATGTATGGTTCAAGCATTTAAGTATGTAAAGAACTTGATTATGTAGATCTGATAACCAGATGCTAGAATGGTACTCATCTAATTATCTTGACTAAATTATGTTTATACCTATCAGTAGTGCTTGTCTGTTTTATTATGAATTCTTTACTAAACAGCTGAAAAATCACCATAAGTTTGATTTCATTGACACCTTGGGACAAAGCTGCTTCCCCTTACATTAGTTATTTCTGTGACTAGAAAGGCCCTATATATAACATTTTATTCAATAGGCTGAATAGGATCCCTGGAAATATAATGGACGTGATGAATTTTCCAAAACAAATATGTTCTAGTTAAAATTATCATAAAAAAATTTATTAATGGACTACTTAGATGAGTCTGAATCAGGGACACATACTCTCCTTAAAACCAGGTAGGCAAGTTTTCATGTCTGGCCAAATGTGTGAGGATACATTAGGACACTAAATAAGATACACACACACACTTATTTATTTGTTTGCTCATTCATTTATTCATTCTCGTATTCACTTATTTATTTATTTATTTTAGATTGAGTTGTTCTTCTAGTGCTCAGGGGAACTAGCAATGTTTCCTGAGTGAGTGGTTAAACGTTTTCTCTTTTCTGAGAATTTTACAAAATTATGCAGCAGAAAAAATTCGTCTTCAGACTTTCTGTTTCCCTGTTCTATGCATTTCTCCCTCCTTGGCATTCTTGGGTAATGCTTACAGTTGTACTCTTTTTTAAAAGCAAGTTTTTATTGATGTTCTCTGTTTCTTACCTCACCGTAGTATCCCGTGTATTTTTCAACCCTGCCTTTTCCAGAGTCATTTCATATGACAAAGGAAGGAAAGGAAAGGAAAGGAAAGGAAAAAAAGTTAGTACAACTGATTGATATGTTGAACAAGTCTGAAAACATGTGGGCCTCCCTTCTCTGACTTTTTGGTTTGTTGTTCTTTCCATTTACATTGTTGTAGTTACTATGCATATTGTTGGTTCTGCATACTTCACTCTGCATCAGTTCATATAGATCTTTCCATGCTTCTTTGTGTTCATACATAACATCATTTCCTACAGCACAATAATATTCCATTACATTTAAGTACCACAACATATTTAGATGACTTTCTTGGGATATAAGCCCAGAAATGGAATCTCTGGTTCAAGGGGTATGGAAATTTTAGTCACTTTAATTGGATAATTCCAAATTGCTTTCCAAAATGGTTATACCATTTCATAGCTCCACCAACAATGCATTAGTGTGCCTATCTTTCCACAACCATTCCAACACAGACTGCTGCCATTTTTTTTTTCATTTTTGCTAATTTGCAGTGTGTGAGGTGAAACCTCAGGGTTGTTTTGATTTGCATTTCTCATTGGTGATTTGGAACATTTTTTTCATGTGATTGTAAATGCACTACAGTTCTTTTGAAAATTATTTGTTCGTATCCTTTGACCATTTATCTGTTGGGGAATGGCTATTAGTCATATATGTAGATTTATTTATTAATCATTTAAATCTCTTGATACCAAAACCTCATCAGAAAAAATTGATACAATGATTTTTTTCCCATTCAATCACTTCCTTTCTTATCCTAGATGTATTAATTGTTGTATCTGCAAAAGCTTTTCAGGTTCAAGCAAAGTTATCTATTTTCTTTTGTAATTGACTTTAATCTCTTGGTTGTTTAAAAATACATCTACCCATAATTATGAGAGGTATATGATGTTTCTCTTCTAATTTTTTCTAGTATGATCTTTAATTATGAAGGCCATGTATCCATATCATGGAAAGTGGTGGGAAGTATTCGTCTAAGCCTAATTTCTTCCAGTCTACTTTCCTGTTTTCCCAGCAGTTTTTATTAAACAGGGAGTTTTTCCCTATGTAATTTGTGTTTTTTACTTTATAGGCACTGGATTATTGATTTCTATTTTTTTTCTGATTCTCCCTTGTCTAATCTCTCTTGTCCCATTGATTTCTCTGTTCTTGAACCAATATCAGATGGTTTTGATGACTGCTGCTTTATAAAATAGTTTGAGGTCTGGAGCTTCTTTTTATTTCTCCTTCATCCTTCTTTTTACAGTTGTATTGTTAACAATGGAGAATGAACTCTTTTATCTAAATGAATCAGGCTTAATAACGACGACCACCACCACAATAAAATCATTGCATCATGAAAGATCTGTTTATAGGGAATAGGAAGCTTCAGGGGAAAAACCTATCCTCCAATGGAAGAGAGGAAGAGAAAAGCTTACCTCTAGCTTAGGCATCCAAGACCACTAGCCTTTCTCTGCTCTGGTTGCCAGGGCCCCATGTGTTGGTAGGTGAACATCTAGTTTCCTTTGAGAGTCTCTTCTCTCTTGGTATTCTTAGACTTCTTATGGTATTAGCTATTCCGTGTTGCCCAAGGTTTCTCATAGGAACTGTCTCAGTCCCTGGAAGCTTATCGGAGAGAATACACCAGCATTAGTTATTCATTGCTCTTACTATCTCTGCTAATCTGGAACACACCAAGTTAAGGACGTTTACATTTAAACAGGAAAAGATTTTACCTTAAGAAATGAAGCTCTGTTTGCACCTTTTCATTAAGCCTTCAGGTAAAATGAGGGGTTGAATTACTTGCCCTCAGGTCAATTAAATCAACAAGCATTTATTAAGCACCCATTATAGCCTGGCACTGTGTTAAGTGCTGGAGATAAAAAGGAAGTAAAAAAAGTTCTGCTTTCAATTTCTAATGGGACACAGCATGGAAAAAAAAAACAAGATACATACAGGGTTAACTGGAGATAATCTAAGATGGAAGGCGCTGGCATTAAGGGGTATCAGGAAAGGCTTCTTATATCAAGTGGGATTTTAGGTAAGACATGAAAAGCCAGGGAAGCCAGGAGGCAGAGACAAGGAGGGAGAGCATTCCAGGCACAGGAGAGAGCCAGTTAAAATTCAATCAGGAGATGGGAGTGTCTGATTTGAAGAATTAACATGAAGGCCAGGGGCACTAGATCTTAGAGTATGGGTAGGGGAGTAAAGTGTAAGAAGACTGGAATGGTCGGAAGGCGTTGGGTTGGTTATGAAAGTCTTTAAAAGCAGAATAATGCATTTTATATTCGATCCTGGAGGTAATAAAGTTGCTTTATTGAATGATGTGTGTGTGTGTGTGTGTGTGTGTGTAACATGGTTAGATGTGTACTTTAGAAAGATAACAGAATGGATGATGGACTGGAATGAGGAGAGGCGTGAGGCTGGGAGATCGACGAGAAAGCTATTGTAATAATGCGGGAGTGACATGAGGACCTGGGTTGTTTAAGTGGAGATAATGGGGTATGATGGAGGTCTAATTGACAGGACACTGCAACAGATTAGATATCGTAGGGAAGAAAGAGTGAGAAGCCACGCACGACAGCCCGGTGTCTGGGTGCCTGGGAGGGCGGTGATCTCCGTAACAGTAAATACAGAAATTGGAGGATTGGGGCGCAAAGATAATGACTTCAGTTTTAGACATGTTGAGCTTAAACTGTCTGAGGACTCTTTCAGCTAGAGGTCTGTGATTCTATGTTCCCTTGTTGGTAGAATAACAAATTTTTAGATAGGTCCATCTTCCTGGCAACCAGAGACCCAGCTGCGTGTTACGCGGCAATCTTAAGACAAACGAGGCTCCTTTTGACGTCACTTCCAGTGTTCCGACTTTCTCCAAGTCTCCTCCCCTCCAAGGCACTGGAGAAGATGGAAACCTTGAGCCGAGTCCCTGCGCTGAGCAGGGCGCTGGTGGTGGCCCCGAGACTTGGGTCGTGGAGAAACTTGATCACCACAGCCGCCACCCGCCCTGCCCCGAGACTCGCCATGGATGTTGTGAAGGTGGAGGGCACATACCCTGTCACTATGGTGCCGGGTGATGGTGTGGGGCCTGAGCTCATGCTGGCTGTCAGAGAAGTCTTTAAGGCAGCCAAAGTGCCCGTGAAATTTCAGGAGTATCATCTGAGTGAGGTGCAGAACATGGCCTCAGAAGAGAAACTGGAGCAGGTACTGAACTCCATAAAGAAAAACAAGGTTGCTATCAGTGGGAAAATCCACCCCCCACTGGGCACAGAGTACCCAGGAGACCTGACCTCGTATAGCATGCAGCTCAGGCGTAAGTTGGACCTCTTTGCCAACGTTGTTCACGTCCAGAGCCTCCCAGGATTTAAGACCCGGCACAACAAGTTAGACTTGGTAATCATCCGTGAGCAGACTGAGGGAGAATATAGTTCTCTGGAGCACGAGAGTGTCAGGGGTGTGATTGAATGTTTGAGGATCATCACTCGTGCCAAGTCGGAGAGAATTGCCAAGTTTGCTTTTGACTATGCCACCATTAAGGGTCGAGGGAAGGTCACAGCTGTGCACAAGGCCAACATCATGAAGCTGGGCGATGGGCTGTTCCTGCGGTGTTGTGAGGAGATGGCCGAGTTGTACCCCAAGATCAAGTTTGAGACGATGATCATAGACAACTGTTGTATGCAGCTGGTGCAGAATCCATACCAGTTTGATGTGCTCGTGATGCCCAATCTCTATGGAAACATCATTGACAATCTTGCAGCAGGTCTGGTGGGGGGTGCAGGTGTGGTTCCTGGTGAGAGCTACAGTGATGAATACTCTGTTTTTGAAACAGGTGCAAGGCACCCGTTTGCCCAGGCTGTGGGCAGGAACATTGCCAATCCCACTGCCATGTTGCTCTCTTCCAGCAATATGTTGAAGCATCTCAACCTGGAATATCACTCCAAAATGATTGCTGAGGCGGTGAAGAAGGTGATAAAGGTTGGCAAAGTTCGGACCAAAGACATGGGTGGCCACAGCACCACGAATGACTTCACTGAGTCTGTCATCAGCTACCTGCAGCCCTGTAATGAGGACTAGAACCCCTTCCCATTTTTTTTTATCTTTGAAGAGAGCCCCTGGACAACTCCTCCCACTCCCTGCTTCCATAAAATGGACCACATGAAGGAACCTGCCTCTGCCCCCATTTCATGGGACAAGATCTCTTATCTACAGCTGTTTGTTTTTTTCTCTCAATAAAAACATGGACCAAAAAAAAAAGACAAACTTTGCCCTACCAGTTTCATTGCTAGTGTAAGGCAATAAAGGAGATTGGATTAGATGAAGCAGATTAAGATCATAGTGAGAAATCTCATGCTCTATAACATAAAAATCAGCTGGTATACCTGTGATATTTAATTTTAATGTTATGATGCTGTAATATTTTAATATATTTAATCTCTTGCAGTTGAGTTCTTGATAGCACTTAGTAGATTGTTTTGTTCATCTTAAAGATAAGTTCTTTGAGGCCAAGGATTATTTTAATACTTAACATAGTGCCCTGAACAGAGTAGCCAATCAATAAATGAATGTTTGATTGCGCACACCCTCTCTGTATGTATATATGTATGCATATGTATATATATGCACATATAGATACAAATTGTATCTACATATGGGTGTATATTTATATACAAATGGGATGAATGAATTAAATGCAATAAACATTTATCAGACACCTGTAGTACACAAGCTCTTATATTAGGCACTGAGGATACAAAGATGAAAAAACTCTATAGTCATTTCTTTCATTGAGTTCACAGTCTAATTGGAGGAGATGAGATAGAACATGTATAAAATAATTCTCATGCAGAATAGTACAAAATAACTCATGCAGAATAGAATGTGATAGAATAAAGAGGTTTTTGTGGAGGAAGAAGTCACTTTTAGTTGAGGGGATCAGGAAGTAGGTGGCCCTTGAGATGAACTTTTTAGGAAAAGAAGAATTTCAGTAGTCAGAGATGTGGAGAACACATCATGAGGAACCATCTGCACAAATGTGTAGACGAAGCAGAATGCAGATTGACTGAATCTGCTTGTGAAGGAGAATAGTATAAAATAAGGCTGGAAACATTGGTTATAGTCAGATTGCTGAAAGCCTTAAGAGTTTTTATTTCTAAAGGAAATAGGGAGCCATTGAAGGTTTTTGATTAGGGGAGTATCATGGTCAGATCTTTGCATTTGGCTTAATGAAAATGATAATAGCTAACATATAGCACTTATTATGTGCCAGGCATTGTGGTAAGCACTTTATAATTATTATCTCATTTGATCCTTACAAGCCTTCTTGGGAGGTGATTGTTCAATTGTTGTGTCTGACTCTACATGACCTGATAGACTTTGTCCATGGAGTTTTCTTGGCAAAGTTACTTGAGTGGTTCTCCAAAGTGTCCCCATTTTACAGATGAGGAACAGAGGCAAATAAGGATTAAGTGACTTGTCCAGGGTCACATTCTAATAAGTGTCTGAGGCCAAATTTGAACTCGGATCTTCCTGATTCCTTGCTCAGTGCTTATCTACTCACCACCAAGCTTCCCCATGATAGTATTAAGATATTATCATCATCATGATAGTACTAGCCTGATTTATCAATTGATTTTGACATTCATTCTTACTCATGCTGGATATGACAAAAGATTTTCTATCTTAAAAGAACTTTTTTTTTACCTAGGCTTAGGAATAGACTTACTAAGGACACTTTGAAATTTTCATGAGAAAGAGCATAAATTGTGATTCTTTTTGTTTCAATTCTCATGAAATCATCCAAGGCCAAGGTATCAAGGTACCCAAACCCAGTAACTGCTGTCTAAACAGCACGTATATATTTGAGATTCTACCACAAGTAAAGTATCTCTCATAAAGATTAAGGAAGAATAAAGAGACTTTTTCTGAAATCTCTGCTTAAGGACCTAGAATTTAAACTAACCACTTGAAAACCCTAGGGACACTATTATCAGTTTAGCATCTGAAGTTCTTGGGGGAATATTAATTCTCCTTTAAAAGACATACAGAACAGGTGTTCATTATGATTAAAACCTAGTAACTGCAGAGATGGAAAGTGTGAAATTTATATTAAAAACATCCTAGGTAGAAAATGCAAATATCACAGCAGAGTGAATTATATATCTAGCCAGAGCTGAGCTTTTCTTAAATCTAGTGGCTTAGAAAGTTTCATTCCTTTTCATTTTTCATTAAAATGTTAGATCATTTAGCTTTGCTTACCATAAAACTCATTTTAAAGACAAAAGCGTATTTCATATAGCTCTTTTAAGTTTTTCAGATTAAACAAATAGGACTCATAGAAAGGCATGTGTTTTAAAATCAGTGTTGGGAGATGAATATCGTGTAATTTGAACATTTGGAGTAAAATGTTGATATACTGTAATGGATTAGACTTTTTTCAGGAATGTGTTGGACCCAGCTCAAAGTGGCTACCAAGAGCCTATTATTAAATTTTTGAGTGTAAGCATTTATACCTTAGAAATTTGCAAAAGCCACAGATCAGGCTTTGATTTGTTGTTTTGTTGATTGTCTAGACCTAAGAAAGTGATGGAAAACTTTTTAATAATGCAGATGAAAGTTTAAAATGTGTTCTGCTTTTTTTTTTCTTCATAGAGCTGGTGGTTAAAATGCATCAGCATATCCTTTTTTATTTTGTCCTCTTAAATTATGTGGTTATTTCTAATTTTCTTATTGTTTGCTGATTTTAATTTGTTTGTTTAAATTTAATTTGTTTGATTCTGAGAGAAAAGTGGTATGGTAGATAGGAATCAGGAAATCCTAGGTTCCTAGTCTGCTTCTGATGCACACTGGCAGCATAATCATAGACAAATTATTTAATTTATCAGTGCCCAAGGCTAGTGATCTACAAACTTTTTTGAGCACATATTTCCATCAATAATTTCTTTTTCTTGGTAGTATGTTGCGGGTGAAATGTGATTTTCCCAATGGTATCTGCATGATTGCTGAGGCTAGGTTTAAGCCTGTCCCCGAAAGGAAGATGGGAGTTTCTGGGTTACTGGAGTTGGTGTTGTATGAGGCCTTAATCAATGAAAGGTAGCTGTGGTTGTGTTGGAGACAAGTCCTATGATTAGTTATCATAGGGATGGTGGGATGTAACTCATCTTCTCACCTTCTGATTGGTTGATTGCACATTCCTTGGTGTCAAACAATAATCCTCCAGCCCTATGCCCCCAGTTTTTAAAAATTTATGTCACAGATGAGTTGTTGATCAGCGTTGATGGAGGTGGGAAGTTCCTCACACCAATGAAATCAGATCTGGACCTTTGCCTCATCCTATTCCTCCTCCAAATTTTTTTTTAAAAACAGAATAAAATTCAATTTAAAATGCTTTACTTAAACAAGATAAAACAGTAATACTTGGTTTTATGACGTATTTGACTATGAACATAACTTTATTTAACAACTTGCTGATTGTTGGCATAGGCATAAAATAGGGAGAAATATGCTCACTTAAAGTGCTTAGCAGTCATAGATGATGTCTGGCACAAAATCCAAACAGAAAGATTCCTTATTGATGGTGACATTTCCTAAATATTCCCATTTGCACATGACATTGTGATGATTATATTAATCCCTAGAATACCACAGATTTTCCTGATTGAAATCCATAATTATTGAAAAGAAATCACTGTAACCTTCCACTAGAAAAACAGAGAACACGAAAAACATATCGCTCAGATTTCAGTATTCAAGTGACTGCTTTTAGACTTAATCCGTCAATGTATTTGTCTTTGACAAGCTCTGCAATGACCTGGCCCAGATTTAAGTAGGAAAAAGGGATTTGGATTGAATTCAAATAAATTCAATAAACATTTATTAAGGGCCTATTTTATGCAAAGCAGTATTTTAGGCCCTGGAGATCAAGACAAAAACTAAACTATATCTGTGTTTAAGGGTCATTACATTCTACTAGATTGCACTTAAGAACCAATACAATACTTTCCATGATATCTGACCAGCTCCAGGTTGCAAAAGTTCTTTCCTTTAACACTGTATATTCTTCTACTAGTTTTATATAGATTCAGATCTTGGAACACCACAATCTTAGAATTTAAAAAAAAATAAATTCAGGTGACAATAGATGATGGAAAGAGATGTGTTCAGAAGTAAGCTACAAGACGTTACCTAAAACTTGCACATGAATAGTAGCAAGAATCATTAATGGCAAATATGTATTACTTTGAAGGAGGTAGGTTAGTCATATGTCAAGAAAAGGAGAAAATAGATAAACAGTTTCACTGCTACATTGGTACCCTGAAGATGAAACAGAGGAGGATCCCCAGTGTATAGATGGAATCTTCTATAGAGTAGTGGAAAAAACATTTTAGAATTAGGGCACTTGGGTTTGAATTATGGCTCTGCTACTTATCACCTATGTAACATTGGGCAAGCCACTTAATTTCTTGGGGCTTCAGTTTTCTCATCTGTAAAATGAAGAGATTGTCTTAGATGGCTCTGTAAGTTCCTTCCAGCTCTAACTTTATGATCCTGTAATTGTGATTTTGATGGATAGAGAGAGAACTTACAGGATGCAGTTGCAGATTCATCTTGGTAAGAATTTGATTCCTTATTTTTTGATACCTGTTTCAGGTTGTGAATTTTGTAGCATAACATATTGGCTTGGCATCGAATGTCTTGCTTATCCATGAAATGGAGGCTATTTCTTTGAAGAAGAAAACTGAACTTTCTCTGGACCCTGTAATTAAAAAAAAATATTTCTGAAACCATTCACTAGGCCATTAGTACCAACAGGATGGGCTGAATGCCACTTGTCTGCCCGCTCTTTTAGCATGATATGATTCATATTCAAAGTATTCAGAAATGATTAAAAAATGAAAATAAAAAGGCCTTGTTTCTTTTAAGAACAACTAATATGAGGAGGTTAAATTCTAGACTTTTCATTAAGTGGAAAATCCTTTATTTCAAAGGTTGAACTAGAATGGGACTCAGAAAACAATTCCAAATGGTTCACTTTAGGGCATAGAAAAAGTCCAGTACAAGACTATTCATATCTTCATTTGATTATGAAGTGAGTAATTTCTTATGCACTTGACATCTTTATTTCTTATGCACTTGACATCTTTATTTCTTAGTGTGTGGGTCAGAAAACCTCACTTACCAAATCAAAGGAATGTAGAAGAGAGCTTCGGGTGGACAGGAGTTTTTATTCTTTTAAAAATACCCTGGAGCAGGGAGAGACCCCTCCCTGCCCATGTCCAAAGAAAAAAAAGAGAGAAAGCCCCTTCAGGAGCCCTCTTTTAAAAACCTGAGAGTCATAAAAAGTCATAAAAGTACATTCTTTCGGTCATACTTAACTTCTATTGGGTGGGAGCAAGAGTACAGATTCCACGCAGGTAAAGTCAAAGGGTCTCTGACTTCTCATTGGAGGAGGGGCAGAGTCTCGTTTCGGTGCGAATTTAAACAAATAAAGATTTGTCTCGCTGTCCCACTCACCTTTTGCTTGAGCAAAAGGCAGGGCGCAGAGTCTTACGTTAGAGAAGCAACTCCTGTGGGATTCCGTCCTCACCCTGTTCCGGTCCGCCTCTCCTAGCCCACAACAAAAAGTCTCCCTCTGGCAATTAAATGAGACCGGTCTACTTCTAGCCCACTCTAAACAAAGCTTCCGATTTGCATTCTAATACTGCCTGTTTGGAGAATCTCAACTTTAAAGGGTTCTCATTCATTAGTATAGATAAACTAACTATAGTTGAACACAATATGGAAGTGAGTCAGTAACCTGACTGCTGGGATATTAAAACTGTGACATATAAGTGCTGGGAAGAAATTCTTTTTCCGTACTCTCATTAGTCAGAACTTTATTAAAGTATTATGACCACCTTGGGTCACCACATTTACAAACAACCTAGAAAAATATGAGAAATCCTGAAAAAAGAGTAACAGGGTGAAAAACACAGAAAATTAAATTATGGAGGTGGATGAGCTGGCCTTAGAAAAGGAAGTCAATTGGTGGTAGTTTATGTTAATTTAGAAAAACCATCAAGAAATAAAAAATGTCTGGGTGCTGAACTTGCAAATTTCACCTTATAAAATGATGGCAAAAATCCCATAGATATCCACACTTCACAAATGGAATTCATCATTTCATAGGATACTGTGGTGGAAGAGACTTTGGAGGTTATCTAGTCTGTAGGCATAGATTTAGAGCCAGAGGGTCCCTTAAAGTTCACTTAGTCAAACCCACTCATTTTTATAGATGGGGAAACTGAGAGCCTGATTGACTATGTCAAGTTAAGTGACTTGCTTATGGTCACATAAGTAGCAAAGAGGCAGTGTTGAGATCTGAACATAGACTAAGTGACTCCAAGTGTTTTCCCCAGTTCTCTTCATTTTATAAATGATGAAAGTGAGGCACATGGGGTAAAACAATTTACTTGAGGTCTCACAGGCAGCAAGTAACAGAATTGGGATTTAAGCCAAGATTTAAATCTTAAACTCCAAATCCAGGATACCTCAGTGCTTCTTTCTTCCTTCTCAGCCATGTCTCCCCATCTTATACCCTCCCTCTCTAACTCCCTCTTTGCTCTCAGTGGCATCAATGTTCTAGTCACCTAGACTTTGAAACTTGGAATCATCTTATTTTCTCCTCCTTCATCACTAACATTCTATTAGCATCAGGTCCTGTTTTTCAAAATTCTTGGCAGTTTCTTTCAGTGTTCACATTACTCCACTGTTTGCATAATAGAGTCCAAATTCCTTAACCTGACATTCATGTTCCCTTTCCCCTCCTCCAAACATCCTTCCCCTCTTTCAACTACCACAAGCCTCCCATTCCACCATTATTTCTCACTACTCTCCAACACAGATTTTCTGTTCTAGAGAGAATGGTCACCTCAAGGAAACATGCCACCTTCATTCTTACTTCCATAGTTTAATTTTATTCTTCTCTGTCTTCTGTATGGAAAGTGTCCATTCCATCATTGTCTCTAGCACCAAGGATGTGGGTAAATCATATTCATTCTTTAAGGACTAGCTCATTGCAACTTCTCCAGGAGCATTACTATCCACAGTGTCTCTTTGTTCTTTGAATTTCCATGTTGTTCATCATCTGTAACACTTGCTTTAATTTGTTGTCGTGAACTGTTTCTTATTGTTATTTAGATATTTCACACCCTCAGCTAGACAGTAAGTCCCTTGAAAGCAGGGACTATATCTTCTTGTGTTCTCTGTACCACAAAGCACTGTGCTATTCACATGCTAGCCATTTATAAATGCTAGCACTTATTTTAGGGCTGGTTTAACTTGTTCCAAATGCTGGGCTGGTGTGAAGCTATAAATTATAATGGCTGACTTAAAAAAACAAACAAATATTTGAAATCCTGAAGTTTACTATTCTAAACACAAGTTATCCTTCCTCCAAAATTTTGTTTTCAAATTTAAGAAATGCAGTTTTTCTATGTTATTTTTAAATTGAGAGACAAAAGATGGATTTTTCCTTATTTTCAACTATGTAACTGTTGTTTATGGAATCCAAGTTGTTATTATTTTACTATTAATATACTTAGCGAAATATTTACTCAGGGGTTATTAAATACAGACTGAAGTGATGAAAATTTGGTTTTCAACGTTGTATTTAGGGCACTGGAGGCTTATAATGTAGCAACATATTGACAAATCAAAATACTTGATCCAGCTTTGGATCTTATGGGAAGATAATCTCAATCTGGAATTCAGGCTGTCACATGAAAATGAGTTTCTAATGGAATATAAACAAAATGTTTTCTGCCATGATATAGAATAACTTTAGCAGGTTACTGGAGATAAAATTATTTCAGTGATAACTATGTTTCTGGGTGGGTAAGAGTATTTTAGAGCAACAGTTCCCAACCTCTTATATGATAAGGACTCCTTTATAACATTAAAAAAATGACATAGACTCCCACATGATAATGGTTGTACTGTTAGTATCTGTCAATTAAGGAAAAAATAGGTGCTATAAATTCAGGAATGCTTTTAAATGAATTCTATTTTATGAATCACGGAGGCCTTTCCCTTAAACATTGAAAAACAGTAACAATAAAATATAAGTAATGATAATTATTATTAACTTTCTTTGCTTTTTAATGTTTTTGCAAATAGATTCTGGGGACCTCTTAAAATAATTTCTTGGCTCACCAGGGGCCCAAGACTGGGGAAGTACTGTCTAAGGTGGTTTTCAATTCCTCCCTTTGGCTTTTAAAGTCCTTTAAAACTTGGCTTCAACCTACTTTTGCAAGCCTATTCTATATTATTCTTCCTCATGTGCCCTGTGGTCCAAAAAAAATGACCTTCTTGCAGTTTCTCACACATACTACCTTAGTATCCTTTTCATGCCTCTACACAGTCTGTTCTCCATTTCTGGCACTCATTGCCCCATCTGTACCTTTTAGAATCTCTAGCTTTCTTCAATATTCAGCTTGTGTCACCTCTTCCATGAGTCCTTTCCTGATTGTTCCACTTGTTAGTGTCTTCTTTCCTACTCCCATCAACAATATATATTTATTTTTGTGTATATCTTGTATGAACACATATATTTGTGCACATATGTATACACGTTTGCCCAGATATGAATGTGCACACAGGCACACATGTACACAGACATTCATGCATATACTCATCTCTTCTTGGTAGTAAGGACTGTTTTCGTTTTTGTCTTTGTACCGTCAATGCCTACCACAGCCCCCGGTACATAGTAGACATATCATAAATGCTTGTTGATTGATTTGAGCAAAGAAAGTTTTCATTTTTTGAATCTCAAAATGTGTTTGTTTTTTTAACTTTATTACTAACGTATTAAGTTTCTTTGATATTTCTTAATAAAGTATAATGTCACTGGAACAAGTAACATACCAAAGGTAAGAACACTACAGCACAAGTGTTTAGAAATATTTTTTTCATTTTAAAAATTCCATAACCCCAGAGAGGGGATAGATGTACTACAAAACAGAGACTTGTGTAAACATGTTTTATAGATACTTGTAGGGAGATACTTGCTCATCTCTCCTGGCTCATTGCCTGACTGGTTTTAAAACAGGCCACTCTGAGACCACAGCTTCCCTTAGGGAGGCCTTGCTGGCAGGCATCACCCCAGGCCAGACTCTCAGTGCTAAGGAGAACGGATAACAGGACACCTGGAGCTGAGTGAGCACAAAGAAATGACTCATAGAGGTGGCTGTTAGTTGTGGCCAAAAAATGAGAAAGTAGAGAAAGAAAATGTAGAACTGTTCACCAGAAAAAGAAAAGATGTGGACTTAAGAGTCAGCGGTTGGTATGAATAATTGTGATACCTGAGAAAATTTTAGTTGAGCAAGGGGTTGAGGGAAGCGTGGCCTAAGGTATGACCAGGTTTGTATCTGGCAGAAGTAGATTAGAATTAGAGGTAATGGGAGTTGAAGACATTGAAGAACTGAGAGACCAGGGATGTTTGAAAGGGAGAAGGGTTGGAGTTGAGGACACTGTGAGCCAGGCTTATTGAATATACTGGGGAGGAAAGTGACCTGAATTAGGTCCATAGATAATAGCAACAAGATTCTTACAGAATGGCTTGAATTTTAAAGGGGGAGAAGTGATTACTGGATGATGTTGGTAGTTGGTTGTTGTCCTTCATTCTCAGAGTGGACCAGAATGATATCACTATGTTAGAATCAAATTATAGTGTGTCTAATCAGACCAATATGAGCTCAGAGTGCTCTATTGCAGGTCAGTCACAAATAGTCCATGTGAACATTTGGGGAGGATTCTCTAAATTTGTACATTTCTTTGTGCTACTTCAGTTCTACTTTGCTTATACTGCATAGCACCTTCTCTGATGAAGGCACACCATGATGGGCAGTCCTGTGCCAGTGTCTTCCATGTCACATAATCAATTCCAAAGTTCCTAAGAGAGACCTTGAGAGTATCCTTGTATTGCTTCTTCTGACCACTATGTGAGCTCTTTCCTGGGCCGAGTTCTCTATAAAATAGTCTTTTAGGCATTCATGTATTTGTTATTCTAACAAGGTGGTGAGCCCATCAAAGGTGTGCTCTCTTAATTTTTAAAAAAATTTTTAAATTGTTTTATTTTTAGTTTAGAACATTCAGCTCTACAGCTTTTGAGTTTTAATTTTTATCCCTTTCCCTCCCTTTCCCCTCCCAAGATGGCATGCAATCTGATGTAGCCTTTACATATTAAACATATGATCACATTAGTCATGTTGTAAAGAAGAATTATAATCAATGGAATGAATCATGAGAAAGAAGAAACAAAACAAAACAAAACAAAAAGGAGAGAGAACAAATAGTATTCTTTTATCTGCATTCAGACTCCATAATTCTTTCTCTGGAAGTGGATAGCATTTTCCATCATGAGCCTTTTGGAGCTGTCTTAGAACCTTGCATTGCTGAGAGGAGCAAAGATGTGGCTATAATTGTGTACAATGTTCTCCTGGTTCTATTCCCTTCACTCAACATCAGGTCATATAAGTCTTTTTAGGCTTTTCTGAAGTCTGCCTACTCATCATTCCTTATAGCACAGTAGTATTCCATTACATTTATATACCACAACTTGTTCAACCATTCCCCAGTTGATAGGTTTCCTCTCAGTTTCCATTCCTTTGCCACCACAAAAAGAGCTATTATAAATATTTTTGTACATGTGGTTTCTTTTTTTTTCTTTTTGGAGGGCAATTGGAGTTAAGCAACTTGCCCAAGGTCACACAGCTAGTAAGTGTTAAATGTCTGAGGCCAGCTTTGAATTCAGGTCCTCCTGACTCCAGGGCCAGTACTCTATTCACTATACCACCTAGCCACCCCGTACATGTGGTTTCTTTTCCCATTTGTATGCTCTATTTGGTGTACTGACTTAGAAGTGGTATTGCTTGATCAAAGGGTATGCACATTTTTATAGCCATTTGGGTGTAGTTCCAAATTGCTCTCCAAAATGGTTGGATCACTTTACAACTCCACCAACAACTCATTAGTGTTCCAATTTTCCCACATCTTCTCCAGTATTTATCTTTTTCCTGTTTTGTCATATTAGCCTATCTGACAGGTGTGATGTGGTACCTAAGAGTTGTTTTGATTTGTAATTCCTCTAATCAATAGTGATTTAGAGCATTTTTTCATATGATTATAGATATCTTTACTTTCTTCCTCTGAAAACTGCCTGTTCATATCCTTTGACCATTTATCAACTGGGAAATGACTTGTATTCTTATACATTTGACTCAGTTCTCTATATATTTTAGAAATGAGGCCTTTTAGAGGGGTGGAGCCAAGATGGCAAAGTGAAAGCAGGGACTCACCTGAGCTTGCCC
Organism: Pseudochirops cupreus; assembly: GCA_028627135.1. NCBI lineage: Eukaryota > Metazoa > Chordata > Mammalia > Diprotodontia > Pseudocheiridae > Pseudochirops > Pseudochirops cupreus. Next base: position 475,506,131 of record CM053581.1, read on the forward strand.
CAAAATTCCTTCAGTTACCTCTAGAATCTGAACAAATTTTAGAGTTCCAGAATCCATTAGGAGACAGAGTGTGGTAGATTTCCTGCCCAGAAAAACACAGAAAATTGATCAGCAGGATTTATTGTGCCATGTGGGGGGAGTACAGAACACTGTGCATGGAGGGTGTGGGCTGCACAGCACAGACCCAACCATAGCAGAGCCAGAGAGAGCCCAGGTAAACAGATTCACCCACCACAGGGGTGATTCCCAAACCTCTCACCACAGGATCAGTCTGTTAGAACTGGGTAAGAAACAAGAATAGAAGAATAGGACCTGTGGCAGGGGCAGCAGATACTCCTGGGTATCTCCTGGGTATTGCCCATAGTTTAGGTATTTAAAAATCACCTACCTGAACTTCTGGGAGCCAAGATGGTGGAGAAAACTGCAAGTACTCTCACTCCCTTCATGCTGACCTTAAAAACCCCAGAGAATATTGCCCAAGGGTAAAATCCTGAAATAGTGGAACCAGTGGGAGACTTGGGAGATCTACAGGAAGGGAATGGCTGTGGCTGTGTGCTTAGGCTGTAGAGGTGTCCTAGCAAGAGATCCTGAGCCCCAGGTGGGTGGAGCCAGCAAACACCAACACTGGAACCCCAGGTGTGCCTTTGTACAGCAAGGGGAATCAGCAGACACCAGTGCTGTGCCAGTCAACAGTGACTGAGTCTGCCTGAGCTATAGCCCAGGGGCAGGGAGGTGGAAACCTGAAGCAGACAGCCCACCCATCCCCCACACCTCATGCTGTGAGTTTCAGTGTAACCCCAGAGAAATGCAGAAAGTCCTTGTCTCAGGCTTGGTCTCAGCACTTACCAGCCAGCTCCAGCTCAGCACCAGGTGAGCTGCAGCATTATATAGCCTTTAACAGACAGAACCAGAGGCCATACCACACAAAGCCAGTAACCAGGCCCCTAGCTCCTAGCATTAAGAAGTGTGGGTCGGAACGCTCTGTGTTCCAGAAGCAGAGATTCACTTTAAAAGCCAGGAAATAGGCAATCACAATGGGCAAAAAACAAATTGGAAAAAGAAAGGCTGTAGAATCCTCTTATGGTGAGCAGGAAGTACCAAATTCAGAAGAGGATAGCATTGACCCTATACCCACATCTGAAACCTCAAAAGGGAATATGAACTGCTCTCAAGCCAAAAAAACATTCTTGGAAGAGCTCAAGAAGGATTTAAAAAATAAAATTAGAGAGGTAGAAGATAAATCGACCAATTATTTTAAAAATTCAATTGGCAAAATGGAAAAAAAATTCACTGAAGAAAACAACTTCTTAAAAAGTACAATTAGCCAAATGGAAAAGAAAGTATAAAACCTAACTGGAGAAAATAACTCCTTAAAAGTAAAAATTGGACAAATGGAAAAGGAGGTACAAAAACTAATTGAGGAAAACAATTCATTAAAAATTAGAATTAGACAAATTGAAGCTAATGACTCTATGAGGCATCAAGAATCAAACAAAATCTAAAGAATGAAAAAATAGAAGAAAATGTAAAATATCTCATTGGAAAAACAACTGACCTAGAAAATAAATCCAGGTGAGATAATCTAAGAATTATTGGTTTACCAGAAAGCCATGATGAAAAAAAGAGCCTGGACAGTATCTTCTAAGAAATTATCAAGGAAAACTGCCCTAACGTCCTAAAACCAGAGGATAAAATAGTCATAGAAAGAATCAACTGAACACATCCTGAAAGAGATCCCAAATTGAAAACTCCAAGGAATATTGTAGCCAGATTCCAAAATTATCAGGTCAAGGAGAAAATACTGCAATCAGCCAGAAAGAAACAATTCAGATATCTCAGAACTACAGTCAGGATCACACGGGACCTTACAGCTTCTACATTAAAAGGTCAGAGGGATTAGAATATGTTATACCATAAGGCAAAGGAGTTTAGACTACAACCAAAGATCTAGTAACCAGAAAAATTAAGCATAATTTTTCAGGCAAAAAGATAGTCATTCAGTAAAGTAAGGGACTTCCAGACCTTCCTGATAAAAAGGCCAGAAATCAATGGAAAATTTGATCTTCAAATGCAAGACTCAAGAGAGACGTAAAAAGGCAAACAGAAAAACACACACATCCCTAACAACAACAACAACAACAACAAACAACAACAACAAATTGTTATTCCATAAGGGCAAACTGTCGATGTCCCTATATGGGAGGATGATACCTGCTAATCTTGAGAACTGTATAATTAACACACCAATTGAAAAGAACATTCATAGATAGAGGGTGTGGGTATAAATTAACTGATGTGATGATAAAAAACCTAATTAAGGGGTGCAATGGGATTGTAATGGGAGAAGAGGAAAAGAGGAGGCAGAAGAAGGTAAATACATCATAGTAGAGGAAAAGAAGGGGAGGAGATGAGCATGGTATGATCTTTACTCTCATTGGTTTTGGTTCAGGGAGGGAATAACATTCTCAGTTAATTATAGGAATCTAATGTGAAGAGACTTATAGTAGAGAGAAAAATTTACTATAGTAGAGGGAAAGAAGGAGGGGAGGAGAGCATTATTTGAGATTTACTCTCATTGGATTTGGTTCAAGGAGGAAATAACATACTTTGTTAAGTATAAAAATCTAACATGCTCTACAAGCAGTAGGAGGGGAAAGGGGAAAGAAAAGGGAGGCTGGTTAGAAGTGAGGGAAGAAGTAGTAAGGGGAAAGTATAGGAAAAAGGAGAGGGGCTGATAGGGAGGGAATATTGAGGGAGGTGGTGGTCAAAAGCAAAACTCTTGAGGAGGGCAAGGGAGAGGGGAGAAATAAAAGCATAAACAGGGGAGAGAATAGGGTGGAGATAAAGACACAGGTAGTAATCATAACTATGAATGTGAATGGCATGAACTCTCCCATAAAACAGAGGCAGATAGCAGAATGGATTAAAAATCATAATCCTACAACATGTTGTTTACAAGAAACACATTTGAAACAGGGGGATACACACAGGGCAAAGGTAAAAGACAGAGTAGAATATATTGTGCTTCAGCTACAGTAAAAAAAAAAAAGCAGGGGTAGCAATCCTAATCTCAGACAAAGCAAAAGCAAAGATAGATCTAATTAAAAGAGATAAGGAAGGAAACTATATCCTGCTAAAGGGCACCATTGACAATGAAGTAATATCATTATTAAACATATATGCACCAAGTGGTACAGCATCCAGATTCTTAGAGGAGAACTTAAGGGAGTTAGAGGAAGAAATAGATAGCAAAATTATACTAGTGGGGGACCTCAACCACCCCATCTCTGAACATGATAAATCTAACCTCAAAATAAACAAGAAAGAAGTTAAGGAGGTGAATAGAATTTTAGAGAAGGTAGATACGATAGACCTCTGGAGAAAATTGACTGGGGATAAAAAGGAATATACCTTCTTCTCAGTGGTACATGGCACATACACAAAAATTGGCCGTATACTAGTGCATAAAAACATCACAATCCAATGCAGAAAGGCAGAAATATTAAATGCATCATTTTCAGATCATGATGCAATAAAAATTATGTGTAATAAAGGGCCATGGAAAGATAGACCAAAAACTAATTGGAAACTAAATAATCTAATCCTAAAGAATGAGTGGGTCAAACAACAAATTATAGAAACAATCAATAACTTGGTGAATTGTCTCATTATTTGTCGTTCTCTTGAATGAAGTTAGACTGGCTCTCATTCTTCGTCAACTACCATTGTTCCGTGGCTGGAGATGCTTTCTTTATTTGTTGCTCCCTTAAAGAAGATCCTGAACCCTGGGAACAACTCTTTTAAACACAATTGTAACCTGAGTGGAGCATGCCTCTGTCTTTAATTCCAGCTCAGCTTTTGCCACTCATAGTTCCCACAAATGCTCTAGGCTTAAAATGAGGAGATAGTTCCCAGGAGTGAAGAAAGCAGGAGGCTGAGGCTGCTGAGAAGGGAAGAGTAGCTGTGTGCAGGGCATGGATTTGGAAGAAGGAGATAGTCCTTTGTGGTAAGAACAATCTGGGTAAATGAAGGTTGAGAAACCTGGGTGCTCAGGCCAAGAGGAAATGACAGTGGGGCCTTGGAACCATGGGCCACACAGGAAGAGATGCCTGGGCTCCTGGGAGCCATGGTGATATGATTCATGAATGGGTGAGAACTTTTATTGATAACAACTAAGAGGTGTCAGAGGGCTCTAACCTGTGTTACTGAGATTGCAGGGAAAGAAACTTTATAAGTAGACAGCAGCGGACTCAAATTGTACCACTAGTACCCCAAGTCTGAGGTGTCCTCTCAATATGGTGTGGTGGAAGCAGAGGAAATAAAGGGAAATTTGATTATTTCTCCTGTAGATGTGGAAAATGGCAGTTATTTTGTATAAGGTACAGAAAGCAGTTACCAACTGATTCAATTCCTTTATTTAAAAAAAATCTTCCTCTTCTATTTTAATTAAATGCCTTTTTTAGTGTTGAATATTCATGTCTTATGTATGGTGTGTGATGCTCTGTGGTGTAGTAGTTAATGCAGCCTCAGAGTCAGAGAAAGTTGGGCTCAAGTCCTGCTCCTGACATATACTGGCTGTGTGAGGCCAGTATGGGCAAGTCAATTAGCCTCTCAGTGCTCCAGGCAACTTCAAGATGATATTTCAGAGCAAGCACTGATCTACTTTGGTAGAAGAGATTTCTTCACTCAGAGTTCTCAATATCAAGGAAATCACTGGTCCAATGACAACCAAAAAATGTGTGGTCTAGGATAGAGATATATTGGTGGGGCCCTGGGCAGTAGTTCTGAATACCTAAGGCACCTAGACAGCACCCTGAATTTGGGAAGTGGGAAGCAATTCCAGAGTTCAGTGGGGACTTGTGAGAGCCTACTATAAATTTTTGAACAATAAAAGTGTTATTTTTTTTTAAAGTCACCACTGGACAAATCATTTTAATGTAGCATCAGTGTTTAATGTCATATCAGTAGCAATCATTTAGCAATTCATAGGTACATAGCAAAAACTTCTGAAGTATTTTCAAAGATTTTTGCCCTATTGTTCTTTTTTCCCATATCAAAACATTCTTCTTAATTTTTCTTATGTTTAATTTGGGAGGCGGAATAGAGTAATACATAAGTAAGAAAGTAGGGATTTATTTATTGCCCTGATTAATAGATAGGATATGAGTTGTATGGATTTTTATAAAGAGATATGCTGCTAAAAAAAATATTGTGTGAAAAAATTTGCATTAAACTTTCAGAGAAGACTTCTGTTCATTTCTGGTTGTCCTTTAAAATGGTAGCTATTTCCTATTTCCTTAGCTTTAGAGTTCCTAGCTATCAGTTTTCTTTGTCTAGTAATTAATGACTTAAATGTGATAAGGCTCATCATTGAAAGGAACTCTCACTCTATTTACAGTGGGAATAATTAGTTCCCTCCCCTAATTGATCCATTTTGTTATGTTATATACTTGATTTAGTGTGATTTGATGAAGGGAATAATGGAGTTTTCTGTGTGTTCATTCAAGTCAGTCAATCAACAATCATTTTATTAAATTCCTTCTGTGTACCAGGCATTGTTCTATGTGTTGGGATTACCAAAAAAAAAAAAAAAGAAGAGAAAAGAAAACAAAAGAAATAGTCCTTGCTCTGTACTCTGTTAACAATAAGAGTTAACATTTAAAAAACGTTATATTGCTATATTTGTTTTCATATCACCTTCTTTTCCCAGTGTATTATTCTCCCTTTCTATCCCTCCAGAATCATCCCTTGTAATAAAGAATTAAAAAAGAAGAAAGAAGTAAAAAAAAAAAGTTCAGGAAAATGAATCAACATGTCGGAAACTAACATATTGTTTCATGTGCAGAATTCTACACTCATAGTCTCTGACCTCTTCAAAGAAGCAAGGTTAAGGCATATTTTCATATCTCACCTTTTTGGCTAAGCTTTGTTATTATATTTTTGAAGCATTAAATTTTTATTGTTTTGTTGTTCTTTCTATTTATTTTGTTGTGGCCATTGTATATATTGTTTTCCTGATTCTGCTTACTTCACTTAACCAACATTTATTAAGCATCTGTAACATACAGATAAACCACCTAGGAGTCTGGAGAAGAATCAAAAGTGTTTTTTTTGTTATTTTTTAATTACATTAAAAAAATTAACAAGCCTTTATTTTTTCCCTTCCTTCTCCCTTTCTGTTGTAAAAAAAGGAAGAAAAATAAAACTCTTGTAATAAATCTATATTATTCATCACCTCTCTGTCAGATGGTGGATAGCTTTCTTTCCTTTCCTTCTTTCCTTCCTTCCTTCTTTCCTTTTTTCCTTCCTTCGTTCCTTCCTTCCTTCCTTCCTTCCTCCCTTCTTTCCTATGAACAACTTTCATAGTTGTTCATTCCAATGATCAGAGTTCTTAAGTCTTTCACAATTGTTCACTTTTACACAGTTGTTGTTAGAGTATATATTGTTTTCATGGCTTTGCTCACTTCATTTTGAATCATTTCAGACAAGATTTGTTAGGTTTTTCTGAAGCTGTCGCCTTCATTATTTCTTACTGCAAGCCGCGTTAAAGCTTCTTAAACTATGGAACAGTAGTAGATGGGAAAAGAACATTATGTATTGAAGAGATGGGGCAAAAAGCATAGAATACTCTCTTAAAATATTCATTCATGAAGAAAAAGACTGTTTTGTGGAGGCTGGGGGGACACTGTACAGGGAGACTTGAACAGGTTTGTAGACAGTAGGAAAGGAGCCAAGAGGAGACAGAGAGTGAATGATCCTAGAGATCTTAGGAGAAATGGTTGGCAGTGGGTCACAGGCATAAGTAGAGGTTAGTTTTAGCAATCCTTTGAAATCCTTTGAAACTGGAGAAAAGGAACATGGAGGATTAGAGAGGTTGAAAGATGGTTAAGTAAATTCTGAGAGCTTATATCTACAAATGGCTACATAAATGGCTTATTGGATTGAAGTGTGACTGAGTTTGGTCTCCTGTTGTTGTCAGTCTCCTGGATCTGTTCAAATGTATCATAGCCAGATCAGTCATGCAACAAAATAGTTTTGACTAGGCGAAGGCCTGTGTGTTTGGCTGCGTATTTACCAGTAATTCTCAAATTTTTTAGTTTTGGGACCACTTTGGCAGTGTTAAAGACCCATATGAACCATCTGCTCTATCAATGCCCCTTTGTTTCTACAAAAACAGCAATAGTCAACCTCAACCAAATTACTAAGAGGGAATAACTGGTTTTGAGGAGATGTAAATGTAGATGCATGTGTGTGCACTTAAATAAATGCTCAATCCTTCTGAGCACACACATTGTCGTACTACAAACACTGACATGTTTTTCTACTTTATATTTGTATAAAACTTGGGAGGCAGCATGACATAGTGGGTGGAGTGAGGTAACCTGGGTTCAAGTCTCTCCTCTGATGTTTACTACTTATATAACTTTGGGAAAATTAATTAATTTCCTTAGGCCTTCATTTCCATGTCTGTGAAATGAGGGGGTTGGACTATAGATAGTCTCTGAGATCCTTTTCCGCTCCAGATCTTTGTTGTTAAAAGATTTTCACAGAAATTACTTCAACTTATCTTCATAATGGTAACAGTAAAATGATTCCAAATTTATGAACCTGATTTTGAAATGTAATTGGAAAGATTGTGGCATCTTAAACTCGACAAGTCTAAAATATAACTTTTTATATTTTCACCAATCCCTGACCCTCCTCCAAATTTCCCCATTTCAGTTTCATAAAGGGCAATAGTTGGACAAGGAAATTTGGAACAAGGTTGCATTTAGATAAAAATACATTGTGTTATTCTTTAGACATATTTAGCTTGAAATGACTATAGAATATCCCTGTGGCTATTTATCTAGCAAGTAGTTGGTAATATTAGATTAGAGTTCAGGAGAGAGGTGCAGGTTGGACTTTTAGATTTGGGAGTCATCATTTAGAGATGATAGTTGAATCCTTGGGGACATGTGAGATCACCAAATGTAAATTTATGGAATGAGAAGAAAAGAGCCTTGGAGAATACCTACATTTAGTGGGTTGGGAGGAAGACAATGATCCAACAATAGAACCTGAGGAGTAGTCAGATAGATAGGAAAAGGACCAAGATAGAGCTGTGTCATGGAAACCAAGGGAGAAGAGTGCTTTAAAGTTTACAAAATTCTTTAAAATTTGCAAAACATTTCCTGTATAATAACTTTGAAAGATAGCTGGTGCAAGTATTATATCAGTTTTACAGATAAGGAAACTGCAGCTCAGAGAAGTTTTCATAGAAATTATCATTGGATTTAAATCTGGAAATGACTATAGAGATTTAAACTACAGATGAGGATAGTGAGATGTAGAAGTCAAGTCACTTAACCAAGGTCACAGTTAGTGGCAGAGCTGGAAACGGAAGCCTTATCTTCTGGCTTCTACTCTTGTGTTCTACCTTATGTTCTACCTTATACCAAACAAATCAAAACAAAAGAATGACCTATATAGATCTCAGAGAGAACCATTATGGCTCATTCTTTGAGACGCATAGTCTTTTAATTACTTAGCATAGTCATAACATTGTAGTATCAAAGGTCATAGATTTAGAGATGGAAGGAAACTTCAAGGCCCTAGTAAAGGTCACATAAAGTAAGGCCTCATTTTACTGAGTCATAGAGAAATAAAGTGACTTTCCCATGGTCATACAGCTAGCATGTGTTTGAGACAAGATTTGAATTAGCACTGTGCAGGCAGGCAATTAGCTTTTATTAAGCTCTTACTGTGTTCCAGACACTGGGCTAAGTGCTGAGGATACAAATACATGGGAAAAAAGATAGTCCTTGCTTTTAAGGAGCTTGCATTTTAACAGGGAAAGACAATACTTAAAAGGGAGCCAAAGAGTGGGAGTGGTGATGGGGAGGGGAGGTGCCCAATAGGGAGAATGGTGGCAAAGTTCTGAGACTTAGAAGCACAGAGGGGAAGGATAATGAGACATGACCAATTCATGCCCACATTCAAAATGGAGCTTCTAGAAGGAACTCACCAATGTGATATGAGGGCCAAAAAGGTGCATGGATTTTCCATGGTAAGAAAGATGCTAAAACAGGGTGTTTAAGTATGGAGAGTCAGAGTGTCACTTAGGTCCCTCTTTCTTTTCACTCACCCAAATAACAGTGATCACCCATTTATGGCTTGGTCCATAAATCCTAGTGAGACTCCTGAGATATGGTTGATACTTTAAAAAAAAATTTTTTTTTTGCTTTTCTTCATAGGGGCAATTGGGGTTAAGTGACTTGCCCAAGGTCACAAGGCTAGTAAGTGTTAAGTGTCTGAGGCCGGATTTGAACTTAGGTCCTCCTAACTCCAGGGCCGGTGCTCTATTCACTGCTCCTCCTAGCAGTCCGATATGGTTGATGGTAAGGGAATTTGCCCAGGGTTATAGAGCTAGTTAGTACTGGAACAGTGTTTGAACCAGGGCTTCCTTATGCTGAGCCTACCCTCTGTCCATGATGCTGTGCTTTAACTATAGGGCTTTAACTACGGAAAAAGGGTACCTCCTTCTTTAGAGTCAGTTCTGTGATCCTTGTAGTCCTCAGTTTTCTACTATATGTTACCATAGCTTCTGCTTAAGGAGATCTGTAGGGCAATTAAAACCACATTTTTAAAAGCAATAAAAATAACACAGCCACTAAAATACTATCCAGTAGCATTCATTGCCGGAAATTGTTCTTTCCTATGCTGGGGAGAAAGTGGATATTTTAGCACTTGAGACACATTTATGGCATCCATTAATTTCCTCACAGAATTTTCTTTTTGTTAATTTGTATTTTTGAACAAAGAAGATGGTGTTCAGCATTATGCCTTTTTCTTTGGGGTCTGAAATACTTGAAATACGTCGCCATATGCTAACATGATGGTCTAAGGTTTTATGATGCATACTTTGTCATTCTAATATAATACTGCTGTCAGGCGAGATGCAGTCCATTTTGTTGACTGCATCTGCCTCGTTTTGTACTGGCCATTGCCTGGAGCACGGGAAACATTTAGCAATTCATAAATAGTGGCATGAACACCCCTGAAATGTTTTCAGAGGTTTCTGTTCTACTGACTCGGTCCAGTTAAAACTCCATGTGCTTTTGTTTTCCTTTCTGTTAAGTGAGGATGAGTATACATGTTAGTGAAGTATAAAGATACAATTGATTTGTAGCTGTATCACTTCCTCTGCATGTCATTGCATTGACTTATTTTATTATAAAGATGAGGAGAAACAGCACAGCTATTGAATATCTTCATAAAATCCATCAGCATCTGTCTCAGATTTGACAGGTAATCAGGGAATTTGATGCTTCTCTCTATGTAATTTGGAATGGGAAATGTCGAAAAGCAACAGTGGAGGGCAGATCTTCAATTTTCAATTCTAAGGAAGTCACCCTTACATTTAGACCACCTAAGATTTAATCCTGAGGGATGAAATCTTTAGTAGGTAGCACCTAGCTACCCAAGTGGTTCACTGGATAGACTGCTAGATCTGGAGTCAAAAAATCTGAGTTCAAATCTTTCCTCACATACTTTTTAGTTGTGTGGTCCTGTGCAAGTCACTTAACCTCCACCTGCCTCAGTTTCCTTATCCAATAGCACCTACCTCCCAGGGGTGTTGTGTGGATAAAATGAATTAATATTTATAAAGCATTTTGCAAACATTGAAGTGCTACATAAATACTAGCTAGTATTATTATCACTAAATTATGCTGGATTTATAGCCAAATACTATCAAAATTCTAAATTATGATAGTGATGTGATCTCACTAAAGGTTTCATTGTGATCTGTGCCAATATATTTACTTTTAAATTCCATGATTTGACTAATATGGAAATAAATTTTACTTAACTTTACATATATAATCAATATCATATTGCTTGTCTTCTCAAGGAGTGGGAGGGCATGTGAGTGAGAATTTGGAACTCAAAATTTAAAAAAAGAATGTTAAAAATTTTAAAAATATAATTGGAAAATATTGAATGAAATAAACAAAACCACATTACAATTAAAATTAGAGTAAAGCATGAAAAAATAAATTCCACAATTTAACATAGTGGAGTTAATTACCACCCCTCATTCTATAGTATTTATTTTATATTTGTCTGTCTAACATCGTGTTTCCTGCCAATAGAATTTAAGTTCCTTATGGGCAGGGCCTGTTTCATTTTCACTTTTGTGTCCTTCACACTTAGCATAGTGCCTTGCCCATAGTAATTTTTTAATGCATACTTGTTGAATTGAATTAGTGACTTAATAAAATATTTGATTCTTTAATGTATCATATTGTTGCCATAAAGAAATGTTTTAAAGTTCCAGAAAGAATATTGGGATTATCTGAAAATCAATGTAAAAAGCAATTTTATCATCCTACTCTACTTTGTAGAAAAGGGCAAGTTTAATGACCCAGTTCTCTAGCAAGATGGCAATCAATTTCAATAGAGTCATTTGCTTGTACCCTACTTGAGTTGTTAGTGAGAGCCAGTGGAATTCGGCTTTTTAACAAAATAAATAGTTGCTGCCAAGAAGATCCCTAATGTCTGGGAAACGTTTGTATAGATCTCAAAGGTTAAACAAAGGTGTACTTGTGCCTTTCTGAAATACAAGAATTTATATTAGTAAACATCATTGTCTTTTTGCCATTTGGCAATAAAAAGCATTTACAAAAAAAAAGCCCCTTTGCTTATGAAGATCAATATTTGTGAGTGAAACAGTAAAACTGCTAAAAGCAAGTTATTATAATACAATTCTCAATCCCTTAGAAAAACAGCATGAACTACCTTATGCCAGGATCCCATACTGTGGTTATCAAGGAATTCGTTTCTAAATGGAGAGTGTTACATAATTTTAAAAGGCAATGAAGTAGCATAGGACTCAGCAGTTCTGGATTTGAGTGCTGGTTCTGCCAGTTGTAACAACCTCTCTGGGCCTCAGTTTCCAAATGGGGATAATTTTTAATTACCTATGTCATAGGGAGATAATTGTGCTAAGTAAGTATGAGTTATGAGTAAAACCATGGTACAAGGACAATTTGTCCTCCTGTGGGAATGAATGAATTAGAACACATTTATTAAACACTTATTATGGACCAACCTTTGTGCTAAGTTTTGGGGATACAGATAGAAAAAGGAAGGCAAATAGAAAGAACAAAACAATTCCTAGACTTTCAACAGGTACTTAAGTGGGCCCATGTAGACATTGTCTTCATGTCATAAGAGGAGACTCAAAGTTAAATGTTTAGAAGCTGTAATGAAATTAATGTTCTTAATGCACATCTATCACAAATTGGTCAACAATCATTTATTAAATACCTACTACCTGCCAAAACTGGAACTGTGCTAGGCACCAGTATACGAAGGCAGAAGTAAGGATGAACCTGCCTTCAAGGAGCTTACATTCAATTGGATTGGGGGAGAGGGAGAAGAAAGAATATAACATTAAGATATATAGACATACTATGCGTGTGTGTGTGTGTATATGTATATACACATACACATCTATACAGACACACATGTATATAGTGCCCACCGTGTGCCAGGTACTTGCTAAGTGTTCTACAAATCCCTTATTTGATACTCTCAACAACCCTTGGAAGTAGGTGCTATTGTTATTCTATTTTACAATTGAGGAAACTGAGGCAAACAGTGACTTGCCCAGGGTCACACAGCTAGTAAGTGTCTGAGGTTGAGTTTGAACTCAGGTTTTCCTGACTTCAGACAGAGCTCTGTCCACTGTGCTATGTACCCATGCATGTGTAAATATATGTATATGTATGCACATAAGCCTTTATACATATCTTTGTATATATACATATATATATATATAAGTACTACATATGCACACACAATAATTCTGTCGGGGCACTATTAACTGGGTTAATTAGGAAAGACCTCTTAAAGGAGGTGGCTCTTGGACTGAACTTTGAAAGGAACTAAGAGTTGCAAGAAGTATAGATGAGAAGGGAAAATATTCCAGGCTTTGAGTGTAGCCTATATAAAGGCATGAAAGTAGGCTTGTCTGGAGTGCAGTATTGGATAGATAGATAGGTTGGAAGCAAATTGTGAGGGAATTTAAATACTAGGCAGAGGGAGTTTGTATTTTATCCTAGAGGCAATAGGGAGGAGCCACTGAAGCTTCTGGAGGAGGGCAGTACCTCCTGTATCAGTATCAGTATCAGACCTGTACTTTAGGAGTATACATTCAGCAGCTATGAGGATTGATCAGAGAGAGAAGAGCCTGAATGCAGGCTAAACAATTCAGAGGCAATTGCAGTAGACTATATGAAAGGCATGAAGCCTTAAACTAGTGTGAGTGGAAGGAAGTGAAGGGGAAGATGGAGGTGGAGAGATACCTTGGAAGTAGAATTTATAAGACTTGGCAACTGATTGCAAAGGGAGATGCCAGGGGCGGGGGGGCGGAGATAAGTAAAGGAGTGTAACAAGTTATAGATGACTCCTATGTTGCAAAAATGGGTGTTACCCTGGACAAAAGCAGAGAAATGAGGAAGATGGGTGTTTGTCAAGGGAAAGTTAATTATTTTAATTTTGAGATGAGGAAACTGAGGTATAAAGAAGTGATTTTCCCAAAGTCACATAGACAGTAAAAACCAGAGAGAGGTTTCTGTTCCAGATCTTTTGGCTCCAAATCCATTGCTTTCTCTGGAGGTTTTAGAGTTGATCCTGGTCCTATATGCAAATGTTAAAGGGATGTAGGCTTTGTTTTTTCTTTCGTAATTCCTACTCTTGGTTAGGTGGTTCAGTCCAATTCCAGCTAGATGGGAGATCAAACACAAGGTTTCTAGCTGGCGTAGATGCTTTTTTGGCAAGGTTACTAAATATCCCAGCCTTTAAGCATCTTCTTCCCCAACTCTTGGGTCTGTGTATGAGAGACTATAGCTCATGTCTTCTCTGGCTCCTGAATAAATTTTTTCCCATGGGATTTTGGTTTTCATGGAAATTTCATTAACCTCACCTTAAGCTGACTGGCTGTGGATTTATCAAAGGCCTTTTTTGCCCTCTCTGCTCTCTGAAATCTGTGCCCTTTGTATTCTCTGGTAGCTTTATCTATCATCTAAAGAGTTTCTACTTGTATTTTAAACCTATGTAAGATAGGCTACATATGTCTGCATGGTTCGCCCAGATATATAGATCTGCACCTTTTGGTTGTCATAGATAAATATGATCTGAGACCTGGCCTGCCTCTTTAGAGATGAGGAGGAAGCAATGTCTATATTGCCTCCTAGCCTTGCTGAAAGGGAAGGGGATGGGCACTCATTTCCCAGCTCTGAGAGAGGTATTTGGCTAGATTTCTTTCTATTTGTTCATCTCAGATCTTTCTAGTCTAGAGGTATGGATCTGAATTCAGAAGGAAAGCTATTGAAAGAGCTGATCCATCTTAAGAGGGAGAGCAGTTCTTATTCTACACTTACCTCCTTCCCACCAAACTTTGGTTATATACAAAATCATTACAAGTAGTGAATAGTGAGTAAAACCATTTATCCAAGCAAAACAGAATATAAAAACTGGAGAATGTCTAGAGATCAGAACATACCAGGAAATATTAAAGAATGAATGATCTTGATGGTCACATTGAGGAATCTGTTCTCCTTATATATCTGCTTCTTTTCTCCTCTGTCTCTCCCAAAGAGTCTCTGGAATCATGCCTCCCTCTCAAGAAAAACTCTGGAACCATGTCTTTCTCTTCACTTATGCAGAAGCACACAAAATGCCCCACTCTTGATTGGAAGCTGGGCAATGCCTGTAAGGAACTGGGGATCACCTCTGATACTCTTTCTTGCTTTGACCACTCTTTGTCTTGGCTAGTTTTCCTGAAGTAAATTCACCTACCGGATTCATTTGGTGATTGGGCCTTTTAGGTGAAATTTTGTCTCCTATCTCCTCTTTCTAGGCTGGCATATGAGATCTTTTCTTTCTGGGGGATATATGTTTGAGGACTGTATAGCATAGGCTACCATGATCATCTTCCTTTTAAAAAATATTTATATTTTCTCCCCCTTTTAAATTTATTTTAATTTTTAAATTTTTTAAACACTTTAAAAAAATAATCTTTTTCTCCCTCTCACATTAAACAAATTAATAAACAAGCCCCCCAGAAAAATTCTGCAATGTATCAAAATAGTACAGCAAAACAAATTTCCACATTAGGCATGTCTGAAAACGTTATGTGTTTTTGTGTTTTAAGTTCATCACATCTCCGTCAGGAAATGAGCACCATATTTCATCTCCATCCCTCTGGATTCATGATTGATCATTGCATTGATTACATTTCTAAAGTCTTTCAAAATAATTTTCTTCTACAATGTTGTAATTGTTATCTAAATTGTTCTCCTACTATCTGTATCAGTTCATAAAGGTCTTTCCAGTTTCCTCTGAAATCATCCATTTTAAATGGCACAATAATTCCTTTGAATTTATATGCTACATTTTCCTTAGTTATTTTCAGTAGTATACTCCTTAGTTTCCAAGTTTTGGTTACCACACAAAGGACAGCTACAAATCTTCTTTCTCAGATTCCAGTGGGCTCTTAGTGGTGGTATAAGTGAGCCAAAAGATATGGACATTTGGGACTCAGTTCCTAATTGCTTTCCAGAATGACTAGACCAATTCACAGTTCCACCAGGAGGGCACAGTGTACCTGTTTTCTCACAGCCTCTCCAACATTTATAATTTTCCTCTTTTGTCATCTTTGCCAGTCAGAGAGGTATAAAGTAGAACCTCAGAGTTGATTTAATTTGCATTTCTGTAATTATTAGTGATTTAGAGCATTTTTTTTCATGATTATTGATAGTTTGCATTTCTTTCTTTGAAAACTGTTCATATCCTTTGAATATTTATCCATTGGAGAGTGGCTCTTAGTCATATAAATTTAAATCAGTTCTTTATATATCTTGGAAATGAGACCTCTATATCATCTACCTTCTTGAGCTTAGAGTTCTTATGCTGCCTTTGAATGTAGGTTCCCTCTAGAGCAGTGGTTCTCAACCTGTGGGTCGTGACCCCTTTGGGAGTTGAACGACCCTTTCACAGGGGTCACAGGGGTCGCCTAAGACGATCAGAAAATGCATATTTCTGATGGTCTTAGGAACCAAGACACCAGTCCTCTATCTGTCTCCAGGTGGGTCTGTCCACGTGCAGATACATCCACAAATGAGTATTAAAGGGTTGCGGCATTAGGAAGGTTGAAAACCACTGCTCTAGAGTAACCTTGCTTTTTCCTTTTTAAACTTGTGCCTTTGATACACTAGTAATCAAATTCCTTTTTGGAGAGTGTCTTTTATTACTTCATTAGCCAAATTGAGATTGCACATAGCATGGTGCAGTAAAAGATGCCCAAGAACTTGAACTTGAACCTTGTCACTTATTATTGGTATGATCATTATATTTCTTATTGGTCAGATTTCTTCATTACTTTGGCCTCAGTTTCCTTGTCTGATGGAGTTAGATTAGATAACCTTGAAAGTCCAAGTTCCAAATTTATAACATTATAACCTGATGATCTTGGAACCACTCAACAGTTGCTAATTTCCATTGGTTCAAATGTTCCAAAATATTGATGTGATCCTGTGGTTGACTCATAGCTCACATTTCCTTTCCAGGGGAATGGTTTATAGCAACAAAAAAACATCTAACCCATGACCATATAGTAAATAACTTCCACTCTTTTTGCTATCTCTAGGATGTGATTTATTAAAAATCTTCCTTTAATACATGGTCATAAGAAAGAAAAAAATTCCATACACAGTAAACAATTTAAATTCTAGCTATCTCCCTACCCATCAATAATGATTAGGGTACTACAAATGGCTAGGATTTAGACAGAGGAGCAACATGAATAAAAGTAGGGAGGTAGGGACATATTCATTCATTTCTTCAGGAGATATTTGAGTGACTGCTATGTTTTTGACGTTGGGAATGATGCGAAGATGAGTAAGGCATGGTTCTTACCTTCTGGGTCATTTTGGGATCCTATACTTCTTGGTGATATGTGTAGCATAAACAGATAATCAATATTTTGGGTAAGAATAATATGTTGGATGTACTGTAGTGGAAGTTGCCCTGGATTTAGAATCACAAGACCTGGGTTCAAATTCTGGCTCAATATTAACTGTCTATGTGATCATGGACAAGCTACTTAAACTTTCTAGGCCTTAGTTTCCTCATCTAAAGCATGTTGTGGTTGAACTAAGTGATCTCTATCACCCTTCCAGCACTAAACTTATCCTATGAATATGGTGTTTTAAAGTTCCCAAGCACTTTACTTTAATGATCATGTTTGATTCTCCCCACATGACCTGGAGTCAGATACTAATACCCCCAATTTACATTTGGGGCAACAGAAGCCTAGAATGGTTATGTGACTTGACATTGGTCAGGTAGTGAGCATCAGATGTATTCAAAACCAGGTCTTCCTGTCTCTCACACCTTCACCCTTCCTCTGCTTTTCATTCTATTAGTCTCTAATATGATCAGAATAATGCCTAAAGCATTTTCTTACTGATAGCAAAACAAGAGAAAAGGAAAATCCTGACAGTTGACAGATTGCATCCTGTAGATGATGTTAAACAACTGGTTTGATCTTTTTAAAAACTTGACTGAATTGATTGTTGAAAAGTCTGAATGGGTGAATTCAGATTTGAGTCACATGATATTTCTTTTGTATGCAGTTACGGCCCCAGCAGAATATTTATTGGTCAGTCTTATATCTCAGGGTTACATTCCTCAAAAGCTGAATTATTGATAGTAAGACAGGGAAGACATTTTGGTAATTGTTCAAACTCTGAATGCATTGAGACTGCCTAGCTGTCCTCCTGCTCTGCTGTGGCACCAGCTGACAGTGATGAAATCTATAGAAGTAGGACACATTTCCATAACATGAATATTCAGGTTGGTGACGCGAGAATTATTATTAAACTACTGGGAAGGATCACATCCACCTTTTATTATCTGAATACTAAATACTAGCTATATCTATTAATTGAATACAAATACTCAGATCATGAGCATGTGCAAAGGGGTATGCTTGGAGAAAAATCTTTTCCATTCTCTTACTCCATTCCCCAGTATATTAGAGGGAAATTAAATTAAGTTTAAAATGTATAGTATGTCTAGAGGAGCTATTTGAGAGTCATTACCTACATTTCATTTAAATCTGTCCTAAGTTATGGATGTTTAATACAATGGAATTGCAGCATACAATTTTCATTTAAAATTCCTTGTTAAAAAAAAAGCCCCACCATCATCTAGAATGTATAATGAATCATAATCAAATATAAATATGAAGCAGTGAAAATAGATAAAATGCTTATTCCAAGTAACAATTATCCTCATCAAAATGATATTTCACAAGGCTTCGATGTATGTGGTACTATATTAGGACATGCTCAGATATGCTCAAAATGACATAGCTGGTTTCTAAGAGCACCAGTTTTCTTAAAGAGCCCTATAGACCTTTGAAAACAGAGATCTTACATAGTAAAGACACCTTGCTTATTGTTGTTTTTTTTTAATTTTTTCAAGTGACAAAGGATATGTATCTAGGACGTATACAATAATAGACCTTTGAAGAAAGAGATCTCACATAGGAAAGACATCTTGTGTTTTTCATTTTTTTCAAGCTGTAAAGGATACCTATCTGGCAAGTATAGAATAGTAAGGAATTTCATTACTTTCTCTTCTCTTCTTCTTATCCTTCATCACTTTCCTTGTTCTTTTTCTACCTTTTAGGTAGAACTATCTCCAGGCAAAATTTAGAAGGAAGCACAGTTTGTCTTCAGCAACTTCCTACCTGCTTTTAGCACTCATCATCCTCTACCTCAAGGAACTCTTACCTGCCCCAAGTACCTAGCCCTCTCATAGACACTTGTTTAATGGCTACTGTTGACTGTGTTGGCTTTCCCAGACCTGCCATGGCTGGGCAGTAGAGTGTTAAGCCTACTTCTCAACTCTCTTTCCTTCTTTATTCCTTCTTCCCCAACAAAGGTAAACTCTATTGTGATCTTTAGCTAAAGAATCTTGCTGTCACTTAGTTGCATGAGGGAGCAAGTAGTCAGATAAACTAATTTTCCACTGAGGTGTTAATCATTATTAATTCTAAATACTCCCAGTAACAATTACATTTAACAGAGAATTATTAAAGACAGCAAAACTTTCACCAAAAGGAATGGTGGCATTTTAGGAGCTTGTGGCAGGTTATTGGAGGACATATTGTGGGGGCAGTGAGGCCTTCCTGGTGCCCTTAGTGGCCAGCTAACCCACCCAGATAAATCTGGATTCTAGAAAGCCTAAAAAATCTTTGGAAAAATCAAAGTCATTGAGTAGCATAGCGAATCTAAGGTCCTCAAATCTATTTCTGTTTGCTTTGTAACTGATGTGGCAGCTGGTGGGTATGACAGATGGGGAAGTAGAATCAGGAAGACTGATTTTAAATCCAGCCTCGGACACTTCCTAGTTGTGTGACCATGGGCAAGTCAAACAACCTCTGTTTGCCTCATTGTCTTCACTTGTAAAATAGGGATAATAATAGCACCTACCTTGCAAGGTTGTTGTGAGGATCAAATGAGATATTGTATGTAAAGGTGGTACATATGTATGTATGTATATATAAATCTTTATTCCCTCCCCTTTCCCTGTTGGTCTGATCTTTCTTTTGCCCAAGAAATGCTGATGAATATCTAGCCTCCTATATAGGTAAGGTAAACTATTGAAAACAATGGAATATGCCCTTTGCAAATCCAAGGGTATATAACTATCTTTTTTTTCCTTGAGGACAGAGTCCTTTTTTTCTTTTCTTTATAACCTCAGGAGCTAGCATAGTGCTTTGTACATGGTAGGTGCTTAATAAATGTTTGCTGAAATGCAATAAAGAAACAGTACTCTCACTGTCTTACTCTGGGATTCCATATCCCTTCAATTCCCCAGTACTCTTATAGAGAGGCAGTGTATGACAGTATATTTATTTCGCTCTTTCTGTCTTTTTATCCCTTGGGATGTGCTGGAGCCAACTCCAACTATCTCCCAAGAACTGATTGTTAAATTTTTAGTGTAACCATTTACCACTTGGAAATCACTAAAAGCTACGAATTAGGGCTTAATTTATTGTTTTCTTGATTGTCCAGTCTTACAAAATTGATGGAGACTTTATGAACAATGCAGATTAAATTTAAAACTAGGTTACCTGAATACCCCAGACATTTATTTTCTTTCTTCTTTCTTTTACTCTGTTGATGGTAGAATCAAAAACAAATAGAAACAGATCCTTACTGGTTGCACATTGACTTAGAATACCACAGATTAATATTATCTATGTTTTCAGGAGTTTTGGGCTTCTGAAGCTGTCTTTGAGTTTGACTAAGTTTGACTCTTCTAATATTGATAGATATCTCTCTTTTAAAACAATAACCTATAAACACAAAGTAATTAATGTATTACTTAATCATTTCTTGATAACTTATTTACTTTTCTTTTGCTTCTGTTGTTTGTGATGTTTTTAAGTTGAATAATTGGTTCACCTCTGTGTTTATCTTTTGACATAAATTACTAATAGAGATGATGGACTTGTATTGCAGATTGAGACATATATATACATACACATATATGCATACATGCATACATGCATACATACATACATATGTATTGGATGTGACCAATGCGGGAAATCATTTTTCTTGCTTACGATTATTTGTTACATGAGTTTCATTTCTCTCTTTTTTCAATGGTGGGGTAAGGGGAAAGTTGGGACAAAGATAGAAGGTGCATCTTCATTAATTGGAAAAAAAACCAAAATTTAACCTAAGAATAACTAAAGTAATTGTGTAATAACTCTAGAAGGAACTGGAGGTTAGAGAAAACCTTTTGAAATTATTATGTATTTATTTTTAAACATGATTTTCTTTTTAAGTTTGAGTTCCATATTCTCTTCCTCCTAATCCTCCCTTTCCCACTGAGAAGGCAAGCAATATGACATCAGTTATACATGTGAAATCATGTAAAACATATTTTTGTGTCTGACGTTGCAAAAATACAAAAAAGTGAAAAAATTATGCTTCACTTTGCACTCAGAGTTTATCAGTTCTTTCTCTGCAGGTGGATAGCATTTTTTTCATCCTGAGTCCTTTGGAATTGTCTTAGACCACTGTATTGAACAGAGTAGCCGTATCTTTCATAGTTGCTCATTATTACAACATTGTTATTACTGTGCACAATGAACTCATGGCTCTTCTCACTTTACTTTGTATCAGTTCAAATAGGTCTTGACCTTTTTTTTTTTTCTGAAACCACTCCTCTTGTTAATTTTTATAGCACAATAGCATTCCATCACAATCATGTTCAGCCATTCCCCAGTTGATGGACCTATTCTCAATGTCCAATTCTTTGCTATCATAAAAAGAGCTGCTAGAAATATTTTTGTATATTTTTATATTTTTCCTTTTTCCTTGATCTCTTTGAGGCACAGAGCAAGTAGTGGTATTTCTGGGTCAAAGGGTATACACAGTTTTACAGCCCTTTGGGCATACTTCCAGGATGGTTGAACAAATTCACTATTTCACTACCAGTTAATTAATATACTTATTTTGCCTCATTCACTCTAGTAGTTATCATTTTTGAGAGATGTGAGGTGGTACCTCAGAGTTATTTTAATTTGCATTTCTCTAATCAATAGTGATTTAGGGCATTTTTGTATGACTATAGATAGGTTTGATTTCTTCTGAAAACTGCCTGTTCATATCTTTTGACCATTAGCAATTACAGAATGGCTCTTATTTTTATTAATTTGTCTCAGTTCCCTACATATTTGAGAAATGGGACCTTTATCAGAGAAACTCACTGTAAATTTTTTTTTACATTACTCCATTGTTCATGGTATGTTTTAGCAAAATGTAGTTTCCCTGATTATCTCTTTAAATTAGATCTGTTTTTGCTTTTGCTTTGTCTGAGATCATGATTGCTCCTCCTGCCCTCTTCACTTTAGCAGAAATCATAATAGACTCTGTTCCTGCCCTTCATTTCTTTTTTTTTTTTGAATTCTTAAATTTATTTATTTATTTTTAGTTTACAACATTCAGCTCCATAATCCCTTGAGTTCCAAATTTTCTTCCCCTCCCCTCATGGTGGCATGCAATCAAATATAGGTTCTACAAATACCTTCACATTAAACATCAGTCAAGTTGTAAAGAAGGGTTATAACCAATGGAGTGAACCATGCGAAAGAAGGGACAAAACAAAACACAAAAAAGAGAGAGCAAGTAGTTTGCTTCAATCTTCAGACTCTGTAGTTCTTTCTCTGGATGTGGATATCCCTTTCCATCATGAGTCTTTTGAAGTTGTCTTCTAACCTTGTATTGCTCAGGGGAGCCCAGTCTATCAAAGTTAGTCATCACACATACAATGTATCTACAATTGTGTGCAAAGTTCTCCTGGTTCTGCTCTCCTCACTCAGCATCAGCTTGTATAAGCTTCTCCAGGTTATTATGAAGTCCATCTGCTCCTCATTTCTTATAGCACAATAGTATTCCCTTGCATTCATATACTACAACTTGTTTAGCCATTCCCCAGTTGGTGGATATCTCCTTGATTTCCAATTCTTTGCCACCACAAAAAGAGCTGCTATAAATATTTTTTGTACATATGGGTCTTCCTCCCACTTGTATGATCTCTTTGGGATACAGCCCTAGAAGTGGTATTGCTGGGTCAAAGGGTATGGACATTTTTATAGCCTTTTGGGCATAGTTCCAGATTGCTCTCCAGAATGGTTGGATCAGTTCACAACTCCACCAACAATGCATTAGTGTTCCAGTTTTTCCACATCCTCTCCAGCATTTATCATTTTCCTGTTTTATCATCTTAGCCAATATGACTGGTGAGGTGTCCTGCCCTTCATTTCAACAACTGTGTTTATTTTTGTATCCCAAGTGTGTCTCTTGCATACTTGTTAAATCTTGTATGATCTTGACTGTGGCTCCATAATATTTAGATGGTTTCTTTCTGGCTGCTTGAAGTATTTTCTCCTTGACATGGGAACACTGGAGTTGGGCCATACTTTTTCTGGGAGTTTTCATTTGGGCATCTCTTTCAGGAGGTGATCGGTAGATTCTTTCAATTTCTATTTTGCCCTTGGAATCTAAGATATCAGTAAAGTTTTTCTTGATAATTTCTTGAAAGGTGATGTCTAGGGGTGGCTAGGTGGTGCAGTGAATAGAGTGCCAGCCCTGAAGTCAGGAGGACCTGGGTTCAAATCCAGCCGTAGACACTTAACACAAAAACCTAGCCATGTGACCTTAGGCAAGTCACATAACCCCAACTGCCCTATCTTCCCCTCCCCCAAAGCAAAAATAAAAAAGATGATGTCTAGGCTCCTTTTATTGATCATGGCTTCCAGGTAGTCCAATAATTCTTAAATGATCTCTCCTTTATCTATTTTCCAGGTCAGTTGTTTTTCCAATGAGAAACTCCCCTTTCCCCCCCATTCTTTTGACTTAAAAATTTTTTTTTCTTGATGTCTCATGAAGTCATTAGCTTCCACTTGCCCAATTCTACTTTTTAAGGAATTATTTTCTTCTGTGAGCTTTTGTACATCTTTTTTCATTTAGTCAATTCAACTTTTTAAAGGAGTTCTTTTTTTTTTTTTAGTGAATTTTTGTGCCTCTTTTATCATTAGGCCAATTTTGTTTTTTAAGGTATTATTTCTTCAGTATTTTTTTTGTGAGTGCTTCTTTTACCAATCTGTTAGTTCTCTTTTCAAATTTTTCTTACATCACTCTCATTTCTTATCCCATTTTTTTCCTCTCTTACTGTTATCTGTTTCTTTCACTCTTCCAGGAATTCTTGCTGGTACAATTAACTTTTTCTTTGAGGTTTTGCTTGTAACTGTTTTCATTGTTTTCTTCTAAGTTTATATCTTGTTCTTCCCTGCCACCAAAGCAACTTTTTTATGGTCAAAATCTTTCTGTTGTTGTAGTTTGCTCATTTTCCCAACCTATTTCTTGACTTTGAACTTTATTTTAAAGTTGGACTCTTCTCACCTGGAGTTGGGGAAGCACTGTCTCAAGGTTCAGAGTTTTTCATGCTTCTGTTTTCAGAACTAGTTCAGGGGGTGGGGAGGATGTCTGCAAGTTTTTACTGCTTCCAAGGTGGTGTGATCTGGGGAGATCCGCTTTCCCAGTCTGCTTTCTGATTTTACTCAGGAAGGGCCCTTGCTCCCCTACAGCCATAAGTATTAGTGCTCCTTTTGGCTCTGGAACTGTGACCAGGGCTGCTGGTCCCCTGTGACTGCAAGTACTAGTGCTCTTCTCTGCTTTAGAACTGTGACTAGGGTCCCTGCTTTTCTGAAGCCTCATGTGTTTGCATTCTTTTTGGCCCTGAAACCGTGACCAGGGCCACTTTCTTTCTTTCTTTTTCTTTTTGGAGGGGGAAGGGCAGTGGGGGTTAAGTGACTTGCCCAAGGTCACATGACTAGTAAGTGTTAAGTGTCTGAGGTTGCATTTGAACTCAGGTCCTCCTGACTTCAGGGCTAGTGCTCTGTTTACTGCACCACCTAGCTGCCCCTGAAAATTTATTCTTAAATATTTTGACTCCTCTCTTATGTTCTGCTATGCACATGATATGCTTTTTTTTTCCTTCTTACTTCGTATTTAAGTACCAATATTTAAGTTTATGATATGTTTCTGTTTCCTTTCTCTATTCTGTATATGCATTTTGGCCTTTGAGTCTAAAATTAAAAAAAATTTTTTAAACATGGGACTGAACAAGAAGATCAAGCAATGGCTAGTATCAGTGAATCTTAGTCACTATAGGATGACATATGGGGAGGGAATGGCTAGTGATTTGTTCCTTTATTTCCTTTGGTCACTGGGCAGACTACTTTAGTTGGGACATTTGTTGTCCAGAAGATAATCAACACGCCTGGTGCCTTTAACAACTTTTCTTACCTCCAGAATATCCTTAATTCCTTAAATCACCACTTTGTCATGCCAATTCCCATTTCCTTTCTCTGTTGCCCTAAAAAGTGAAGAAAGAGAGTGGAGCCACAAGAGTGAGAGGGCAGCAGCAGTCTAGGGAGGACTGGATGAAATGAAATATACGTAGAGGAAGTCTATATCAGAGGAAGAATAATTTTGATTATGTTACAGAATTATTCTTAAGATACCCAAGAAGATACTGATAACTGAAATAAATCATGGAAGGCATTACTACTGAAAAAGAAATGAAACAAGCAGATGTCATTGTCACGTAGGATGACCAGAGCAGAGTATAGGGGGAAGGAGGGTCCTTTATAGAGGAAGGATTACTTCAGATGCTTTATGGGGATTGTGTCAATCTCTAGAATACTTTAGAGACTCTTAAATGAGACCCACATCCATTCAGAAGAATATACCCTACCAATTTATGATGGAAAAACCAAGTGGATAAGGGATGCCTATTGTTTAGACCAGTGGCGTCAAACTCAAATAGAAATAATCCCTGTGGGTTGCATATTGACTTAGGAAACAACAGATTAATATTATCTAGACTGTATTTTACCTTTATTTATTTTGTTAAACATTTCCCAATTATAATTCAGTCTGGTTCTGGTACAGTAGAGAGTTTGACATCTTTAGTTTAAACTATGATATACATTTGAATGGAATTGGATTGATAGCCTAATAAATTGGCCCAAAAGTACATCAATAATGGAGAGACACTGTAGATGGATAAAGAGCTAGACCTAGTGTTGAATATGAGACAGAGAATGGACTAGATAGCATTTGAGAAATTGATCAAGCTGAAAAAAAAATCTACCTTTTTGAAAAGTTTTTTTTTTAAGCGATGCCATATGACTGCAAATTATGGAACACTATTTTTTTGAAAATTAAAGTTATGGTAATCCAAAGGCCAATAAAAAGGCATGTGGTAGATATAAATAAGCTTCAGCATATTATCAATAATGGTATGTGGCATAAAATATATAACTGAAGGCATTTATGATTGGAAAAGTAGTTGAGAAGTTATGTAGTGAGGAGGGACAACAGAGTGCTTTATTGGTACCCATGTAATTTAAAAATGAATTCTCTAGTTTTTTGTCATATTCATACCTAAATATATCTCCTTCTACCTCTTTCCCTGAAAGTCATATCATATAACAAAGATTTACAAAGAAAAAGAAAATAATTCAACAAAACCAACTAACTTATCAATCATGTTCAATGGAATATGCAACATTCTACACCATAGTCCCTCATCTCTGCCATGATTGAAGAGATGTATACTTTCTCAACTCTTCTTCAAGACTAAACAAATTTTGACACATTTTATTTGATGCAAATATTTTTGCCCCTCAATTGATGCTTTCCTTTCTTAGCCTAGGTGCACTGTTTTTATCAGTGCAAAAGCTTTTCGGTGTCATGTATTCAAAAGTTATTTATCTTTTGATCCTCTTTATCCCTTGTTTGATTAAAAATTTTTTTTGATAGGAATATAAACTATTAAAGACCTAGGCCTCTAAGGTATAAGATTGACCTTCTCCCTTCATGGAGGATTTGTGGGAGAACAGGAATAAAAATCACACATGATGAAAAGATTTAAAGAAGTTGTGATCTGCATTGTTGGATGGAGAAAACATGCCATTAAGATGACAGATACATGGAAGTACTTGTGTATACAGTGTAGGGGGAAAAAGCGAAATGTATTAACTTGTTTATTGCATAATATTAATCAATCTGACACAGAAGCTATGATGCATAGCAAGAGTAACTGTACAGATAGCTTCTTTGAATTTTGTAGAGGGGGGTGAGGAGGGTAGATTAAACTTTTGGACCCCTGAAAATATTAAGAAGAAACTTGATATTTGTTGTTTAATAGGTCCTCTACCAAAAGGCCAAACTGTGACAGGAATTACTCATGGGATATTTAATGATGAAAGTGAAAAATCAGATGATATTTTACAGAAATTGAGACCTTTTGTTGAGAGCTCCCTCTTCTCCAATCTAATCGTGAAAGTCCTCTATTTCATTGAATGTCTATATTTTCCCCTGAAGTATTATACTCAGTTTTGCTGGCTAGGTGACTCTTGGTTTTAATCCTAGCTTCTTTAACCTCCAGAATATCATATTTCAAGCCCTTTGATCCCTTAATGTAGAAGCTGCTAGATCTTGTGTTATCCTGATTGTGTTTCCACAATACTCAAATTGTTTCTTCCTGACTGCTTGTAATATTTTCTCCTTGACCTAGGAACTGTGGAATTTGGGTATGATATTCCTAGGTGTTTTCTTTTTGGGATCTTTTTAAAGAGATGATTGGTGAATTCTTTCAATTTCTATTTTACCCTCGGGTTCTAGTTTATCAGGGCAGTTTTCCTTGATAATTTCTTGAAAGATGATGTCTAGGCTCATTTTTTGATCATAGCTTTGGTAGTCCAATAATTTTTAAATTATCTCTCCTGGATCTATTTTCCAAGTCAGTGGTTTTTCCAATGAGATATTTCACATTGCCTTCTATTTTTTTCATTCTTTTGGATCTGTTTCATAATATCTTGATTTCTCATAAAGTCCTTAGCTTCTATTTGCTTCAATCTAATTTTGAAGGAATTATTTTCCTCTCTGAGCTTTTGAACTTCCTTTTTCATCTGTCCAATTCAGATTTTTAAGGCATTCTTCTCCTCATTGGATTTTTGGATCTCTTTTGCCATTTGAGTTGGTCTATTTTTTTAAGGTGTTATTTTCTTCAGTATTTTTTTGAGTCTCCTTTAGCAAGCTGTTGACTCCTTTTTCATAATTTTCTTGCATCACTCTCATTTCTCTTCCCAATTTTTCCTCTACTTCTCGTACTTGATTTTCAAAATCCTTCTTGAGCTCCTTCATGGCCCACAACCAGTTCATATATTTGGAGGCTTTTGATGCAGGAGTTTTGGCTTTGCTGTCTTCTACTGGTTCTATGTTTTGATTGTCTTTGTCATCAAAGAACGATTCTATAGTCTGATCTCTTCCTCTGCTTGCTCATTTTGCCAGCCAATTACTTGACTTTTGAGCTCTTTGCCATGGTAGAACTCTGCTTCCAGAGGGGAGAGTGCTGTGTCCCAAATTTCTGGGGTTTTGCGCAGCTGTTGTCAGAGCTTCTTCTAGGCACCTGCCTCAGAACTGTGAGGAGGACTGCCTCTCCATAACCTCAACAAGCTCTGCCACACCAGTGCTCCTCCTCACCCCAGGACCACCACCCAAGACTGAGACCCAGATCCAAGGAGGGCAAAGCAAGAGAATCCTGCCTCAGTGCCAGTAAAGAGATTCCTGTAGTTGCCCTCTGATCAGCTGCTTGTCCCCCCCACCATCTATGGGCCTGGAGTTCTGGAAGAAGCTGCCACCTGAGTGGCTATAGACGTAGCCACCTTCACCACCCCAGAAGCAGGGGCTTGACTGAGCTCTTCTCTTACTCAGGTCCAACAGTTTTCCCACTGACCTTTTACTTTACTTTTTCTTTGGTGTTTATGGGTTGAGAAGTCTGGAAACCGCCACAGCTGCCAGTCATTCAGTCCCCTGAGGTCTGCTCCTGCCATGGTCTATGCCAGCACGGTCCATGTGGAACTACACTCTGCTCCCAGTCCGGTGTGTTAAGGCCTTCCTGTTGTTGGCCTGCCAGGCTGCCTTCAGTGGGAGAATTGTTTCGTTTTGTCATTTTGTGGGTTCCATAGGTCTAAAATTTGTTTATAGTTATTTTTTTATAGGTGTTGGAAGTAATTGGGGGACGAGCTCAAGTAAGTTCCTGCTTTTACTCTGCCATCTTGGCTCCACTCCTTCATCTAATTTCACACCAGGGGTATATGCAATGTTCAGGGAGGACTAGCACCTCTGGTGTGAGGGCTTGCTGAGTTCTTTTTAGGGCTGCTCATCCATCTTTGGTGTTCACCTGAATCACCTAACTCTTATCTTTATCCACATCACACATACTAACAGTCTACAAGAAGCTGTAGTATATGCAGTGGACATACTGCTGTAAAAACTTCCCATTAAACAAGGTTGAGGGTACCTGACAGACTTCAAACCCAATCATATGAAGACATTTCCTGGCAGAAGGGGCAGATGAGAACAATTTGTTCCAGTGGCCATGAAGGTGGCTGAAGCAGTGCTGTGGAGCACTTAGAGCTTGGTCAGACATTGAAGATGCCAAGGTCATCCACTACATCCTGGGCCATCACCAGCCATCTTGACTTTTGTCCTGCCACTTGACTTTTATGACTCAGAAAGAGAGAGCGAGGCTGATGACTGTGCAACTCTGCTTCACTTAAATCCAATTCACACACAAATAATTGAAAATGAAGGACAAATAATAATCTCACACCACTCACTCAGACATCTTCCCCATTATTTCTTGTTCACTCTTGTATCAGATGCAGAGTTGCCCCTTTTCCTCGCCAAGGCAAACCCTTTTCTCCATATTCTTGTTCTCTTCCCTGTCATGCCTTCACCAGCAGATTGCTCTCACTATCATCTCTACTCTCTTGCTAACTTTTAATGTCTTCCTACTTACTGGCTCTTTCTTTGTTGCCTACAACCAGGTCCATGTTGTCTACATCCTTAAAAAAAACCCCTTACTTGATTTAACTACACATGCTAGTTATTGTTCTATATTTCTCCTCCCATTCTTGGCCAAGATTCTTGAGAAAACTATGTACCCTGGGTGTCCTACTTCCTCTCTTCTCCCTCTGTCCTTAAGCCTCTGTAGTTTGTCTTTTGATCTCATCCTTAAACTGAAATTGCCCTCTCCAGAGTTACCCCTGGTCTCTTAATTGCCATATCTTATGACTTTTTCTCAATCCTCATCCTTCTTGAACTCTTTGCAGCATTTAACACTGTTGATCATCTTCTCCTCTCTAGATTTTTCCAACACTTTATCCTGGCTTCCCTCGCCTTTGTTTCATCAGTCCTCAGTCTCCTTTCTTGGACCTTTATCCACATCACACATACTAACAGCATGCTGTTCTAGGCCCCCTTATAAACTGTCCCACTAGGTGATCTCATCAACTCACTTGAGTTCAATGATTATCTCTATGCAGATAATTGTTCCATTAATCTATCCAGCCCTAGTCTCTCTTCTTACTTATAGTCCTATATCACCAACTGTCTTGGAAATCTAGAAATGAGCATCCCTTAGGCATCTTAAATCCAACATGTCCAAAGCAGATTTCATCATATCTCCCTGAAAACCCTCCTCTCTTTGGAACTTTCTTATACTGTTGGGGGTGTCACCATCTTCTCAGTACCCAGGTTCACAACCTCAGTTTCATCCATGACTCTTTGCTCTCACTCATCCTAACATATCCAGTTTGTTACTCATTCTTCTTGTTATTTCTGCCTCTCTCATGCCTTGGCAACTACCTACCAGGTTGGGTGTGAAGACAAAATAATATTTGTAAAGCAGTTTGCAAACCTAAAAATGTCATATAAAGACTAATTTTTATTATCATTCTGTTGTTATCATTATTGTGGCGGTGGTAGTTATTATTACAACATCTCTTGTACATCTCTCCTTTCTGTTCATATAATCACCACCCTAATTTAGTCCCACATCACCTTCCATCCGGACTATTTCCTTTTTTTTCTTTAAACTCCAAGGTAACCTCACACAAAGCAAATTTGCCAATATGACGGAAGATGGAACAGCTGCCTTTGCCTTTGTCTTTATCTTTAGTTTTTAGCACAATTACTGATGTATGGTAATGCTTATTGCCTGACTACAGCACAAACACATCATAATATTTTAGAGATGGAAAGGATCATGAACAACCTGTAGTCAAATCTCTGTTCTACCAAAGAGGAAAATGAGTATCTACAAGGTCAAGGGACTTTCCCAAGGTCAAACGGATAGTAAATGACCAAGCTGAGACAGACTTCTGATTCCAGATCCAGTGCTTTGCCAGCGTCTTCTAACCATGTACATTTTGGCTACCTCTCAACACGTATAGACAGTCTATATACCACACAAATCAGTTTGACTGTTTTTCCTGACTAAACTGGTCAGATCACTAAAATAATGTCAGACCAGTCAAAACAGTCAAATCAGTATGTGTAATTAGGCACTTTGATGTGTACTGTGATCATACATGAAACGTAGTGCAGAAGTGGAGGAGAATTTTCTTTTTTTACTTTAAACTCTAAGGTAACTCAGGAACCATGCCTGTGGGAATCTGTATAATTGCTCAAGACCATTCAAAGACTAATGGGAAAAGTTATCTTGCTTCCTCTCTGACAAGACTAATGTCCCTACTCAGTTGGAATTCTAGGAGCATGAGATCTCAGTAGCCCAGAGTCTTTGAGGTATTTCTAGGTGAAATTGCGTATATTCAAAGGAGCCTTGAGTACCTCAGAATTGCTTTTGAATCTCAAAGGAAAAGGAGTAGGCAGGTCACTCAAATAAGCCCATGCAACTCTGAATCTATGGTCCTATCTTAAAAGAAATATATTTTAACCTAGTGAACCTAGAAAATTCTCATAGAATTGCAGGAATGATGGAAAATGCTATGGCACTTGAATAGAGAAGGGGTGTTTTTAGATTCCCCCAACACCATTTCAAAGGGGATCACGGCTTAGGGTAGGTTCGCTATTTCCACTGAGGTTGTCTCTGCATAATAACTAGTGTGACTCTTTTACCTGAATTGACTGCCCTCAGTAAAAACAAACAAACGAACAAACAAACAAAAAACCTTACATCACAGTTAAGCTGGTTTACATTTACAGACTATACAACTTGGAGAACGTATGTAGTATCATATGGGTTGAATTTTGGTAGAGGATCAAGTGAGTATTACAATTAGGAGCCCTCAGAGAAACCAACTTACACAAATGTAATTAATTTTATTGCTGGATTTCTGACTCCTTCCTATTGCTCTGGAAGATTATAAAGTGTGCAAACCTATTCAGTTATAAAGGGATCTTTTGTAATAAGCAAATGAAATTTTGATGCTTTGGCTATAAGGCATTTGATTATCAGCAGATCTTTATATTAATCCCAAAGCATTACTCAGTAATTTTATCTCTTTATAACAGTGAGGTGCAGTGAAAGTGTGCTAGACTTAGAGATAAAAGCACTGGCTTCCACTCGTGGTTCTGCCACTTACTTGCTGTGTAAGCATGGACATGTCACTTAGCCTCAGTGAAGCTCAGTTTCCTCACCTGTAAAATGAAGGGGTTATATTTCGATATACTCTAAGGTCCTATTCTAGCTTTAAATCCATGATATATTTCTATGATTCATCCTTTCACAAAAGGCACCTTATCTTTGGTCCATTCATCTTTACTGATCTCAATCCCACTCAATTCATGTTTGTTCCACATTTAAGGGCCTGCTTGACACACACTGAGCAGTGAAGCCTGTGATGATGGCAGTGCTTTCCCCCCACTGAATGTTTCCTCACTTTGAGGGAGCAAGAATTTATAATGATCAAAAAGCTCAGCTGGAGCATGTTTCATGTGGAATAAAGTCTCTTCATAAGAAGCTTTCCTCCTTGTTTTCTATTAGAACTACTGTACTGAGGTGTCCTCTTTTATACCTGCCAAGACAAGAACATGCCCTTTATTGCCTGTGAGCAAGGGCCCTCCCTGGGAAACGCTGGATAATAGGCAGTTTGTTTTCCATACATCTGCCTCTCCCTCCTGAGCAATTTCTCCTTTCCCCTTTCTCTTTCCTATTCCTAGCCATCATTACTTCTACCAGGATCAGTAGTTCCCTTGTGTGACTCCTCCCTCCTTGCCTCTTTGCAATTATTCATTAGCAGCTTACTGTGTTACCCTTACTAGGAATATCTGGACTTTAAAAGAGGTGCCCATATCTATAGAACAGCAGAACTTTTCCCCATTGGAAAAGCTGGTGGGGGAGATACTTTTGGATGAGAGACTTTCTTGGCTTCCTCAAATTGTACCACGGTCTGCATGCTCTACATGGTACTTTCCTATAAGGCCAATTCTGCCAAAGTGGCTGGAGAATGTGATGGTAGAGTCCTTGAGTTTTCAGCCAGGTTGGCTTGTCTGCCCAGTTGGCAGATGTCTCAGGAACTCCAGATCTTTAATTTCTGCACCTCCTTAGTGGTACAGGGTACGAACTAAGGACCTGTTGTTGCTTTTCCTCATTTAAATATTTCCTAATACAAAGAATGAAAAAGAGGATGCCGTAAGAAGCTGCAAATCTCCACTATGTACGGCTTACTTTTTTAGAGTATATTTCAAACATGATAGCTACAACACCGCCATGTTCGTCTGTGTCTCCCACTGATTTTTTTTCTTTTGCCGAATTTTTAAATGATTCATTGATAATTTTTTTCCTTTTTCTCTCTTTATTTTTAAAGTATCATTATCTCTCCCTCCCTGCTGCCTTGCCAGCTTTTAGTGCTTTCCCCTTGGTGTCCTATTCTGGCAGGGACATCAATTGTTTCTCTTTGAGGCTGTCTCAGCATGGAACAGGAGGAGCAGATTCAGTGGCAGTCTTCAGCAAGAAGCAGCCTGATACCTCCATTCCCCTTGGAGACCTTCAGTCTCATTTTTGGAGGCTGGGAGGATGTCATATCCTTTCTTTCCCTCTAAATCTAGCCGCTTTGCCTGTAGCACCTCTCCTTTAGTGGCAGCATCTCATCATTTTCTTGCCTTATCATTCCTTGTTAACCACTCAGCTCTGGGCATGTAAGGGAGGTACTGAGAACTGAGAGGGTCACTACACAATGGTCAAGCTTTGCACATGGTAGGTAGGTGCTTAATAAAAATTTTTAAATTTGTTTAATTGAATTAAATGTTTATAGGGTAGTTTGGCTAGTCTCCAAATCCCTTGGAAACTACAGGATTCTTAAGAACCAGAAGAAACTCCCTAAGTGATGCGTTATATTACAAAGACTATGCACAATATTACACATACAGCATAGTATTTGTATCATATTACCCCTTTAATTCATCTCTTAGAATTCCTAGCCTTCCTTCAAGCTCTGCTCACATATAACCCCCTGTAAGAAGCCTTTCCTTGTTTTCCTGGTCATTAGTGTTCTTTCTTTCCTCAAATTATCAAGTATATGCTTAGCTTTTTACATGTTGTATTTCTCCCTACCCCTAATCTAAAAGCAAACTCCCTAAAGACAGCTGTGTGTGTGTATATGTATGTGTATGTGTGTGTGTGTGTGTGTGTGTACGCATGCACGCATGCAGATCTTTATCATTTAACATGATTTTTTTGGGGGGGTGGATTGATCCAGACTCTTGCTTCATTGGCATAGGGAACTCCCAGGGTGGGGATTTCCTTATATACACCTGAGCAACTCTGTAGCTTCTGGTCTTAAAGGGTTTCCTGGGTCATTAAAAGGTTAAGGTGACTTACCCATCCTAACTCCAGTTTTCCTGACTCCCAAACTAGCATTTTATCCACTCTTCCATGCTGCCTCTAACCTCGCACATAGCAGGAACTTGTTGGATGATCCTGAAGTGGATCACATGGAGCCATATCCTCAACTTGATTTCAATAACTACTATAAATTGCACAGCCATTATATGAATTGATTTCATATTTC
The DNA here is from genome assembly GCA_028627135.1 of Pseudochirops cupreus. Lineage (NCBI taxonomy): Eukaryota > Metazoa > Chordata > Mammalia > Diprotodontia > Pseudocheiridae > Pseudochirops > Pseudochirops cupreus. Next base: position 475,540,656 of record CM053581.1, read on the forward strand.
ACCTGTGGATGTTACTGAGGTTTGTCCTCATGGATGACATCGTTTCCATAGTAACATAATGTGCTTCAAATGTTGGTGGAAAAGTGGAGACTTACAAAGACCAATTAGAAATGCTGTGCATAAATGAGTATATTAATAACTGAAGCCACAGCTGTGAAAGGCTTTTTAGAAGGGCACAGTTACTGGAAAAGCAGCATTGTCTGGAATATAAGACAAAAAGCTGGTGTTTAAGGAGCCTAGATTCAAGACTGCACAAGTCATTGGACCTGTCTACAAGCCCAGCTTTTTACACTATAAACGAACAACAAAAACAGGAGATAATCATGTAATTAACTTTTAATTATTTGTGGATTATCCCAGCCCCGTGTGTCTTCTCCACCCCCAACTTCTCTGCCTCTGGCTATTTCATTGTTCCTTAAACCACTTGTAGGAGAGGGTGTGGGAGTGAATGAGGAGTTCAACTCTTTGGTATTTTGCTACCTGCTTCTTGCACTGACAAAAAAAAAAGAGTTGTTGGGAGAAGGAAGAAGATTGAAACAAATAGCTAAAATAAGTCATTTGGATTTTGGATTATCTGTGATTTCACTTACCCTTGCTATAATAGCACCCCATTACCACGGATAATTGCAAATTGACAGTACTTGCCAACTGCCTTGGGGAGCACTTCTGGTGATTAATTCAGAGATAGTATTTGTAACTCACTGGAAGAAAGGTGTTATAGAAAGATAAGGCATTACTATTCTAAGATATGAAATGAGACAGGGAGGAAATGGAATTTGATTATGGAGTACAGCATAAATCTCGAAGCCTGATGGCTTCTACAGTCTTACAAGTTGTGGAGTATAACTCAGAGTTACCATAATGTCCTCAAAGACAGAAAACTTTCTTCTCCCAAGTGTTTTGGTTTTGGCCCAGATTTTTTTCAGCTGAGTGCTTGATAGGAGGTGAAAGTTCAGGTTGCTAGGAACTTTGCCAGAGTGATACATGAAAAAGGTGTGCCCCTGGGAACAGAGATAAACTTTTTTTTTTCAATGAGGGATGGTGCTTGTGCCTCGGGAAAACTTGTATGACTTTTTCCATTCTACCTTGTTGATAGACACACAGAGTTCAAGCAGATGGTTATTGACATCATTCTGGCATGGGATTCCACCAGGCCACATCTCTGGTCCCTCAGGGAAAGTTCAAATGTTCTTACTGGGGGCAAAAGTACATGTACAGTCTAGGATGGTATAAGAAACACATTGCTTACTAGAACTGCTTTGACTAAGTCTAGGAAGACCATCAATTTCTTGGATTACAGAGGTTTAAAGTAGGTTCCAAAGATGTTGTGAAATGTACATTAGGAACCATAAGGTCCTGTTGGTTCAGAATAATTGCCTTTACATGTAAATGTTTGTAAATGTAATCCATTTATTTCTGTGACCTATCAAGACTTGTTCCCCATGGCGACAGATGAAGCAGCCTGCAAATCAACTTTGTGCTACAATTCAGATGGGAGAGGGTAGAGAATAAAGTGTGATAAAAGTGTTAGAACTCAGGACACAAGGTCTCCTGGGAGTAGTGAGTTAGGGACACTGCTCAAGTGGGGAAACAAAGATCCAGGAACCCAGTTGATGGAGAACTCCTGCATGATCACCCCTGCCTCCCTTCCTATGGGAGCATGGAGGCATAGACTGGGGTGGAACTCATCTGGTATGCTGGAAGTCCTCAAGATCTCATTATTTCACCAGTAATTTTTGCGTGAGCCCCAGACTTACCCACATGTTACCTTCCTTGGTGTGTTATCGGAGGGGTAGATGATAACCCTCACAAAGTGATTCTTTGTGGAGTGGGGAAGAAAGTAGCCCATTTCATAGGGAGCTCATTCAGCAATTCTATAACATAACCAGTTACCCTTGGCCCCTCATCTTGTCTCCTTGGAGAAGGTGGAGAGGGTGAGGAGAGAGCAGCAGGCAAGAGGAATATAGTGATGGTTGTTTCCCTCAACTCTGGCTTGGTAGTGGGGAGTTGTTTCTAGCAGGTACTTAGAGATGGGTATGACAGTGAAGAGACCCTTAGAAGTGGCCATCCAGGGGACAGCTAGGTAGAGTAGAGTACTGGCCTTGAAGTGAGGAGGACCTGAGTTCAGATCTGGCCTCAGACACACAAAACTTGCTGTGTGACCTTGGGCAAGTCACTTGACCCCAATTGCCCTACCTTCCTCTCTCAAAAAAAAAAAGCAGAAAAAAAAGAAGTGGCCATCCAGGGGGCCTAGTGAGGGAACAAGTGTGTAATGAGGCCTCCTCGTGTACATACATATACAGAGGTATAATGGGGGAAGGAAATGTATCTCTTGGATGTTATCTTTCTCCTTTATTTGTTAGTTATCTATCCACTAAAGGATGCTATAGTGCTCTCAGCACTTTCTATACTTTGATACCCTGGGACAAACTTACATTTGTCCTGCTTTAGTTACAATTCTACTAAAAGTACTGGGTAATGTCCCAGGTTCACAGACTGTGGCATAACCAACTGTTACTAAAATCTATATTGGTTTCAGAGGACGCTATTCTGTAGTATTTTCAAGAAGGAGGAGCATGTATCAAATTAGCAAATCTTTTCATTCTCTAGAGGATGTGGAAGTTTTTTTCCCCATTAGTACATTTAGAAGTGACTGTTATTTACCTATCTGCTTACTTTATTTGGGCAGAAGATAGCAATTTGGATGCCAAATTGCAGCAATGTATTGTCTTTGCACGTTAGACTTTGGCCTGGTGGTATTTCATCAGATGTATTTCTTGTCAGTGGCCATATAGTGCATCTCTGTCTCATGCCAGCCTTTAGGTCTTTAGAACTATCATTTCCAGGCATTCTTGGTTACTTTTAATGAGCTCAGAAAAATCAGTCAAGTTAAAATTATTTCCCCTGAGTCAGGGTTGGCTTTATGTATCTCTACTAGATTTCCTTCCTAGATAACAAATGATCAATAATCTGCTATGCAAAAAAAGCCTGAATTATTTGAGGGTCTGTTTCTGGGGTTTTCAATTGGCTAACTAATAACATCTGACTTTAGCACTCTTTAGCAATGAAATGAGGGGCCGTGAAAAACAAACTATAGTATCAGAGATTTAGAGCCAGGAGGGGCCTAAGAAGGCATTGGGTCCAAACCCTTCATTTTGCAGATGGAGAAAATGAGCCAGAGACAGGTAACCTGACTTGTCTAGATTCACAGTCATCAAGTGTCTGAGATGGGCATCAAACCTGTCTTTCTGTTTCCCAAGTTCAGTATGCTAATTCATTGTGCCACCTAGATGCTTTACAAAAATGCTGTTAGAAAAAAAGATATATCTTCAGACTAGAGGTTAGCTATGATTAAAAGCAGGTATATTTAGCCCAATTAAGATAAAGTATCTTTAATAAAGTAAAAGAACATGTGATAAGGTTCAAAGGAAAACTGAACCTCTATCAGGTCTACACTGGGGTACGTGGACCTCAGTTACAGAGGCAGCTTGAAGCAAGGATAATATTGTATTATTGTTTTCATACATATATTCTTTGGTTCAAAAAGGCTTAGTTAGATGACTCTTCTTAGCCAGTTATTTAAGTTAATGTTATACTTAAATATTCTAATACTTGGAAAGTGTTACCTTTGGAATCCATAGAACACATGTTCAAATTCTGTCCCAAACCCATGCTAGCCTATGTGACATTGGGCAAGTCAACCTCTCAGAGCTTGGGTTTCTTTTACTATAAAATAACTATAATAATATTGATATTGCTTACCTCCCAGAGCTGCTTTGAGGAAGTCTTTTACAAGAAATAGGGAACTATATAAATATGTTATTATTATTAACAACAACAATAATATTTAAGTAGATTTGAGATCTTGTCAATTCTCTCCATCAGTGTAGATTTCAGTCTACTCACACCTTCTCAAGATGAGACTCCTGTTCATGTTCTTCAGGTTTATCTTCCAGAGAGAATTATTTAGGATGTTGGAAGCTTTTCTCTGGGTCCCTGTACAATTTCTTGGCTGCTGGTGGAAACAGAGGGCTGTCCATCTGTTATCCTTTTTAACTTGGGATACCATCATGGTATCCCATGTAGACGCTTGATTGGTTCACCTTTTCCAATCCTTTTCCAATTCCTTTTCCAATTATAATTTGCTCTTGTAATAACAATTATAGGTCAGATTTATAAGGTACTTTAAGGTTCTCAAAGTGCTTTACATACCATATCTAATTTGATACAACAATCCTGTAAGGTAGGTGTTATTATAATCCTCCTTCTATAGATAAGGAAACCAGGGTTCAGAGATGGGAGGTGAGCCTTGCCTACTGTCACAAACAAGTTCCTGATGTGGGATTAAAACCTAATTAATTCTGGCTACAAATCCTACGCTTTCTCCAGAATGCCATGCTGCATTTATAATATCCTTTATACCACTTCATGAGTCTAGGTCATAGCTGGAAAGATGCTGTAGGCAATTTGCATTCATTGTCAATTGTCCGTTGAGTCACTTGTATATTTGGTTCTTTAGAGATTGTGATATTCCCAGATTTCTCATCATAAAGCATCACCAGAACATTTAGGTTGAAAAGATGGGTTTGGGATAAGGAAAGAGTTTGGGATTGTTAAAAAAATCTTTCCACAATTTCCAAAATTAAATCCAGCCTTCTTTCTTTTTCCTACGTTTGGTTTGGGTTCAATACACTGAGTACTGTCTGGCTCAGATATAAGCATCCCTAAATATTTTCAAGACTGTGTTGCTTATTGTATGTATTCTTTAATATTACACTTGATTGTATAGTACTAAAACATTTCCCTAGACAACTGTATGTCATAGTTAGGACAACAGGCATTTTCTGTCCATTTACTTTTACTTATAGGGATTGGTAGGCCACTCTCATTTGAGGGATAATTAATCTCACAAAAGGGCCCTGTAATGTTTGGGGCCTGATATAGTCATCACTTTTTCTACCCTTGACCCCTTTTCCCATTTTGGCAGAGTTCATTGGTATTGCATGGTATGAGAGCATGAACAGTATAAAGTGGGTATGCTTTGTCTTTAGAACCAAGGCTGCAGTGAAGTTGTCTGATGCAACACGGGCAAGTGCTTCCAGAAACACCTCGGATTCATTAAACATTTGATTTTCAATTAATTTTTGGTTGTTGTGTGTTCAGAAACCTTTTACTGTTGCCAAATTTTTTGTGACCCCATATGGGGTCATGATCCACAGTTTAAGAAACACTGAATTATACATGACAGGGATTAATAAGGTTGGGACCAGATTGGAAAGAGCTTTAAATGTCAAACAGAAAAAAATTTTTTTGATTCTTGAAATAATAGAGAACCATTGCAATTCATCAGATAGAGAGATATGACAAGGTCAGACTTGTGTTTTAGGAATAGCTCTTTGGCAGCTTGTGGAGGATGTATGTGAATGGGTGAGAGATTTGACCCTGAATGTTCCCTTCTCACAGTTACATCAAGGATACCCTTAATATGTTTGTATTTCATCCCCATAAAGATGTTATAAAAGCACTGACTAGGAATATGGGTTAGTGGGTATCAATAGTCTCTTGATCTCCTTTTCTGGGTTATAATATTATGCGTGATTTATTACATTCTTTTACTATTTCCTCTCCCCCAAACCCCCACAGCAAATCTTATAAAATAGTTTCCAAATGTTTTAAGATTATTTTGCTTCTAGCACTGGGGACTGAGGGTTCAACTCTAGTAGTTATAATATAAATTATGATAAAAATAGATTTTTATAGAAATATAGACAAATCAGTCCCATTTTCCACCTATTTTTTGTCTTGCAAGTTTAATCCTGTAGGTTTGGTTTCATACCAGGTTTTGTGAAATCATGTTTTTATTTCCACTGGTCTTTGCTGTGTTATAAGGTGATGCTGTTTACAATCTTCCTCTATAGGGTTTTATGAATGAACTTGTTCTCTATACCTTTTTGCTTGGCAAAAAGTCAACAGTTTGTTTGCCAAGGCACTTACTGGACTTCTTTGATATCATTGTAATGATTGCTTTACAGCACTTAAATTATTTCAGTTTAGGTTATTTTTAAGGTTAATATCTTTGCCTTTTCCCTTTTCCCGTTTTATATGATTCATGACTCTTTTGAACATTGCAGTTCGAAGTTGTAATTGTTTCCATTGATCCTTATATTTTATATTTTCTTCTAATATGATGATCACTCTAATTAGTCACTGCTCTGTCTGAATACAGATACCTGATACTGATATGATACCACTGTCATAGGATGGTAGATGTAGAGCTTGAAAGGATTGTAGAGGTCGTCTAGTTCAGTCTGCAGTTTTATAGATGAAGAAATGAAAACCCACAGAGATTACATGGTCACATAGGTAGTAAGAGTGAGAGCCAGGATTCAAACCTAGATCTTCTGACTTCAAATCCAGTGTACTTTCTTCGTCCACAATCTGCAACTAGTTATTTTCTTTCTGTTAAGATAGAGTTAATTTCACTTTTTCTGATGTTGTTTGGTTCTTATCATGCCCAGTGCCTTCCATCTCTCTTTTGGAAGAAAGCATTGATGATTAGATGGGTGGAAGGCATTTTAGTAGTGTTCTTAGCTAAGCCTGACTCAGGCCAGTCCCACATTTGCTATTGAAACAAAATGAAACATTTGTCGATCATTCAGCAGTTAACCAAAAGAGATTAATTTAGCCATAGTAGGAGAAGAATATTTAAAAAGGAGAGGCAGTAAGAACCCCTTGATCTGAGAAAAGCTACCATCTTGATTCAATAGTCAAGCACTGGAGAGCCTTTTGGTTCTTCTTGATGCTGCTTTGTGAAGTGCTTTGGTGATGAGGAAATAATCATATTTTGTGCCCTTGAGGCCAAACAAGTTTTCAGGAATATCTCAATGCCTTTTAAAGAAAACTACTGCATGGAGGGAGATCTTAGAATATTGCTTCTACTGCAGGCAACCTTTAGCATTTACGTTTCTTAGATGTGGACTCCTTTTTTTTTTGAGAGGGGAAGGCAAAACAATTGGGGTTAAGTGACTTGCCCAAGGTCACAGAGCTAGTAAGTATCAAGTGTCTGGGGCAAATTTGAACTCAAGTCCTCCTGACTCCAGGGTAGTGCTTTATTTGCTGCACCGCTTAGCTTCCCTAAACTACTTTTACCAGCATAATTTTTACCATCTTCCTTTTCACCTTTTTTGTTTTCTTTACCTTCTCAGGAGGTTGTAAGTTCTCTCTCCTTAGAGAGGCTGGATGGCCTCTTGTCAAGTATGTTATAATGGAGATTCCTTTGGTGTAGAGGTTAGATTCATTGGCTGCTGGGGACCCTTCCAGTGCTCATATTTTGTCATTCTTTTGTGTGTCTACATTTGTGTTGAAATCACAACTACACAACCATAGTGTATGTTCACTTAGTTTGGAGGATCTTGTCGAGTTCTTTGTTCAGTTTCTCTGTCTCTTCATTTTATCCAACATATAAACTGAAATATAAACTGACATATAAACTGAAATTCTGTTAACACATGGTGGTCTTTTGTTGCTTATGCTTTTCATGAGCATGGAGAGACAAGATGATCAAATTCTCCATGAGATTGTGTTTCTTATCTTTCTATGCACAATGAAATTGGCTTTCCCAACTTCTTTGTTTGCTTTTCCAGGGAGAACTTTCTAAAAATTACCTAAATTTACATAAAAAAAACCAAATGAGCCACTTTTCTCTCAAGAATTCATATAATACTTTAAGGTTTACAAAGCATTCTACATCATCTTATTTGATCGTTATAATAACTCTGAAATGTAGGTCCTATTATTATCCTCATTAACAAATGAGGAAATTGAGGTTGGGAGAGAGAGAGAGAGAGAGAGAGAGAGAGAGAGAGAGAGAGAGAGAGAGAATTGAAATGACTTATCCAGAGTTACGTGAGTAATTAGTATCTGAGGCAACATTTGAACTCGGATTTTCTTGACTCTGAGTCTAAGGCTATCTATGTTATCTAGCAGCATGATATAGTGGATAGAGAGAGGACCTAGAAGTTTCTTTTCCAGTATACTGGATATGTATCCCTGAGCATTTTCCTCTTCAGGATTCTAGCCTATTCTCTAAGAACAGAAATTGCTGGACAGTGTTGGCCTCAGTAGTAATTTCCATCTGGGAGTTCCCTGTATCAATGGAGTCATACAGGTTCAGATCCAATCCCAAGAATGCCATTTATGGGGTTCATTTCTTCTAATATTGTGTCAGTTTGTTGATTGGACAAAAATTGTACTTAGACTATAAACACTTGTTTATAGACAGTCTGAAATACTGTGATTCTTATCCTCTGTTATCTTTTTTTTCCCCTAGTTGAACCATCTTTACTGTGGAAATGGGAAGGGGCTCCACAGAATTTTTTAATTTTTCATTTTTGTTTATTTTTGGGGTTGCCATTGTAAACAAAAAATCCTCATGTGACTACCATGCTTTATGCATAGATGAATAAAGAAAAATTAAAGTCTCTAACTAATTAAAAGGAAATTAGAAAGATGCATAGTGGCTAGATCTACTGGCTCTATTAATGATGACTTCCGTGTAAGAAGAAATGTGAAAGATGCCGCCTAGGATTAGTGTGACTGAGAATGAAAGTAGTCTTGTTATCTAGGGAAAATAAGAGACAACAGGTAGACAATAGATCTAGTAAGCCAATAGATGATTACTGTGTATACCGATAGTCTTCTGTCATTGATCTAGATTCTGGGAATCCAGAAACAAATTGTATCCCGAGGATTCTGTTTGTTCTATCACAACCACTAAGGCTCCCATGATTCTATTTATACTTAACAATGTTATCAGGGAGCTTTATGGTCACATTTTTTCCTTTAAAAATTTTTTTTGGTGTCAAAAGAAAAAGCATTTAAAATCAATGGGCAAAATAACCACATCTAACAGCACATGCAAAATTAAATTGTCTAATTCTCTACCTCTCTACTCAGAGGAATGAAATTTGTTTCATTATCTGTTCTTCAGGATCAAGTTTAGTCGTTGTAATTAATTTGCATTCATGGACCTGTTATTTATATTTATTTATATTTATATATAAATATATATTTTTAATATTTATATTATTATAGTCATAATAATATAATATATATTATATTATATAATATATATTATATTATATAATATAAATATAACATTTATATTATTATAGTCAGTGTGGTATATTGTTCTTTTACTTCTACTTACTTCCCTTTACATTAGTTCAGTAAAGTCTCCTCATATTCCTTTTGATTCCTCACATTTGTTTTAATAACAGTGTAAGTGTTCCATTATATTCATATATTACAATTTGCTCAGGCATCTCCCAATCAATGGACCTAGACAAATATACCCAAAAGATATTCATGTAATAGGCAACAAAATTTTAAAGGAATTTGGGGATTAATTTTCATTATATTTCAAAGAGGAGATTAAATTTTTTTAAAAAGATCACAAACGATACTTTTACTAAAAAAAGGGTGACCAAAAAACCCGCTAGAAACTATTGACCCATATTCCTACTTCTCCATGTATATAAATGTTTCTGAGATTGCTTTATGCATACATAAAGGACTTGATGGAAAACACAGGGAGAGAATAGGTAGGTGTTTGCAGATGATTTTCTTTCTTTTTAAAAACATGTACTGATCTCTTTCGTTTTTACAACAACCTCATTTCTGAATATTATCTCCTCTCACCTCTCTACAGAGCCATACCTTATAATAAAGAATAAAAAAGAGAAAACAATCCAACACAACCAACTAACCGGCATATCAACCAAATCTAACAGGTTCTGCATTATTCCATACCCAAAGTCCTCTGCCTCCATAAAGAAGATAAGGCTGCAGTTGATTTCCTACAGCATAACTGTATCTTCACAGTTGCAGAACTGATAAAAAAAAGTATAGATAGTGATGATCTTGATCTCTTATTCTTTGAAGATGTTACAAAATTTGATTTGGTAGGATGAAATGGCAACTATACTGCTTTCCAACATTGTATCTCTTGTGCATATGTTAAAATCATACAAGATTCAGCGACATAGTACAAATGGTACTATGGAGATAACTCTGTTAGCGATGTGCTGAGAACAAACATCATGGACACATATGTTAGGTAGATGCCTGCTCACCTAAGATTTTTACCATTGTCTTGGAAAATGACTTTCCGAGTTTAAATGAAAGAAAAGAAAAAAAATCCCACTGGAAAAAGATAATAAGGGCATTGAAATGTTCCTGTTTACAGATGGCATGAACTCATTAATTCATATGTAGCTGTGAGAAATGAAAAACATTTGCTAAGAGTTTACTGTATGCAAAGCACTATAATAAGTCTTGGGGATACAAATACAAGTAATTTGAAAGAACAATTTATTAGAAGTCAGGCCTCTGTCTTCTGGTTCAAACTCCATCACTAGCTGTGTGGCCTTGAGTAAATCACCAAACTTTTTGGAATATCACATTTGCTTACCTTCATAATGAAAGATTAGGTGATCTTAAGGTTTTTTTTCTCCCAGCTCTGACATTCTGTGATTTTAACTCATTCTTTTTTTTTCTTTGATATTTGTATCACAGGCAAGAAGACTTAGAGGATTAGGACATTTTGTTTTATTTTTTTGGAGGGTGGAAGGCAAGGCATTGGGGTTAAGTGACTTGCCCAAGGTCACACAGCTAGTAAGTGTGTCAAGTGTCTGAGGCTGGATTTGAACTCTGTCTTCCTGACTCCAGGGTTGATACTCTATTCACTGTGCCACCTAGCTGCCCCTGGACTAGGACTTTTAACATGTTAATTAAAAAGAAGACTAAATATTATCTCTAGATTTCAGCAAGTTAGTTTGGCCTTAAAGAGGAAAGGATGCTAGAAGGTTAGGTGATTTGACTAAGATCATATTGGTAGTGTTATAGGTGAGATTTAAAAACAGGCCTTTGATTCCAGAAGGGTTATAGATTTAGACTTGCCTTCTGCACATTTTGAATGCTGCACTGGTATAACTCCAAATATTAAAAGAAAGATTGAAAGGCCTATAATATAGAGGATTAATTTAAAAACATGGGTAAGTATGGAAAGGAGCATTGGATTTGGAGTAAAAAGACCTGGGTGAAAATGTCAACATTTCTACTTATTATCCGTGTGACTTTGGATAAGTCATATATATATTTATATTATATATATATATAATATTTATATATTATATATAGATAATATTTATATATTTTATATATAGATAATATTTATGTATATTTTATATATAGATAATATTTATATATATATATTTATTTCTATATGTATATATATATAAACCTCTTTGGATCTCAGTTTTCTCATCTATAAGAAATAAATGAGTAAAATACAAAATGAGGGATTTGAACCAGATGACCAATGAAAAGGTGGATATAAGGGAAAATCATAGAAAAACATAGTAGAAAATGTGGCTCAGAAAATAGAATTGAGAGAGACTTAAAGACCTAGAAACTACGCAGAAGCCTCACATCTACATATCATAGATGTGTAGAGATTCTGGACATAGTGGGCACCAAAATAACCTCACAAAAATGAAATTGATCATATTTTGGAACACTTGGTAATAGCAATACTTCCAGTCTAGTGCCCGAAGCCTTCACCCTTGGAAGCAACCTGGCAATTGCTTCTGCTTGATACTACAGACACAACTACTGGACACCCAGAAAAGAAAATTCTTGTCACCAAAGTCCTTGGTGCTGGCAAATGGTTCGACATAAGTAACTGTTATGATTTCATTAGTAGAAAAGACATTGAAGAAGAGGCATTATCATTTGCTTTGCCACATCCCGAGGACCATGGGACCTTTCCATCTGACTTGCAGCTCAAATTCTCCATACATTTTGTCCTCCCATTAGAATGTGAGGTCTTTGAGAGCAAGAGCTCTCTTACATTTCTGTTTGTATCCTTAGAACTTAGCACAGTGCTTTTGAACATAGTAGGTAGTACTATGTAGTACATAGTACCTCAAAAAATGCTTCATTTGTTCATTTCTTCATTCATGCATTTACTCCCCTCAATGAGTTTTCATAGGATTCTAGGTCTCTCTCATTACTAAATCTATGCTCCTATGATCTCATTTAAAGCCAGATGCCAAGGAAAGGCACTCACTAGGGACATGAGTATATACCAATTTATAAATATAAAATATGTACAAATAAACACATATTTCATGCAAACACAGATTCAAATATTCACATGTAAACATACAGTTTGTTTCTACACGTATAGTTTTGGCTTCTGAGATTTGGAGATAATACTTAGTCTTCTTTTTAATTAATATTTTAAAAGTCCTAATCCTCTAAGTTTTCTGCCTAAGAGGCAAATACTGAAAAAAAGAGTGATTTAAAATCATAGGATGTTAGAGCTGAAAAAAACCTCAAAACCTTAAGATCACCTAGTCTTTCATTCTGAAGGTGAGAAAATGTGATGTTCCAAAATATTAAGTGATTTATTCATGTCAGACAGTTAGCTAGTGATGGAATTTGAACCAAAAGACAGATGCCCTAATTTCTAATAAATTGTTCTTTCAATTTGTTTGTTTTTGGATCCCCAGGACTTATCATAGTGCTTTGCACTTAGTAGGTTCTTAGTAATTAATTGTTTGTTGACCCGTTGCTTTGTTGACTTACACTAACCTATACATCTTAGTTTTGTTTCCTCTGCTCATCTACTTATTGAAGTCCTGCCAAGGAATTATATGATCAAGTAAATGGAGAGCTTCAAGAGCGAGGAATAGAAGAAAGGGGCCTACACAGTTCTTACTAGATAATTATTTCTGAATAACTGCAGAGCCCTGCATAACATTCCACTCTGATGTCTCATAGTGGTGTGGGTGTGATTCTTGGTGCTGAAGGCAAGGTCAGTAGAATTTAGTTAATCTAGCCTTAAGGATAAGAGGATGGCAGAAGATTGTGAGTAATATTGCATCATAAAAAAGTGAGAGGTAATAGAGAAGAAAGAAATTTGCAAAAATCTTGATGAGATACCTCACTTATAAGCAAGATTATCCCAAGAAACATTTAAGGATAAAAGTGGAAGGACAATATGACAAAAATAGAAAAGACCTATAAAATTTATATTTAAAAATTTGTCCATCAATCACGGTGGAGCTTCCACATTTGGACACGAACATAAAAATCCCTGATGTGCTGCATGGTGAAGCAGAAATGGCACTCATGAAAACAAAAATATTAAGAGCAGCTGGACTCAATCAAGTATAAACAGAGGAGGTCTGTTCTGGAGGTGGAGCAATTTTGAGGGTGTGGAGGGATTAATACTTAATACATCTGAAAGAAAGGAGGATAATAAATGCTTGGAAAAATTCACAAACCTTGTTATCACCAAAAAAGGTTATTGAGAAAATATCAATAACTACTGACTCATGTCCTGACTTTCCTAACTCTATAAAAAACTTTATGATTTTGTGCATGTATTGAAGGGCATCCTGGATAAAGGAATAGGAAAGGAACAAGTAGAGACTATAATATCATGCTATTTATTATTTGTTTATGATATTTGGTTCAGTTGAGCAAAATATTGGCTTTCCTCCATCAACAAATTCATCATGTGTATATGTTAGAATCACAAGATTCCTTGAAAGATGAAAAATAGAGGCAACTTTGTTTGATAACCCATTGTTTATTAATATAAAATGATTTATACAGTAGAGAGATGTATGCTTCTCAAAAGTGTTTATCATTGGCATGGAGGATGTCTAGTTTAGTTTCCATATGGGAAGAAAAGGTTCCTTATAGATGATAGTCCTAGAAGATGTTCATGTGTATGTGTGGCATTGTGTTGATGGCATTGAGTACTCTGGAACACTGAAGAGCCTCTTGAATGAGACCCATCATCATTCACAAGAGAACAGCGTAACTCTGCACAGGAAGAAAAAAAAGACCCAAGTGGATGAAGAGTGCTTGGTTTTAAATATGCAGTTGGACCGGTGACCTAGAGTCCCTCAATATATCTGTCCCAGTGGGCCAGTGTGGATGGACAATAAGCTGAACCCAGAGTAGGCTGCAGCACATCACCAACAAAAAATTACAGAGAAGAAGCACCATGTTATCTGAAAGATGTAAGGGCAGAAAATGTACCAGGTTGGTCATACAGTGAAAGTGAAGGGAAATTGAAGGTCATTGGCATTCAAGCAATGTCTAGTGATCTAGAGGAAACCCCCAGTATGTTGGGTAGACCTCTCTCTGTGGAGGCTTGACAGGAGGCCATGGACAAAAGTTGTCCAGGGTGGGAAGACATAAATGAGTTGTGATATATACTGGTAGAGGAAGCACCCACCCTGATGATGCCACAGATCCATTAAAGTAGCAACAGAGATGGCTATAATAACATCTCCCAAATGAACTGGTAAGTTAAGTAAAACAAGAGATCATTTCAGTAAAAAAGAAAAGATAATAGTTAAATCCGTTTTGTTCTAAGTAAGCAGAGAAATCTGATGGTTTACTGACTTTTTTTTTTTAAACTAGTATCAGGTATAGCTTTTAATCAGGATTTTCTTGGCTTTTTTATGGTTTACATTATAAATTGTAATTCACAAAAACAAACAAAAACCCCATGTTTCAGATCTTCTCTATCGGGCAGCATGTATCTGTCTAAAGACACAAGTAGACATGAGGGCTTATATATCTCAGGATCCTACAAATTTACAGTCACCACTTTCCTTATGGACCAACTTCTTTTAATGACCTTCTACTTAATTCCTCTCGAGTAAGCTCTTGGCATAGATGAATACTCATTCTGGAACCTGTGAAATGTCACTAATGCATTATCACACCAGAGAAAAAATTTCATCTTCTTTAGAGAACAACCCTGTTATAACACTGGTGTCCACTTTAAGTTTTGTCCCCCTCATGACTTATGACACATCCTCAAAGAATGTTACCAACTAACCTTGAGTCTATAAATTATGAGCCAGCGGTTCCTGTTTTCTCTCTGAAAGGACACTGAAGATCCTATAGTAAATCATTTTGATGGACGAACATTTGGGGAAATTGTTGCCCTACTCGTACAAGGTCCAAAAGAAAAGGCAGCTCCACAAGACTACTTTGTTATCCCTATGGCACTGAGCTATGTTCATAAAATCTCAATAGAGTTATAATTTGATATGTTCTCATCCCCATCATGAAAGGCAAACGATAACACTCTCAAGTCAATTTAAAGGACAGAAAGGATCTTTTAACCACCAGTGTTGCTGAGGAAATTTTCTTCAAATGAACAATCCATAGTTTAAACCATTTCTTCATGTACTTTAGGAAAATATATGCAGATTTAATCTTTTTTCTTTCATCTAGTAGTTTAATGTTAATTTACTATTGAAATTTACAAATGACTTTTTTGATAGGTCCATAAGAAAGTGGTTTAAATTTAATATGCTGATGAAAATTTTAATGCAGTTGATACAATAAGAAATCAGCAATGGAAAATTGTGATTCTGTTTTGCAATTTCTATGCTTCCCACAAAAATGATATGGAGAGAAAAAAACCCCAATAACCTCATACTTAGTTCCACAGAACAGTCTCTCTTGATTTTATTTGCAAGATTGCAATTTACTCTAGACCATCAACAATTATAAATAAATAAAAACAAAGTATAATAACTCTAAACTCAAGTTTATAAACGTCATACTTTGGATTGAGTGATAATAGCACAGAGATAAAATAGAGTTTTTATAATTGAAAAGTAGAGACTGAACACTAAAGTTTTATGTGGTTTTACAAAGTTAGGTAAATGATTGAAATCATTATCTTGATAATTCTGGGTAAAAAACATTTCTTTTGTCTAAATTATCTGCAGAGTTTAAAAAATAGACTTAGGGATGGCTTAAGTGGGTTGTGCTTACCACTATGATTCTTATTGATCCATAAAGATTACTGGACAATCATGAAGAGCATGATGATTCATACTAACCATGGAGATTATCAGTGGGGAACTATTTTAACTGTGACCTCATTTTTTTTTTTTACTAGCTTCATAGGATGTTTACATTTCGTTCCAGTGACCATGAGCTATTCAATTGCAACTCAGTAAGAAACGGTCTACAACCTTGCAAAAGTATTAGTCATTAACTCACAGAGTGGTGAAGAATTAAACCTGTATGATGCATGGGGAGGAAATAATGTCAAAGTGGAAAAAGCTGGAACAGCTATGTAGGAACTAGAGGTTAATATTTTAAGACCATCAATAAATAAAAAAGAACACAGTATGTAGGAAAGGGCTCATCTCCTAGTGGGGAGTAACACAAGGCTTACTATTAGGATAATTGTATTTAATATTAGTATACTAAAAGAGGATTGCATAGAATTAGTGAAATGACATCCCGTTGTCATTTAAGTTTCCATGGTACTTGAACGAATACCCAAGCAATTACAAAAGATCAAAATTACAAAAGACAAAAATACCCAAGCAATTACCCTAAAAGAGGCATGGTATGGAAATATTTAGTGAACTTTTTTTTTCTTTTTGGAGGGAGGAAGGCAAGACAATTGGGGTTAAGTGACTTGCCCAAGGTCACACAGCTAGTAAGTGTATCAAGTGTCTGAGGCCCCATTTGAACTCAGATCCAGGGCCAGTGCTTTCTATTCACTGTGCCATGTAGCTGCCCCTAGTGAATATTTTTAAAGGTTTTTGTGATTTACTCTCTCACCTAATGGGCCCCCAAATGGTGCAGTGGATAGAGAGCAGGAATCAGGAAGACTCATCTTCCTGAGTTCAAATGTGATATCAGACACTTACTAGCCCTAAGACCCTGGGCTTAACCCCATTTGCATCAGTTTCCTCACCTGCAAAATGAACTAGAGAAAGAAATGGAAAACCACTCCAGTGTCTTTGTCAAGAAAACCCCAAATAGGGTCATGAAGAGTTGAACAGAATTAAAAAATGACTGAACAACAACTAGTATCTAGTAGGTTACAGTTAATTCAGTTTTCTTTGAAATGAAGGCTCTGGGTCTGATGGACTCTTATAGTTCCTTTCAGTTCTGAAATCTGTGATCCTATGGTTCCTAGATCAAGACCCTCATCAGCTCTTGCCTGGGCTGTTGTAATAGCTTCCATGTTGGTCTTCCTGTATCCAGACTGTCTTCTCTCCAGTCTACCTTTCACACAGTTGTCAAAATAATCCTTCTAAGGCACCAGGCTGATCAAGGCATCCCAAGTCTCAAAAATCTTCAGTGTTTCTCTCTGCCCTTAAGATTAAATACTCACCCCTCATGCTGGCATTTAGCTCTTTTGCCTTCTAGAAAAAACATCTGGCTATAGCCTACCCTCCAGTCTTGTTCCACATTCCTCCCTTCACAATTTATATGTGTTTCTGGCAACTAGAATAGTGTCTGGCCCAGGGTAGGTATTTAACGAATAATTGTTGATTTTTAATTGAGTCACACTTGCTGTTTTCTAATTATACTGGCTCTCCACCTCTTTACTGAACTTAACCTCCAACTCTAGCCTTCATGCATTTGTAAAGAACAACCTCCAACTCCCTCATCATTTCTGATGTTCAGAATCCTCATCTCCCATCAAGGCTCAACTCAAATGCCACCTCCTCCAAGAAGTCCTTCTTGAATCCCTCCAAGTTGTTACTGTTTTCTCTCTCATCCAAATACATCGTATTTGTTTTCATCTGTGTTGGGCTCACTCAGTGAATGCGAACTACTTGAACACAGGGCCATATTGTTGTTGTCTTTGCATCTCCTACATGTAGTACGTAATACTCTGTGCAGAGTAGATAAGTAATATTTGTTGCATTGAATTAATATATGTTAGTTGATAAAGATGAGATAAAAACACATTTTTTTCAGAGAAGTAATAAAATAGTTATTTAAGTTATTTGAAGAATTTAAAAAGAAAAACGTGAGAAATTTAGTATTTGTACTATAAGAATTATACATTTCATTTTAATTATTAGTCAAGCCATAAAACTGTATCTACTCCACATAGGGTACAGTGTGCTAGGCTCTGAAGGAGATGCAAAGACAACAAAACAGCCCCACCCCTTATGTAGTTCATATTACAGGGTTAATCTAGCACAGATATAAATAAGTAGAAAGTCTTTGAAAGAGAAAGAAAACACTAAAAAGAGAAGGAATTCAGGAAGGGCTTCATGGAGGTGGTGGCTTTTGAGTTGAACCTTGATGAAAGATGAGGATTTTGGAAGTGTGTATACCTTGGGTATCTGCCACTCACAAAGAATATTTCCTATACAGTATCCAAAAGGAAGAAGGATTCCCTATTGAATGAGTTCCTCCAGATTTGTCCTCTTTGTGGATAACACTATATTTATCACATTAAACCCTGCAAAACTGAAGTTCCTATTAAATGGGATCCATAATCATTCAAAAGGGCATGGCCTGATCATCCACATAGGATAAACTAAGTGGATAAAGAATGTCTGTCATCCAGATTATGACATAGTTGGGTGAATAGTCCATAATTTTGTCCATCAGCATATATGTTTTGGACAGATGCTAGAGACAGACAACGAGCTGCATCCAGAATTGAAAAGGAGGAGGAGAGCAGACCAGATTGTCTTTGGGAAATTGCACAGTGCTTTTAATGATTCCCAAGATTCTTCATGAAACCAAGACCATTTTTAATGCCTAAATTCTTTTTTGGTGATGCTTTTTGATTGTGATGAATAGAATGCCATAATCTCCAAAGAATAAAGTTCAAAGTTAGCCAGAGGACAAGGAGAAATGCATAGTGGATGTGATTAGGCCCCAGCTTATTTCCAATGGAAGATGTTACACAGGTGAAGAGGCATAAAAGATATCAAAGAAATATATTCATGGAAAGTAGAGAGAGTGAGAGATGACAGATTGAAAGCACATGTTCTCTCTTGATGCTGATACAATCTCATTACCTCAAGGAAAGCACCTAGCCTGATGGGTAGATTATAGATAGACAGCCAGGTGCTCTCTTGGTGTGTATGTAATATAAAGACATCTATAAGAAGACACTCAGATTGTTAGGTGGACTCTGTGGAGGATTTACTGAAGGAGATGGATAAATAATTTGTACAAGATAAAAGAGTATGGATGGACAGTGATTCTGGACCATTGGAGGGAGTTCTGTATTCATATTGATAGGTTCACAGATTCATCAAAGTAGCAGAATATCCTGCAAAAAAATTAGGGTTTTTCTTCCAATAACATGAATACAACATTCCAGATGAGATCTCTAAAGCTATAAATAGAAAAATATTTTAGTGACATTCTACCTCTGCTGAAATTAGTACTGTTTGCTTTGCTGTAAAATATCTTTAAAGATTTCCATGTATAGCAGAAAGAGTACTGGATTAACTGGAGGGAGGAGACCTGGGTGACAGTCTCTGCTTGACCACTGACTTTAAATTTGGAACACTATTTACTTAATTTATCAAAGTCTCGGTTTCCTCAGCTGTCATATAAGGGTATTGAATAAGATGCTGGAATGGATAAGGAGAGGCAGGTTGATGTCATGCTTCAGGAGTTTGTTTTAAAGACCTGGGTTCATGTTCTGCCTCCTACACAACTCTACTCAAGTCACTTAATATCTCAGTAATCTATGTTACTATCTAAGATGATAAGTTTCAGAAAAGGTGCTGACCTCCACTGATTGAGGGAATTTCCTTGGGATAGTAAGGAAAATACCAGTGAAATGGTTCCTTTCTCCTTCCCCCCAAACAAACAAAGAACAATTAGTCAAAGTTTTACGCTAAAGGAAATCACCTAACATAGCTCTTTAAAGAGGAAACCCCAGATGAGATATACATGAAAGGAATACATTTTATATAGCACAGGGTTGTATTTTCAGATCAGCTTTCTATGACACACAGACATCTGAGTCCCTTGTTAAATACTGTTACCCTTGTAGGACAAAGCTGAGACATAAGACTTTTAGCTTCATCTGCATTCAGCTGTTGATTCAGGTTGCTGACCTGAGTGTTATGAGTTTATTTCTCTCCCCCTCCACCCAAAGTTCATTTTGGAATATTTAATTATTTCTGGATTTAGATAGGAGGAAGTAATTTAGTATTTCTGTGATAATCACTTTTTCCCACATTTTATAACTTGGCAATAGAAAGTCAGATTGGGTTGAAAAGAACCTTGTAAATTTTTAACTTGAGAAAACAGTTTTTTTGTGAAACGGGGTGGCTGCCAAGGGAAGAATCAGAAGAAAATCTTTTTTGCTAAGTTTGAGTTAGCAGGTGGGAAAGATGAGAATAAGGACTTATTTTTCAAAGAGTAGTGATAGTCTTGCTAGCTGCTCTGGTTGAGACCCCTACTATCTTCCTGCTTAGACTGTTATAGCTGTTTCCTAATTAAATCTCGACTTTCTGTCTGTCCCCTCTCCAATCTGCCTTCTATACAGCTGCCAAACTCTTCTCCCTTGCTCAAGAATCTTCAGTGATTCCCTGTTGATTCTAGGATACCATGCAAACTCCCCACTTGGACAGTGAAAGGCCATTATAATCTGACTCCAGATGACCTTTCCAGCCTCACTTCACATTCTTCTGAATCCTCTTCCACTTAAAGTCATCATTTCTCTTCCCACTTTCACACTTTTGCATAGACCATCCCACATGCACATCTACTTCCTCTGAGAAGCTTTTTCTGATCCTTTTAGTTATTAGTTCTCTCTCCTTCTTCACATTCCTTGGTATTTATAGTAGCATGAATATTGTATTGTTTCCTACTGGAACTAAGCCGTGAGGGTAGATTATTTTTCATTTTTTCTTTGTATCCCCAGCACCTTGCAAGTTGTAAGTGTTAAGGAGAATGGCTAATGATAAGTATTTTACTTAGAATTTTGCAGGTTTTTAAAAAATAGAGGCCATCATTAGGATTTGAAGAAATGGTTTGTAAGTTCTAAGTGTAAGTGGATGGGTGGGGAGCAGCTAGGTGGTATAGTGGATACAGTCCCTGTTTCTGAGTTAAAATCTGACCTGAGATACTAGTTGTGTGATCTTGGGCAAGTCACTTACCCCTCTTTGCCTCAATTCCTCATCCGTAAAATGAGCTGGAGAAGGAAATGGCAAATCACAACAATATCCCTGCCAAGAGAACCCCAAATGGCATCATGAAGAGGCAGACATGACTGAAAACAACTGAACAACAATGAGCAGCAGGGCTCATATCCTATTTGTTATTCTATACTTTGCAGAGCCTACCACAAATAGGCACTAAACAAGTATTTGTTGAATTCACACAAGAACATTTTTTATGCCCCCAATTCTTAGAATGTTTGGGTAGTCTTTGTAATTGTTCATTTTGATAATAGAATTGTCTGTTATAATTTATAAATGGTTAAAATTTGTAATCTAGAAAATACTGATTTAGATTTTGTGTTATAAAATATTAATGTTTTGTTACATCCATTGAGAGGGTTTGGTGCTCTGCCACTACCTATTTATTGGGGAAGGAGGGAGAAAAGAACAAGCATTTATTATGTACCTACTATATGCCAAGTACACTGTACTAAGCACTTTAAAAATATTATTTCACTTGATTGTTACAACTATCACGTGAGATAGGTGTTATTATTGCCCTCATATTACAGTCGAATGTAAGGTTAAGTGACTTGCCCACCAGTTACATTGCAGTTAAGTGTCTTAAGAGAAATTGAAACTCAGGTTTTCCTGACACCAGGCCCCATGCTTGATCTGTTGCACCATGTAGTTGTAATATGTTGATATGGTGTTATATTGTGGCATACCCACTCATTCTTTTTTGTAAATCTGGTAAAAAAAAAAAGTACACACACACACACACATATATATGTATATATACTCTCTCTCTACACACACATACATATATTTGCATACATATACATACATATATGTGTGTATGTATATACATACATACATACACACTCACACACATAAACACATACACATATATAGTATGTAGGTTCCACACCTAGTGGGAGCTGCCCAAATATAGGACAATGGTTATTACTCTGTGGTGAGGAAATGGTTTGAAACTCTGAATGAGGAGAAGTGCCCTTTGGCCCTATGGATTATTGATGGCCATACTTCTGCTCAGCAGTGAGTAGGCAAGGCCATAAGAGTAGGTAACAGAAGAGAAGTTCTACTGGGGCAGCATAGAGACTTCAGCTCAGGAAGACCATTTCATCATGAAGAATCAGGCTAGCCAAGGAGACCTAGTTAGTAGTGAGTGAGTCAAAAAGCAGCTTTTATTAAATGTTTATTATGTGCCAGGCCTTCTGCCAAATACCGGAAACTCAAAGAAAGGTGTCTCTATTCTCAAGGAACTGAAATTCTAATTTACTTTAGACAAAATATCCAGAATAGGAGTCCAGAGAATTAGAGATCTTCAGATAAAGAGGAAATGAAATCACAAGGACAGAAACCTGAGTGGAGTTAGCTCTAGGAGGCAAATTGGGCAAGAACTGGCCTCCTTTTTGTCATGGAAGTTGAGGATGGGAGAAACACGTTTTTGCTTAGGCCATGGTGAATAGGTCAAGTATAAGGCAAAGACTAAGAAATGACTTAGCTAGGTGTGGAGAGCCAGTTTTGGAGAGCCCTGCTGTCCCACAAGATGACTGAGAAAGTGTGGGAGCCCTGACATCCCCAAGCAGGGCTGAGAAAGAATTACTGACCCAAAGGTTGCTAGTGGGTGCATAAAAAGAGATGGGATGCCTGGAATGGTGAAAGTAGAGAGCTAATGTTTGTTCTTCCAGGCACAAGCTTTATAGAGCCAAAAATCTCCTTCCTAACTGTTTTCCCCTGAGGACATTGCACACTTCTTTGTTCTAGGCCAGGGGTGTAAATACCCTTATCTTGAGGACCTAATCCTCACACCTGTGTGTTTGAGCTCTTTCCTAGGTGATAGGGAACCTATCCAGGCCCATCAGCAGTCCAAACACCTGAGAGGGCTTGTTCAGCCATCAGGGTCAGAGTCCCACTGTCCTGTGGTCCTCTACAGCTAGGGGATTTAGTCAGTTACTCATTCAATCAAAGGATTACAAGAGAAAAGAACCTACCCGGTCCCTAGATTCCAGCAATAATCAAGCACTGAGAGCCAGAGAAAACAGATTCTGTGGGTCTGAGATACAGCATTATGAATGACCAAATTCATATCAAAGGAAATAGATCTTTGTTAATATCAAGGTCAAGACCAGATTGGGCAAGAGGGAATCTAGGATTAAGAAACTATCTTGCATTTTTATTTACTGTCACAAGTTCACATGTTTTCTTATATGTTTTGTAGTAATAAGGTTAGTTAGTGGATTGTTTTTAAGGAGAAAAGGAAAAGAAATGGCATAAGCATGACACCTGTTTTTCCCTTGCTTGGTTCTTGGAGATAGAGAACCCAATAAAACAACAGGAAATGGTGGTGGTAAAAATAAGTGCATTGTCCTAAATGCACAAAATTGAAGTGACATCACAAGGTGATGAGGAAAGGTAGACATGGTCCATTGACAATGGTCCTCTTTTTCTTAGGTCCAGGTGTTACAAAGCCAAATTGAATATTTTCTCATACTAGGACAGTTTAGTACGTCTTTATTATATTTGGAGGAGTTTTTAAAAATTCATTACATATTTTTCATTGCAATGAGTATATGGAAACCTTTCCAAAAGATATTAAATTCACTTCATTTTATCAAATTTTCAGAATTCTTTGGACCCCTTGTAGGTTCCCATGCCTATGCAAGGTTATCCTTTAAAGATATTTACATCAAATAGTCAGTTAAAATATTATGTCTACACCTTGACCTAGATGCAAAAACCAAAACGAAACTGTCTCTCTCCTTAAGGAACATAAATCTATTAAATTTGTCCTTTTATTTTCAGATGATTGACAGTTGGTTTAAGAAGAATAACTAAAATTTTGTTATTTAAATTCATGAGTTATAGTTAAAATCATAGAATTTTAGAATTGCAAGGAGCCCGTGAAGCTAACCAGCTTAATAATTACATATCTAAAACAAATATCTCTCCTCCAACATATTCAACAGGTGTTCATCCAGGCATTGTTTGAAGACCTCTAATGAAATATAACCAGTTAAGTTCCAAGACAACTTATTCTATTTTCAGAAGATTTGAGTTATCGTTAAGGAAATTTTTTTCTTGTATAGAGTCTAATAATTGCCTCCTTGCAATTGCCACCAACTGCTATTACTGTAGACCTTGAGGTCCAAGCAGAACAAATTGAATCCTTCTTCCAGGTAGTACCTCTTCAAATACATGAAGAGAGTTTATTCTGCCTAAATCTTTTCATCTCTAGGCTAAATTAAAGTCATGTATCAGTATTAACACGATAGGGCATACATTATTCAGAGTAGCATATTCAACCATGTAGGAATTTGCAGAAGTATTTAGGCATATACTAAACATTGTTATCTTTATCTTCCATTATATCTCATTTCTCTCTTAAAAAAAGACACATGCCATATGCCATCTTTTTTGCAAGGGTGGGCAGATTATTGATCAAGCCAAATCAACAAAATCTATTAAGAACCTACCATGTTTGAGTAACTTTGCTAAATACTGGGGCAACAAAGAAAAGAAAGCAAAATAGTTCCTGCCCTCAAGAAACTTACAACCTAAAGGGGTAGACAGCATGTAAACAGCTATGTACAAACAAGATGTATATAACTCTATATTTCTATATCTAGTTATCTATCTATATATAATAAATTAAAGGTAATCTCAGAGGGAAGGCACTGGTATTAAAAGGGACCAGAAAAGACTTCTTGTAGAATGTGGAATTTTTTGCTGAAATTTAAAGGAAATAAAGGAAACCAGGAGGTGGAGATGCAATTATGAGTTCCTTGAGGGTAGGGACTATCTTTTGCTGTTTTGTTTTGTTTTTTTGTAACCCCAGCACTTATCAAAGTGCCTGACATGTTGTAGGCTTTTAATAAATGCTTGTTGACTGAATGATGAGGAGGGAGAGTGTTCTAGGCCTGGGGGATAGTCAGTGAAAATTCATGGAGGAGATGGAATGTCTTGTGAGGGGAAGAGCCAGAAGGTCCATGTAATTGGATGATAAAGGATGTGGAAGGGAGAAAAGGAGAAGAAATCTGGAAAGTTAGAAAGGGGCTAGGTGAAAAAGGGCTTCAAAACCCAAATAAAAGATTTTATATTTGATTCTAGAGGTTATAGGAAGCCACTGGAAGAGAGGGGTGACATGGTTAGATCTGTGCTTTAGAAACTGTGACAGCTGAATGAAGTATGGATTGTAGTGAGGAAAGGGGAGGCTGGAAAACCAGTGAGAAGACTATTGTGAGCTCCTGGAAAACAGCGATGGCTTTGCCTTTCTTTTTATACCCAGTACTTAGTACAGTGCTGTTGCTGTTCAGTCATATCTAACTCTTCATAACCCCATTTGGGGTTTTCTTGGCAAAGATACTGGAGTAGTTTATATTTCCTTCTCTAGCCCCTTTTACAGATGAAGAAACTGAGCCAAACAAAGTTAAGCAATTTGCCCAGGATCACATAGCTATTAAGTGTCTAAGGCTAGACTTGAACTCATGAAGATTAGTTTCCTGATTCTAGGCCCACTGCTCTATCTGCTTGGCCACCTAGCTTCCCTGGCACAATATTAAGTATATTATAAGGGCTTAATAAATGCGTATTTTCTGTTGACTGACTTTACTTGATTAGGACAGCAGTATAATTAACATCTGTTGTAGATGAAATAAAAAAAATCTACAGAAGTAGTTTATTTCTACTACATGATGTAGTAGAAAGGGCATGAAACTGGGATCTAGGAGACTCAGGTTCTAGTACTAATTCTGACATTAACCAGCTGTGTGATCTTAGGCATCGTTTACAGCCACTCAAGGATTATAAAATAAAGGAATTGGAGTCCATGAGCTCTGAAGTCCCTTCTGGTTTTAGAATTCTACCAAAATACTATATTTCATTACAAAAATTCATTTTATCTTTTTGCTCATTCATACTAGTGATTTCGGTTTATTTCAAAGGATTTTTTTTTTTGATAATAGTCACAACTAGGTCTGACCGCATGACCTATTTATACTTCTATGCTTGACTTTCATCTTTAGAAGGTAGCTTGAATTCAGGTTATATCCATAGAGACCAGAAGGTTTGTCCACATGCCGACTGTGTTGTGATTAGATAAAATATTTCACTAAGAGTAGTATAGCTTATAGTGGTTATATGTCAGAATAATGGAGATGCTGAAATGGTGACACAGGTACAATATGGAAGAACAAATCTATGGACCTTTCCTTGCTAGATGTAGGCAGATTCATGTATCAAGGATATCAAGGAACCAAATGAAGAGAGGAGCAATAAGGGGACATGATGGGAAGAAACAAAACCATGGAATTTCCCTTGCTGGTGCTAGAGAGATCAGTGCATCAGGGAATTGTGCACTGAGGAGTAGCCTGAGTCTCTTCTTTTGCAGGGAATGTGAATCACAAAGTGTAGGTCTAAGGAAAGGAAGTGTCTGCCAGGGAGAAAGGTTGTGTTGCTTGATAGCCTTCAGTAAAAGAGGATAGTTTTCCTAATGGTTGAGGATCTAGGATATGAATGTATTCCGTATTTTAAATGAAATTAGTCCCGTGTTATATGTTATTAGCTTGAGTTGTTGCAGAGGACCTAAAGGCCTTCTTTTGGAGAATAAAGTGAATCTAACTAATTTTTATGGTTTCCTTGGAATGGGGATAAATTAGTTTTTTGTTTGTTTGTTTTTGAGAAATCAAGATTTTTGCAGGGTGTGGGCACAGATGATAGAGATTTTGTGAGATAATCATGACCCCAGAATCATACCCAAGTCTGTCATGTAGGACCCAAGGTCCTCATAACACAAATTATGTTAGTTTAAAAAAATTTATTGATGGATTTGATACTAAACATTTTGCTGATCTTAATGATCATTATTACCTATTTTAATTTATTTTACTTCCAAAAATATTCTGTTGCTTTTATGTAAAATACAAGCAGAATTTTTTTGCTAACCGGGTAGCCTAAGTATCTTCTATAGGAATATATTTATCTAGGAATACTGAGCAAACAGGTTGGAGGAGTTTCTCAGACTTTTAAAATTCAATAATCCTTTCCTAAGGAAAAGGTCATGAATAATGTATTAGTTTGTTTATTGACATTTCTGCTGAGGAAGAACCAAGTGGAAAAAGAATACCTTTTGTCCAGACTGAGATATGCTGTTGCATAGATTACCCATAGAGCATCAATACCTATATCTCAGACAGACACAGGAGGTCGACTATGAATGGGCTCCAGAATTGAACAGGAAGAGAGCAGGCTGCATTGCTTTGAAGAAGCTTAGGAAATGACCCTAAGTCTTATAGTTGTTATTGTTGTTTTCCTGAAACAAAGCCCCATTTTTTTCCACTTAATGGTATTTTGTTTTTTCCAATTACGTGTAAAGATAGTTTTCAACATTCACTTTTATAAGATTTTGAAAGGCCCACTTTTAAAACATTATTTTATTCCCTTCTGATGTGCTTGAGCTATGAATCATGTAATACAGAGTTTCTAAAGAATTAAAATTTGAGGTGACTCAAAAGGAAAGGATAGACTCATGGTGGGTATGAATAGATTGTAAAAACGCATTACCCATAAAGAATTGTGTAGGAGAAGTGGCATATAGGACTTCTTTGGAGAAGTGTAGGACCAAAAAGGGAGGTAGGCTGGTGATGAAGAGAGAATGGAGGATAACCACTGACAGACAGCCTTTGTTCTCCATTGTTATTCATGCAATGTCCAGAAAATTAGATGAAGGCTCCTAGCATGTAGAGTAGATCCCTTATAGAATGTTCTGTATGACATAAGAATCATACAGTATGATGAGGCATTCATAGGTTATAATGTGAACTGTTGGAGGCAGTACCCACATTAGATCACAGATCCAAATATCAAATTCTGAAACACTTATAATTCTTCCTATTTACTTTAATTCAGTGGCTATATGTTTAAGTATTTTTGCTGCTCATCAAATGAAATTCATTCTTTCTATTGTAGGGTCCATAGGACTATAGTATAGTGCTAAATTTGCTTGAAGTATTCTCTTGTTCCTTTAGCTATTTTATAGTAGGCCAAGAAATTGGAAACTGGGAAATGTTGTTCACATTGCTTGTATCACAAAAATATTTTAAACAAACAAGTTAATTCACTAGTGTGGGTTCTGAAGGCCCTTTTGAGATTCATGGAATCATATAATCTTAGAGTTCATAAATCTCTTACAAGTTATCTAGTTTAACCCTTACTGAAGCATTGACATCCTCTACAGGTCTCTAGCATTCATTATTTATGTCACTAAGAACACTGAAACAATCTAATTATCTCAGCCATTGAAACAATAGAATTTGATTAGTCATTCACACACAGTGATTCCTTGGTGGGCTACCTAAGAATGATAAAATCAATTGATTGTGTAGTATCTTCATATTTTAATTTTGGTGTTAAGGGATCAGGCTGAATGCTATAATCTACAATGTACATAAAATTTTTCAAGGAGTGTGAAGAAACTTGACCTTGGTAAACATTTATTAAACACCTACTATGTGCCAGAATCTATACTAGACTCTGGAATATAAAGACAAAAACAAAATAGCCTTTATTCTTAATCAGTTAGTTAATAAACATTGATTTAGAAGGCTATTACGATAGTATAGGCAAGAGGTGATGAGTGTGTATTCTAACGGGGGAGACAATATGCAATATTACATATATATATAATAAATACAAAATAAACATAAAAATTAAATGCAAAGTAATTAGAGAGGAGGGTTTTAGTAGTTGAAGGTATAGGTGTGCTTAAGCTAAGCTGTGCTTTCAAGTAAATAGAGATTCTGTGAGGAAGAGGTAAAGAGGGAATAAATTCTAGGCATAGGATACAGCCATTTCAAAGGCATGGAGAGAGGAAATGGAGTGCTACATATACGAAGAACAAAGAGAAATCCAGTTTGGGTAAACTGTATAGTGTGGGAAGGAGATGAATGTATAATGATGTTGAACTGATAGATTAAGGTCAAGTTATGAAGGGCTTTAAAAGTGAAACAGAAGAGTTTCTAGTTTATCTTAGAAGTAATAGGTTGCCACTGGAGTTCACTGAGTAGAGGGAGTGACATGGTTAGGTCTGTATTTTAGAAAAATCACTTTAGCAGTTCTGTGAAGGATGAATTAGAGTGAGGGGAGCTGTAAGATAAAGGTTGATTAGTAGGTTGCTGCAGCAGTCTAGGTAAGAGGTGGTGATAGCTGAACTAAGTTCTTTCTCTAACTCTAGCTGAACTCCACTAAATAAGGTGAAGGTCAAGTGAATAGAGAGAGAGGGGGTCAAACATGTGATTTGGCAACTCATTGGATCTATGTGGTGAGAAATCAGAGATGACACCAGTAAAGGAGCCAGTATGACATAGAAGTAATAAACCTGAGAGTCCAGAAGGAAGGTGCTAAGCCTTTGACAGAAATAGGGAAGCTTGGGAAGGGAAATGGTTTTGGAGACTAGGTAATTTGTTTCGTTTTGGACATGTTGAGTTTGAGATGTCTCCAGGATATCCAGTTTGAAATGTCTAATAGGCAGTTTGTGATGTAGGACTGGAGCTCAGAGAAGACTGGGGCTATTTAATTAAGTGTAATTAAACCTGTGGGACCTGATGACATCATCAATTAATCAGTCAACAAATATTGATTGAGAACGTACTGTATGCTAGACTGGTGATTCTTAGAAAGAAGGAAAGAAAGAACCTTAGTTTATTATGTGTTAGGGTCTGGGACAGGGATGGGGAACCTGTGGCATCGAGGCCACATGGGGCCTTCTAGGTCCTCAAGTGCCACCCTTTGACTGAATCCAAATGTGACCTCAGGGCCATAGGTTCCCCACCCAGATCTGGGATCATTGATTTATTCCTGCACCTCATTTGAATGTATTTACCTTTCTTAGTGCTTTACAATTACTTTATTTGATCCCATTACAACTCTGGGAAATAGGTGATATTATTATCCATGTTTTACAGATGAGGAAATTGGGACTGAGAGAGGTCAAGTGACTTGCCCAGGGTCACACAGTCAGTATGTTTTGGAGGTAGTACTTGAATCCATAGTTTTTAGCTTGAAAGTCAGACTGCTAAGCCATTACACAATGCTGGCTCTTTGACTTTCAAGAGAAGCATCATGTATCTATTTCTTTCTCTAATTCTCTATCTCTGTCATGATAAAAATCATCTGTGATGTATTCAATTCCCATGTAGGGTTATTTGAATTTGTCTTATTCTTTGGGAATGGATTATGTTCCTGGCTCCAATCAGCCATTTTGTAATTGTGTTATAGGGAGAACTGTCTATAGGATGAACAAATCCGCTGCTAATATTAGAAAACAAAGTCATCTGCATATCCCATTTAATGATCATCTCCTGTTTGTATCTTCAGTTCATCTGGTAGGGTGGTGCAGTGCAAAGAGAGTTGACTTTCAAGCCAAGAGGATCTGGGTGCAGGTGCTGCCTCCCACATAAACCACCTTTGTGATCCTTGGCAAATCCCTTAATGTCTCAATGCTCTAGGCACCCCTCTAATGACTTAAGTTGCAGAGAAAATGCTGATCTGCACTGGTAGAGGAAGTTTCTTATGCCAATGAAATCATGGGGCTAGTTCCTATCCCTAATTCATATGTCAAAGTGTAGAGAACTTCCAGGAGTCTCCCCAGGCTCTGCTAATGGAATGTTCCCCTCTCCTATATATAAATAAAATGGGGGAGATGTAGAGGACTTTCAGGGGTCCCCCGGCCCCACTAATGGAATGTCCCCTCTCCTTGTATAACTTCTATAAGGTCACAAGGCAGATATTCAGGAGGAGTATAGTCTTGTTTATTGATACCTCAGGACATGGTCCTATGAATAACTAAGGAAGATTCAGGGCAGTTTACCTGCAAATCTTGTTTATGCCTCCTTGTTTGTTTGTGCCTCTGGAAGTGGTCCTAGGATGAAGTCTTAATCAATAAACCAACCTTAGACTGGGGTAGGGAGTGGTCAAGGCCAAAGGAGGGTCCTTGTATTTTGGTTATATAAGTTCTTCTGCTAGGGGCATATAAGCCCTGTAAGCTCCTTGTACCTTTGGCTCTGTATGAAATGGCTCTGGAATAAACAGACTATGGAATACACCCCCGTCTCTTTACTCACTGGTTGCTAGCCCACCCAACTGTGCTGGTCACAATATCAAAGTAGCTTGAAAATTTTCCATAAAGGTGAGAGGCATATAATTTTTGTACTTTTTGTAAATGGGAAGCATTTTGCAATGGGGGGAAAGAGCTGAATGGGGTGATTTGTCAGTTAAGATATCTGACACATTTCAGTTAAAAGCAGAAGATTCAGCCGTTTTAAGAATGTCAAGCCTATTGATTCTTGCCTTGCCTCACTCTGTTCCCCCTTGCCTATATATTTTTCTGTTTTCTAATTGATCAGTTAGAGACTGGAAGTGATTGGCAGGTGCAAACACTACTTGGGGTAACTCTTTGTAAAGGAAATTGATAGTTATATAAACTCAGTGACTAAATTTCAAGGTACTCCTTCTGTTTCTATGTCTTATGCAGAGGCTAGAGTGGTGGGACCACTGTTTATAGTGTTATCTACCACATTTTTACCATTGAAAATATTTCCATTGGCTTTGTGTGGATGGGTGTCTCGATATTTTAGAAGAGACAGAACAAATGACTGATTTCATTCACTTTACTGTTATTGTAATTCTAGGACGTAACCAAAATGAGACTCTTGGGGGGCAGGGAACATTGTTCTATTTAAGAATGCTTGAGGTTCCATTTGGAAGTTCCCCTACTTGTTACAGTACAGTAGGGAAGACACACTAAGCATTAGACTGAGAATGTACAAGTGTCACTTTGACTTTAATATTCAAAGAAACACTTTGGACACCTTGTATTCACATACTGCTCCCTGCAATCCTTTTCTGCTATTGAATCAAATGAAGGAAGGGGAAGGAAAAGAACACATCCTTCCATCTCCAGTATGCATGTAGCCAACATCACCCAGATGCCAATCAACATTAGGCCAGTGAGGTACAGTATAACTGATTACAACTGTTGTTGACTGATCTGATTCAGATTGACACCTAGGTTAGCCAGTGACATCGATGGAGAAAGGGAGAAGGTGTGTCTTCTTTCCCTCAATTTTTTTGGTACTCCATTTCTATTTCTGGGATTCTGTTAGTTCGAAATTCCTACTGACAGTCCTGATGTGATCTTCATCAGTAAAATGAACCGATAAAATTGCTGGTCATTTTTTCCCTTACTAAGTTTTAAGCCTGAAGTAAAGCACCCTTTTATGACATACCTTTAAATGGAACCTGTACATATCTCAAAACAGGTCTAGAAGCTTGGATTCTATGAATGGGGGAGAAGAGTCTTGGAAAAATAACTTTTTCAAATCCATAGCACATGAGGGTACTTTGACACTACAGAATCTAAAATTTCACTGTTTTAGAATATTCCCTCCACTAACACATATTTCACCCCCTCCATATTCCCATTCTACAAAATCTATATCTACATTGTTTTCCATAAATCCTCCATTCTTTGGAGAATTTGCTCTTGTCTTTTTGTCCTTTTGATGCCTTGAGACAATCAAGGTACCGTTTGAGTTGTCTGTCCTTCTTGCTACATGAATGGCTCTCCTTTTTCAGTTTTACGTATCTTCAGTAATTTCCTTTATACCACTAACAAACTTCCCTTAGGGATTAAAAAATATAGCCAACCAGTATTTATGTTAAGAACTTCATTACTTTGACAATCATTTAAAATTATGAAATTGTTAGGAATGCATGATTTAGAACTTGGCAAATTGGAAATAAAAATCATGAAAATCTCCATATAGTCAGTTTATCTCATTACTTTGCAGACCTCTTCTGTTCATTAACTTTTTGTCCCCAACCACCAATGATAACAACAATAATAACATTAATACTAGCAATGCAATCCTGAGTTTATTCAGTGCTTTTCCTCTGCGGGGCTTAAAGTGATTCATAAATGTTTTCTCATTTGTACTGCAAAAATTCTGGTAAGAAGAGAGTGATGGAAATAAACTTACCTTAGGTTGATATCTATCTTTGTTATTCCTTCTTTATGAGTGCATGCTTCTCTCTGCCCACCCAATCCTCCTCTCATCCTCCCTCAAATATATTCAATAGGACAGATTGTGTGGGGCATGTTTTGCTTTCTCAATTTATACAATACTTTTATTTTTTTGGAGGGATTTGGGGAGAAGGTTAGTGGTGCTTATCAATGTAATTCCCTACATGAGATATTGTAGGAAATTCAAAGAATTGTCCAGAAGCAATGTTTAAAAGATGTGCCATTTCTGTTTATCAGAAATACAACTCTCCTTAACTGGAGTTAGGCTACCTCCAATTTCAGATGTAGCTCTTGGCAAATTGTAATTTCCACATCTAGTTGAGCTGATTACAGGGAAAGAATAAGATTTGTGGAAATCCCAGTTGTAAAATATCCAATTTTGGAATGAATTAGGTGAGGAAAAAAAGGCATACAGTAAAGGCCAAGAGATGGAGTCAGGACACTTATTACATTCTGAGAGCAATAGGTTATGAAATGTTTCTTCACAGATTTCTTTCTAATGGTACAGTGTCTTGTGACAATGCCCTTAATGTCACTTTGGGCTTTGTGTTCAACATTTGGATGAATATTGTCTTCAGGAGAAAAAAAAAAGAGGCCAGCTTATCATGAAAATGGCATGATGGTTTTTGTTCTCC
The DNA here is from genome assembly GCA_028627135.1 of Pseudochirops cupreus. Classification (NCBI taxonomy): domain Eukaryota; kingdom Metazoa; phylum Chordata; class Mammalia; order Diprotodontia; family Pseudocheiridae; genus Pseudochirops; species Pseudochirops cupreus. The sequence continues at coordinate 475,574,396 of CM053581.1, forward strand.
TTATCTTTAGATTAAAACACTAGTTTTTAATTCAACATTTAAAACCTTATTTGCAAGCCTAAAACAAGCAACAGTGGAGAACCCTGTTGGTCAGACTTAAGCAGAGTGTTTGCTTCCTCACTATTTAGGCTGTGTTGAACTTTAGAGCAAGAAGATTCAATCAGGTTGTCTACATTCAGACCAGACTGTAGGCAGATCTGCAAAAGAGGCAAAAGTTTACTTCTGGTGTGTCTCATATGCTTTGTTGTCCCTTTTCTCCTGCCTCTTCCATTCAAACTTTAGAGAGGATAGTAGAAAAAAAACAAACCAAAAAACAACCCTAGTTAGGGGAAGAGACCATCAGAGAAACTGAGTTCAAATCCTCTCCTTTACCACTTATGTGTTGCCTTGGGCAAGTCATTCAGACTCTCTGGGATTCAGGTTCTCCATCTGTAAAATGAGAGCTTTAGATTAAGTGCCCTTGAATGGCCCCTTGCAACTCTGAATCTATGATCTTATCAACCCATTAAGCACCCAGATATCTTTATGTTTCTCTAGTCTACCTATACTGTAAGTACCCTATACTTTGGATCCTTCTTATTCTACTCACAAAATTTGGCCTACCCCATGCCTCATTCCTTCATAGGCTTGTTCTTTGTTAGATGATCTGACAGTCTAATGGCATATACGTGTGTGTATTCCAAAGAAAAAATTTTATTTTAATAGAGCTTCTCACGCCTATCTAGATAGTTCAAATGAGCTAATATTTATAAGACACTTATAAAGTTTTCATATCTCAAACTCTTTTGGAGGTAGTGGGTGGCACAATGGATAGAGTGCTGGTCCTGGAGTCAGAATGAACTGAATTCACATCTGAGTTCACATCAGACACTTCCTAGCTATGTGACCCTCAGCAAGTCATTCATCCTCTGTCTGCCTCAGTTTCCTCAACTGTGAAATGGGGATAAGAGTAGCACCTACCTTCCGGGGTTGTTGTGAGGCTTAAATGAGATATTATTTGTAAAAGTGCTCACCAGAGTACCTGGCACATAATAGGAGCTATTATACATGCTTGTTTTCTTCCTCTTCCTTTAAAGAAAAGTAATAATGGGTGAAAGGGTTTCTAAATGAAAGTCAAATCCTTAAATACCAAAATATTAGTAGCAGCACTTTTTTTTCGTAGCAAAAGTATCTTTAATTACCACATAAACATACCAATGAACGTTTTGGTACCAAAACCAAGTATCAAAGGTACCAAAACATTAATTGCAAATCACTGAATAAAGTATAGTATATTAATTTAATAGGATGTTTTTGTGGAGTAAAAATTGATGAATTCAAAGAATTTACAGAATGT
>CM053581.1:475576231-475593943 GCA_028627135.1 Pseudochirops cupreus
GGCTCTTTTTTTATCATGGCTTTCACAGAGTCCAATAATTTTTAAATGATCTCTCCTGGATCTATCTTCCAGGTCAGTTGTTTTTCTAGTGAGAAGTTTCATGCTGTCTTCTATTTTTTTTCATTCTTTTGGTTTTGTTTTATAGTTTCTTGATTTCTCTTAAAGTCATTGGCTTCCATTTGCTCCGTTCTAATTTTTAAGGAATTATTTTTTTCAGTGAGCTTTTGGCCCTCCTTTTCTATATTGGTCATTTCTGCTTGTTAAGGCATTCTTCTCCTCATTGGCTATTTGGACCTTTTTTGCCATTTGCTCTAGTCTATTTTTAAGGCATTATTTTCTTCACTATTTTGGGGCATCACCTTTAGCAAGCTTCAGGGGTTTCATGCAGTTTTCAGAGATATATCTAGGGACCTGTAAATTTTCAATTCTTCCAAGGTGGTATGATCTAAGGAGAGGTGATCCAAGGAGAGGTGTTTACTCCTCTCCTGGCCTGTGCTGTGAGTGACCACAAGCACTCTTTTCTACATTGGAACTCTGAGAAAGATTCCCTCTCCACCACTGCCACAAGCTCCATTACACTAGTTTTTCTCCTCCTCCTCCTCCCAGGACCACCACCCAAAGACTGCAACACAGATCCAAGCATGGACACCACAACAGAATCCTGCCTCAGTGCCAGCAAAGAGATCCCTGCAAGCCCTGTTAGATCAGTCACTGGATTCCCCCCACCATTTGTTGACAGAGAGCTCCACAAGCAGCCCCTGCCACTTCTGTCATTCTGGGGTTTCAAGGGGGCTGGGGTTGGACAGCACTTCTTTCTCACCCAAATCCAACAGATCTTTCTTCCTGACCTTCTAAGTTGTTTTTGGCATTTGTGGGTTGAGAAGTCTGGAAACTGCCACAGCTGCCAGTGACTTAGTCTCTTGTGGCCCAGCGCTCCTCTCTCAGCCTGGTGCAACAGACCTTTCCTGTCAACCTTCCAGTTGTCTTGGGCTGGAAATTTGTTGCAATCTGTCATTTTATGGGTTCTGTTGCTCTAGAATTTTTTTAAAGTCATTTTTACAGGTATTTGGAGGAGTTTGGGAGAGATCTCAAGCAAGTCCCTGCTTTTACTCTATCATCTTGACTCCCAATTTTTTCTTTTAGACATGGGTAATATAGACACTTTTTGATTGACTATATATGTTTGTAACAGAGGTTTCATTTTGTTTTGTTCATTCTCAGCAGTGAGAAAAGAGAAAGAGAAAGGAATTTTGTTGAATAAAAAAAGAAAATTTAATTTAAAAAAGAAGAAAAGCAGGATTTAGATGTCCTGCAGGCACCTTAAAAGCAACCTGTCCAAAAAGGAATTCATTTATATTCCAAAAGCCATCTCTCCTTTAAACTTCTCCATTTCTGCTGAGTGTTGCACCACCCTTCTAGTCACTGAGGTCTGCAGCCTTGAGGTCATCCTTCGCTCTTACCTCTCCATTACTTCCCACAGTCACTTGGTTTTCAAGTCTTGTTGATTCTACCTCCACAATATTTCTTTATCTCCTCTATACTCACAAAGATTTTCCTCTCATTCAGACTCTCATCACCTCTCACCTGGACCATTACTGTAATTGGCCTCTCAGCTCCCATTCTCTGCTCTCAGATCATCTTCAACACAGCTGCCAAACTGACAATTCTAAAACATACATCTGACCATTCTATCCCACTGCTCAAAACCCTTCAATGGTCCCCTATTGTCCCTGGGATAAAACCCAAACTTCTCAGGTTGACATCTAAAGCTCTTCAAAGTTTTCCTCCCATCTACCTTTCCAGTCTTATTTTATATCACTCCCCTTCATGTAGTCTCCATTCTAGTCAAAGTAGTCTCCTAGCTGTTTTCTATGAACAACATAGTCTCTTGCCTCTGTGCCTTTTTACAAGCGAACCCCTCACCTCCACCCCACCACCATGTGTTGATTCGTTTTTCATTATTTTCTTGCATCACTTTCATTTCTCTTCCCAATTTTTCCTCTACTTCTCTTACTTGATTTTCAAAACCCTTTTTGAGTTCTTCTATGACCTATGACTAATTCATATTTTTCTTGGAGGCTTTGATGTAAGAGCTTTGACTTTGTTATCTTCTTATATGGTTTCCTTACCTCCACTTCCTAAAAATACTAGCTTCCTTCAAGACATAACTCATATGCTATCTCCTGCATAGGACCTTTCCTAACTCTTCCCACTTAGAAATCCCTCTTCTCTGTCTCTCTATCTCTCTCTCAATTGCTCTATGTTATCTTGTTTATACTTTGCATTTACTCTGCTGTGTAGATATCTCCCTGTTCCCTGCCCACCAATATAATTGGCCTACTGGATGTTCCCCATACATAGTATCACCATAGTAATACTTCTTACCTCCATTTCCTGAAACCCCTGGCTCCTTTCAAAATTTAGCTCATGTGCCACTTTCTTTAAAAGGTCTTTCTTGATGTCCAAGTTGTTAGTATTCGCCCCCTACCCCCAACTCTGGCCAAATCACTTTTTATATATTTTATCTATATTTTATTTACTCTTCTGTTAACATATTATGTCTTCCCCTTACTCCCACCCTCAATAGTCTGTTAACTTCTTGAGGGTAGGCCTCTTCTTAAGGGTAAGGACTATTTCACTGAATTTTTTTCTATGTATTGGCTCAATAAAATAGAATTAAAAGGGCTGAAATACATAGCTACTTTGCCAAACTGAACCTTCCTTAACTGGAAACCCAATCTCATGATTCATCATCCAACCCAAAGAAGAACAAATCCAATTGACTCCAAAGACAAGATAGAAAAGAGATTCAGTCAAATATAAGAGAGAACTAAGAAAGACATTGTACATTTGTATGGAATACCAGATAAACCTTTTAAGATATATAACTTTGTAATTTTCCGCTTAATATGTTAATTTAAGCCCTTGTGCATCTCTCCATAGGGATTAGAAGTAAAAACCCTTCACACACATGAAGAAGATTTGAACGTATATTTCAGAGCCAAGGGTGCAGGGATAGGAAACCTTATGTTCCCTCCCACAAGTAAAGTGGAATGGGAAGAAGCCCAGGGTGCTGGCATAGGAAAAACAAACAAGCAAATACAATCATAGGGAATGCTCAGGAAGCCAAGCCCTAGGGAAAGAAAAGTCAGGACCAATCATCAATCGACAAGCATTATGCACCTATATAGCAGGCACTGTGCTAGGTAACAGAAAATACCAACATAGAGGTAAGATTGTCCCTATCCTCAAGAAACTAACAAACTGGGGCTACTAGATGGCACAATGAATAGAGCATTAGCCCTGGAGTCAGGAGGACCTGAGTTCAAATCCAGTCTCAGACACTTAACACTTACTAGCTGTGTGACCTTGGGCAAGTCACTTAATCCCAATTGCCCTGCCCTCCCCCTCCAAAAAGCAAAAAAAAGAAAAAGAAGCTAACAAACTATTGGCGATGGAGGCAAGGGGAGGATATAATATGTTAACAAAAATGTAAACAAAATATAGATAAAATATATAGAAAGTGATTTGGCCAGGGTTGGGGGGCAGGGTGGAATACTAACAACTTGGGAATCAAGAAAGACCTTTTGAAGAAGGTGGCACATAAGCTAAATTTTGAAGGGAGCCAGGGGTTTGATCAAGTGGAGGTAAGGAGATGTGATACTATGTATGGGGAACATCCAGTAGCCCTGTTTGACTGGAACCAAGAGTGTGAGAGAAGAAAATAATATGAAATAAACCTTGTAAAACAGAATGGAACCAGATTGTTAAGGGTTTTCATGCCAGAGAAGTAAGGATTTTATCCTAGAGACAATAGGAGGCAAATGAAACTTCCTGAGCATGGGAGGGCCATGGCCAGATCTACCCTTTAGGAATATCAATGTGTAGAGGATAAATTAGAGGGGAAAGAGGTTGGATGCAGAGAGACCAATTAGAAGGCTATTTGCAATAGCCCAGGTGATGAGGGCCTGAATTAAAGGTGATTGGGGCTACAACTGAACATATGGGTTTGACAGTCATGTGCATGGAGGTTATAGTGGAAGCTGTGAGTGTGGAAAAACACCTGTCCAGGGAGAAATTGTTTGTTGGTATTTAAAATGCTAACAAGATACCCCAGTTGACATGGCCTCAAATAAAAAGGTGCTCTTCTTTTTTCCTTTGGACATCATATACCATCTTAAAGTGAATTGAAATATTAATCTTCCACAGCCAAAAATATTTTATCAGTATAAAAGCCTCCAGTTGAATATGGGAACTGGTAGATTTTTTTTGCTTTTACTTTCTTGGATCCATTACTGCTGTTAATGGGATTTATAAACTGTTCAAGATGAAGCTTTGCCGTTAAGACTCTGAGAAGTGTTAGGCTACTATAAAAACTCAAATACTTAGGGCAATATTGTCTATTTCTAAACTCCAGAGATCCTACAAAAGATCAGTGGTATATTCTGATTGAAAAAAAATAAGGATCCATGCTGATTTGGTGTTCTCACTCAACATTTTTAAAATGAACCATTTTCAAAAAAGAGAAAGATAACTAAACTAAATAAATGATTAAATAAAATTAATAGATGAAGAGGAAGGAAGGGATGGAGAAAGAAAGAAAGAGAAAGGTGGGAAGGGGAAAGAAAGGAAAGGAGAAATAAGGAAGGAAGGAAGGAAGTAGGAAGGAAGGAAGGAAGGAAGGAAGGAAGGACGGAAGAGAAAGAAAGAATTCTATATTAAATGAAGAAGAGGTAGTGTGCTATAATCTATAGAGAGAATGAGGGTCCTGGGAACCAATAAAACCCAGGTTCAAGTGTTACTTCTGACGTATGTTGTCTGATACCTTGGGCAAGTCACTTAAGCTCTCAAATACTGATCCTAGGCAATTCACTAAGACTTTAAATTGTTCAGAATATGCTGCTCTGTCTTGGTAGAGGCAGTGTCCTCATTCAGAGATTCCCTTTACCAAAGAAATACCATGTCCAGTCCCTAAGCCCTTCCTCGATTTAATCACACATCTGAGAAAATGTGTACAGGGAGAGGAAAGAGGCTGTTAAATAGCAAAGACTTTCTGTCAGGCTGTTTTGTCCCAACTCTACTGTGCCCCAGATCCAATCACTTCTATTTAAAATTTAAAGGTTCCCCATAGATATATGTAATGATCATGACCTTTTGTACACACTTCTTGATTTCTTTCCTTATCTTGTCCCTCTACCATAGCGTAACAACTCATGCCAAGTAAATGAGATCTTGATTCTAATTCTAAAATGACAAGCAATCAGTAAGCATTTATTAATTACTATGTGCTAGGTACTATGGGGGGAGCAGTGTAGGGGAGGGATATACAATTACAAAGAATGAAGCAATCCTTACTCTCAAGGAGTTTACATTCAGCAATAATCACAGTGTCTGGCACATGGTAGGTACTTAATGAATGGTTTTTGATTGATTGATTAATGAAGCATCACTTAATAGAAGGCAGTCCTGGAAACGGCATTTTAAATTCTACTTCTTAGTCCTTTCCATTATTCATGTAACTTCAAATTGCTTTCAATTGTATATTTTTCTAGCACCTGAGTTAAAAAGAAAAAGAAAAGACTTTAAAGAAGGATATCATTGTAAAAAAGGGCTCAAAAACAAGTTAGGCCCAGAAGCCTTAGACTCTTCAGCTCTGTGATCTGAACCCACTCCCACCCCCTACCCCCATCCCCAACCCCAATGCCCTAAGGGTATTCTGGATTTAGCACAAAAGAAGTTAGAATGTCTATTGTTCCTGTTGTGACAAGAATTCAGATCTCAGTTTATTTTATACTGTTTACTGGGTCTCTCAAACCTTACGATTGGAAAACCTAATATGGCCCATGGAATGTTGACATCCAGAATGAGAGGAGTACCATGCAGATTCCTAGAGACATATTTGATTCACTTCAACCATCATTTTAGTTTGCTCTAGCCAAATATTATCCACGAATAATAATTCATTATGCCTTTGGGATTTAATTGTAGATACTGTATAGTCAGTGCATTATCTGTATTTTTGAGCAGTTCAGCTTTTGTGCTGGTGTACACTCCAGAAGAGAAGAATGAAAAGAATGTGTTCAGAGTTCAAATTTCATTAGAGGTCATCTAGTCCAACTCCCCTCATTTTTAAAGCTAAGGAAACTGAGGCCCAGAGATTTTTTTTAAGTTCAATTTTATTTTATTTTCACTTCTGAATTCTCTCCCATTTCTTCTTGGAGAGGTTAAATGGCTTGCCCTATATCACACTAAGCCAAGAACTTAGGTGCTTTGACTCCAGATGTAGTTTTTCCCACTGTGCCTCACTGCTTTGTTCAGTGGGTACTGCTGGGTGCCAGCATCAAATCAGGCACCAAAGACACAGATATATGTTCAGTCTACCACAGATGTGCAATAAATTACCATGGCTAGCAGTCTAAATGAAATACAAACAAAAGAGGGATTCCCTATTAATGGCCAGGTTCTCCAGACGTTCCAGGTTCTCATTAATTGCGCTGAGCCTTGGAACACTGCAGACCCTCCTCTTCAATAAAATCCACAACATGGCAAAGAAAATCAGTCATAAGACTCTCCATACAGAAAGAAAAAAATGGGTAGATTAAGAAGCACATTACATAAAACTCATGAAGCAGAAGCCCATAGAATTAGTCTTTCAGAATACTATTGTTCTATAAGAAATGAATTAGATAGTTTCAGAGAATACTGAGGTTTGTATGAATTGATGCAGAGTGAAGTGAACAGAACCAGAAGAACAATTTATATGATAACAGTAATTTTATAAATGCAAATAACTTTGAAAAACTTGGGAATTCTGTTCAATGCAATGACAAACTGTCACAGTTCTAGAGGACTCATAATGATACCACATCCAGATAGATAGGTGATGGACTCAGAGTACTGAGACATATTTTTTTTTACATGATTAATGCAGGAATTTGTTTTTCATGACTATATATTTATATAATGTATACATGTTATGAAATTTTCATGTATACATGTATACAATATACAATAGCATGCAATATACAACAGTATACAATAAATACACATGTATACAATGCTATATGGTTTGTTTTTCTTGCTTTCTAAATGGGAGAAGGTGGTAGAGAAGAAGTGGATGGAAGAAAATTTGGAGGTGAGTGAAATAAAAATTAATTTAAAAGAATTTATTAATGCAGCTATGTTGGATAGTGTTGGTTCATTGACAATGGGCTACATATATTTTTTTTTATTTTAAATATCCATTTCATTTATAAGCAAGTGGGTGATACAATAGATAAGAGTACTAGACCTGAAATCAAGATCTGAATTCAAACACAATTTCTGTGAGACTTTGCATAAGTCACTAAAGCTCTTTTGCCTCAGTTTCCTCCTTTGTATAATCAGAATAATAATAACACCTACTTCTCAGGATTGTCATGGAGGTAAAATGAGATATTTGTCAAATGCCTTACAAACTATAAATTAGCAGATAAGTGCTAGATATTATCATCATTATTAACTGAAATAAAAGATGTTTTCATTATTCAGCCATGAAAAAAAATAGTTTCCATCTCTTTTTAACAGATATACTTTTTAAATCACTGACCATCCAAAAAATCTCATTTTTCTCACTTTAGAGTCACAGATTATAGACTTAAAATGAAGGGATCTCAAACAACATCTAGTCTACCTTCCTCATTTTACAGATATGGAAAGGGAGGCACAAAGAGGGTTAATAATTTTTATCCAAGGTCACACAGAATAAGTTGAACTACCAGGATTCAAACCCAGATATTCTGTTTCCAAATGTAGCACTCTTTCAAGCAAATGAGGACTTATCCTTTCCCCTTTTTTATGATTGGCTCAATCTAATAGAAATAGTGATACAGTTATGACAATAAACTGTTAACCTATACAACATTTATCTGACTCATCACATAGGATTGAGTATTTTGCCAGTCAGTCAGCTAACAAGTATTTATGGTCTACTATGTGGCAGGTTTCTCAATTTCTTAAAATATTTTTAAATTTTTTTTAATAGCATCTTTTTAAAAAATTTTAACATAGCTTTAAATATTTGAATTCCACACATAGAAAATCACAAGGGTAAATGAGGCCCGATCTTTATTGTAATTCTGATCTGTGCCTCTCAAGAACTGTTCTCATTTTACAGCACTTTTTGTCAATATAAAAAATATTTTAGTTATTATAGCTTTTCCTTTAGTGTTTCCTTAGCTCTGCTCTTAACTATAAAAAGAAAGAGCCAGTTTTCCAAACATTTCAGTAAAAAAAAAAATTAATATATACATTCAATTCAAGTCAAATCAAGTATTCTATAGTCTTATCTTAAAAAAAATAATGTGTCATGGATGTCACTGATAATATGGAGGATAAAACCAGCTGTTAGGAAAATGGTGGGGCCCAAAGGATAATAGGCAGACATCCCAATCTTTGCAATGGCACACTAAAAATTAAAGATATCTAGAGGAAATCCCCCAATATGTTGGGTAGATATTCTGTGGAAGCAAACAGACAAGAATTTCATAGCACGAGAAAGGGTGGAGGGATTGTGATCTACTTAATGAAGGAACTATCCATAATGTTGAGATAATAGCCCCATTGAAACAACATAATGTACATTAGTACCTTTACTAAAAGATTTTTTTCCAAGTGGTTCATCCTGATTTTTTTTCATTTAATCATATTAACCAGTGCCAATTATTGCTGCATTTATTTGATTTTCATGATACTCTACCCAAAGCACTTTTTTTTTGCTTAATTTTTATGAATTGTATGTATAGTGCATTTCCCAGCAATCATTTAAGGGTGCATGAAAAGTGAGACTAAGATTTCTGGCTCTCTATCATGTTCACAGAAATTGAGAGGACCAGATAGTCCTGTGTACACCTGACTGAAGTATAGGGCTGACTATGGATACCCATACTCAGTCTACTCCAAGAGCCCCAATAGAATACATCTAGAATAGAATACATCGAATATAAATAGAATACATCGAATATAAAGTCCTCTCTCTGCTTTCAAGCTCTTTTCAAACTGGCTCCTTCCTATCTTTCCAGGAATCTCTAGTACTTCGCTCCAAAGTCTCTAGTCCAGCCATGCTTGCTTCTTTTTGTTCTTCACACATGATATTCTGTCTCCCAACTTTGTGCTTTTGTACTAGCTATCACTTGATACCTATGATGTTCTCCCTCTCTAGATGCTGCCTCTTAGAAGCCCTGGCTTCCTTCAGGTCTCAGCTAAAGCATCACCTTCTTTAGAAGGACTTTCCTAGGATCCCTCAGTTACTACTGCCTTCCCCTCTAAGGTCATTTTCTATTCATTCTACACATATTATACATCATAAATGTGTATCTGTGTGTATATACATATATATATGCAAAATATAACCTTTTATGTATATAATGTCTCCCCCATTAATCTCCTTGAGGACAAGGAGTATTCTTGCCTTTTTTGTGCATCCCTATGGTCTCACTGACAATTAGTAGATACTAAGAAATGTTTGCTGATTGAGTTATCTCTAAGGTCCTTACAGCATTTATGAATATATGAACCTAAAATTAAATAGTTACGCCGTGAACAAATTATTCTATAATAGTTATGTTATAAATATTGTTTTTGAAAAATCAGAGGATTCCTAATGGAATTTAACCTCTGATGTTGAGACCAAACCTGGCAGAGGAAAGGAAGCTTTCATCTTTCTGATTGCCATGATGTTTTTGCCAAGTTTCCCTCCTCATGACTCCCTTGTTAACTGTCACCCACTCATAGCTATAAACGAAAGATGATGGGGATATAACCTAATTATAAAATACTGAAGCTACACTAGCATTTCTGTGGTGAAGGAAGATGACTGGGTGGACTGGAGTTTCTCCCCCAAAGAACTGCCTTCCACACCTCGGGCAATTTATGGTCAGAAATTTATCCAGAGAGCTTGTTTCTTAGACTGGCACTTTTCCAACTTGCTACTATCACTCTATTTTACATAATTTAAACAAAAAGGAATGTCATGTTTATACAATGGAAACTTGGTATTCTGAGTCCTTCTGGCTGATACATATTGTCCTTCACTTATTGGCAAGTCAGCTCTCTTGACAATAACAGTTCTTATTACTTGAGAAGGAAATGTGTAGAGAGGCACTGACAGAACTCACAGCTGGTGGCTGTGAGACTGACCTTGGGGTAAATCCAGTAAATGCCTCAAAGGTCCATTGTATTAAAGAAGGACCTAGCTCTGGGAGATTACAAAGTATACTGCACCCCCACTCCTTATCAATTGGACAAATGCTGTAAATTACACTCACAGTCACTGATCAAAAACCCCATATCTCAGAAATATAAATCACTTGGCCAAATCCAAGTCCTTCTAAGTAATAAGACTATCTAAATAATTTGCTCTGACATCATACAGATGAGGATTCCTATACAAGCTGCTAAGGGAGGCTTAATACATCATAAAATTACTGAGGCCCAGCTAAGATTCCTAAAGCATAATGATCCTTTAGTACTCATTATAATAACCCTGTATGACAAGGCAGGTATTTCTACAAAGTCCCCTTTTAAAGATGAAAAAATTAAAGACCAATGAGATTATATGACTTGTTCAAGAACATAAGGAAAGAAAATCAGTAGTTGATCCAGGATTACAAACTGGGTCCCATGACTCCTAAATGCAGCATTTCCATTCCCTATGGTTCTGTCAATGAAGTAGAGACAATTGGAATACTACCTCTTGTTTTCTTTTGCCACCAAGTCATGCGCTGAATTGAGCATAGGAAGGAGACTGGCCTGTGATCCTTCTGCCATGATCTTGGACTTAATCAGATGATTACAACAACATTTTAGGGAAGCCGTATCACGGGTCTGTCTGATCTTGGTTCTAGCTTTCCTTTTCTAAGTGTAGTGATCTACTGAGTCAATGACCCCCACACCACACCATTGAAGGCAATTAAATGAGAGTCTATACTCGGATAACTTTATCCACTGAAACCATCACCTTTTGAATCAATTGGTCAGAGATTAAGATAGGACAGAAAAGTTCTAAAGAACGGGAAGGAGTTTTAATCACCCTCTGCAGGTCTTGTATAAAACAGCAAACTAGTTTAAAACCCAGGCATTTGAGCAGATTGTCCTACAGAATCCTTCATCTAAAGCCCTCAGAAAGAAATCTCTTTGGCAGGTGGAGGGAAGAAAAGTCACTGCCTCCATGTCTCAAGGAGAACTCATGAAGGTCCCACAAAAGGAAGAAAATTATGACTTCCAGGAGCAGTGAGTTACCCCATTTTGCTACTTATGCTCTAAGCTTGATCTCACTTTCCCCTTGGACTCTGTATTATTTGTATGAGACCACTTGAACCTGGGAAGAAACTATGGTTCTCAGCTTCCTCCTCTTGTGTCATTATGGTGGCATGTGAAGGCATTCCTAGATATTTTTTGTCTGTCCAGAGCCACAGAGTATAAACAAGAATTAGAGAATTAAATGTTGATTCAAGCTATCATCGGATCTAGCCCAAAGACTGTCTCTTTGTACTAGTATTATTAATAGGGATAGATAACCCTTAGTGCTTTGTAAGGCATGTGCTATTATTATCCCCATTTTATAGGTATGAAAACAGAGACTGTGGAGGCTAAGTGACTTGTCCAAGGTTGCACAGTTAATGTGTATCTGAGAGGCAGGATCAAACTTAGTTCTTCCTAACTCCAAATCCAGTGTTGCATCCACTAAGGCACTGGCTGACTATACCAGATGAGCCAACTTTAGTTTCTTAGAGAAAGAAGCAGAGATACATGATAGTACCACACCCTAAGTCACCCAAGGGAAATTCCAACTCCATTAAAATCCAGCATCCTGTCTGTTAGTTTCTCTCTGAGTCAATTAGGCTGCTTCCACAGGAGTCAAGGTAAAAGAAAATTTAGACAAAGTCTACTGACAAATCCAAAATCCATCAATCCAAGGAAAATCTTTGGTGAAATGGTCAGTTTGTTTGAGGCTGAAACCAACCAGCAATTTGATGTGATAATCAAGACAACCCAGCATGCCACTTATTTGACTGATCCCCCGTCCCCTTCAACTGGTTGCTTGTTGTCATGGTGACAGCCATTGAAAGGTATTGCTTTGGGGAGTGAACAGCCAGCTCTGGGAACTGAAGCCCAAGAATGTGCTTGACTCATATGGAGAGGAAAAATGAATTCCAGAATGAACACACAAGCTAGTGTTTTATCTGTTGGCATATTTGCAAGGAAAGTTGGGAAGGAGATAAAGGATAATTGCCCATTTACAACAGGATGCAGCAACTTTCATCTCTATTCCTTTGTTTACAGGCAGCAGCAGCTCTAGATTTCCAAATGAGCAAAATGAGGAATGATTCTGAGTGAGCAATGATGCTAAGGCATATAGTTTTTGTCTGCAATCCCAGATGCCTGGTTAATTACTGCAATCTAAAACCACAGCAAGATGTGTCATACATTGATATCACCCACTTACCTATAGGGCATTCAGTCACAATTTCTTCTAATGCTCAAACAATACCTTTAAGAATTTTTTACTTAGTCCAGGGTTAGCCCAAATCAGCATAAAGAGTTTGTTCAATAAAAACTACTGAATAGTTCAAGTCAGTGATAAGAGTTTTCTCTAGGAAGTATATGAGTAGCCTATTATTTAATTTATTAATAACATTACCCTACTTCCTTATACGACCTCAGGACCCTCTTATACTTGAGGATCCAGAAAGTTATCCCAAATTTGAGGTACTTTGTGAGTTATAATACTTCTCAAATCATACTTCACAAGCCCCTAGTGTAGTGTTTATGTTCATTTGTAAGCCAAAGGACACACTTAGAATAGTTCAAAGCAAAGACAAAATGAGAAAATAAAGTAATAAAATAACAGAAAAATTCATAATAAACTTTGAGCTACTCACCTTCCCATAAATATTCAGGCCCTCAAAGGGAAGAATAGCCTTTTATAGGGATCATACATGGAGCATAGACATGAAGGAAACAGGTGTGACTAATGGACCCATGTAGAGGGACAGTGCTTCCACTATTGCAGAGATGTCATTTATTAGTTAAGTAATCTCATTGTTCTCTTCTGTCCTCAAGAGTTTCTACTAGATATTGTATCTCCTGCCATTCCCTTTTGGTATTATATACATTGGCATACAATGGTTAACAGATGTCTATCTATCTTTAGATTGACCTAATACACAATCCACAATCTATCAGGGATGCTGTGGTTAGTAAGCCTCTCTTTGTGGAAGTCTACAGTTCTCTCAGTCAACTCCTTTAATAAATAGCTATGAAATTCTTCCCTTCAGTCATGGGAAGAAGGTTCTTTTTCACTTCTATACCCTCTCACAGAAGGTAGTTTATTCTTTGAACTATACCCTTTCCTTATTTCTCTGACTCTCTCAGTTCAACTCTCTTCTGACCTGTGGTCAAAAACCTACTTAAGTCATTAGTTCTTATCATGTCACCCAACTGAAGCAAGTATTTTTAGAGCTCCATTTCATCAAATGGGAAACTTGCTAGGTAAAACTGTGTCAAGAAAATTGTTTTCTTTTCCCTGTCCATCCCCTTTCCAATCATGTGCCTCAGTCCTATGCAAATCACAATGGTTGAGCTGCTTAGAGAATATTAAAAAGTCTGATAACCCTTGTCTGACTTTCCCCTAGCAACAAATCACATCCTGTTATTTCTCTGATCTTTCTATATTTGAATTTCTCTTTTGTGCTTCCTTATAGTTATGAATGCCCTCTGGCCTCAAAATACTAGAAAAACATTATAAAGGAGGATGTCAGCCTTATGTCATGCTACACAAACTACTGATGACTAAACACGTCCCATTCTTTCTTACCTACGCATTTCATATTTGAAAAGATCTTACCTCACCTTTCCACTAATTGAATTCCTACCTATCCTTTAAAGTCTATTTCAGTCATACCTTTCTTCATGAAGTTTTCCTTGAGTTCCCAATACAGGACATTTCCATTTTTACCTTTAACAAGGCACTTTGCTTTCATCGATGTGGTGTGCTTATCATGTATATTTTTTGTACCATAGTTTTTATGTTTTATACCCTGCACTAGACTACAAATCCCTTTACAGCAAATGCCAGCTTTTATCTGAATGCTGTTGTTTCCCCTTGAGCTAGACACCATACAGTAAGTTGGCTTTTTTTTAAAGGTCTGAATCTATAAAGGCCTGTATAAAATTCCCAATGTGGAAACTGCCTCTACCAATGTGGATAGGCAAGTTATCCATAATTTATATTCTCAGAAATGTAGCTGGTACACTATGAGGTTAAGTGGCTTCCCCACAATCACACAGCTAGCATATGTCAATATTAAATACCTCATAGATACTTAATAAATATTTACTGAATTGATTAAAACAGAAAAGATACTTTTAACTACAATAAGAAGGATTTAGAAATGAAATAAAGAACTTCCTATCAATACACTCCAGTGATTTAACATGAGAACATGTTGTCAAGAGAGATGTGATTTCCAACCTTCAAGACTTTCAATATAAAATTATTCTTGCACAATTAAAAGTCTGTTTGAACACTAGGGCTCCAACTTTGAAAGACAACTCTGGTCAATACAATTATCGACAATGATTTCAGAGAACAAGTGATTGAGAATGCAACCCTACCTCCCCCCTACACCATCTTCCCATAGAAATGTGTTGAACTAAGCCTGAAGACTGAGGCATACATTTTTCAACATGGCTAATATGGGAAATTTTTTGGTTTCCCTATACATAATTGTTTCATTTGTTTGTTTTTTCATCCAGCGGAGGGAGGTAGTAGAAAAGAAATAGTAAATAAACACTTGTTTATAAATAAAAGGAAAATAAGCACCAAGAAAGAAAGTTGAGGCTCTCCTAAATATTATCAGTGATCACATAAGTTCATATTAAGTTAATAGAGAAAACATTAACACAATAGAGAAACATAAAGTTCATGGAATAATAAGAAAAAATCCAAATCAGAAAACCTCCACTGCCTCAGGGGCATGTTTATACTTTTGAGGGAGGCACTTCAATAAGTTAGTCAATAAACATTTCTTTAGATCCTCCTATAAGCCAGGTACTACGCCAAGGGATATCACAGTCCAGCACAACTGCTGCGATACATTACATGGAGGCAAAAGGGTAAAGACATCTGTTTAACCAAGAAGTTTATCCCAAAGGCAATAAGAGAGGGGAGAATGGGTGAGAAGTACTAAGAACAGATTCAAGTTGAGAGCATGACTAAGTC
This sequence comes from Pseudochirops cupreus, assembly GCA_028627135.1. Lineage (NCBI taxonomy): Eukaryota > Metazoa > Chordata > Mammalia > Diprotodontia > Pseudocheiridae > Pseudochirops > Pseudochirops cupreus. Next base: position 475,591,494 of record CM053581.1, read on the forward strand.
CAAGACATGATCTTCTATCAGGATTCAGTCCATATAGCACAGGAGGCAAGATAAGGCTGTAAAGTGCCAAAAGGATCAGACCAAGATTGTTTACCAATTTCCACTCAAGGAACCATAGGAGACTGACTAAAGTCAGAGGGCACTCTGTGAAGTAGAAGCAACAGAGAAGGCACTTGTTTTCCAAAGGAATGCTGAAGGGCATCTGCTTTTTAAGTCCACATCACCCATGCAAGGCTGATGATCATCAGCTGGTACCTACAGAATTCATTTATGACTCCAAGTACATTTCTATTAAACTGAACTCCATGGGACCTCTACAATGTTGCAACAACGTGAAATTCAGTTAAAAAGAAGATCCAGCTAGAAATCTGATTTCCAATTTGCAAGATATTAAGAGAAACAAAGCTTATAGGGACTACTTGTAGTGAATTAGCAAGTGAAAAAAATTTGCTTTGGCCCTAATAGGAGAAGAAGGAAAATATCATGCACCCATCACCCCCACCCCATCCTCTTCCTTCTCAAGCTCTGGCATCAGAATATCATAATCTTTTATTACTCAAAAAGGCCTCAGTGATCATCAAATACAACACCTTTATTTTATAGATAAGCAATCTCAGAGCTTAGAGAAAATAAGTGATCTATCTAAGCTCCTCAAGCATTTATTAATTGCTTACTATGTGGTAGCAACTGCTAAGCAAATACAAGTGAAAAGAAAGACAGTCCTAGAACATACATTGTAATAGGGAAGACAACACATAAAAGGAAGCAGAAAGGGCAGTGGAAGTGGGAACGGTACCCAGCATGGGGCCATGATGGAAGAGTCAAGAGTTCAGTACAGTTGGAAATGAAGAAAAGGATGCCCCAGCACTCTCATTCAATGCAGGTTCTAGGAGGAGTCATCTAAGCTGGGGAGTGGGGCCCACAGGCAGAGGGCAATTCCAAGGTATGAATTATAGGGTGAAAGTGATCTTCTAAGATGAAGAGGCTTCTGAGGCATTTATAAAGAAATCTGTAGGAAGTCATAAAGTAGGTTAGAAGCAGAGATGATGTTAATTAGGTCAGCAGAAGGAGGAAAATATTCCCAAAATTGAGAATACACAGTGTAAGTCCATGAATAGAGGGAGATGCCATGATGAGTTAAGGGAATGATTCAGTTTGACTGGGCCATAGAGAATATGATGAAAAAAGGGTATATGTAAAATGATGGGATAAATGTAGGCTGCTAAGGGTCTTAAAATTCAGGTGAGGGGGTTTATATTTTATCCTAAAGGTAATATGGAACAATTGAATGTTTTTAACAAGAGAATAACCTGATCAGATGCATGCATTAGGTCATAGATGTGTGCATTTTGGTAGCTATGTGAAGGATGAAGAGGGAAGAGATTATAGACTTGGAAATCTTAATAATATGAAAATAATAATATAATGTAAATATAATAACACTGGGAGGATGTTATATCCCAGTCAAAAGGTGATGAGGGCACACACACTAATAAAATTAGAAAGGAGGAAATGAACCTTTTAAGAATACAGAGTTAATAGAACTTGACAAATTATTACATTTGGAGAGTAAGAAATGGTTGCAATATTTTGAGACTATGTTACTAGGAGAATAGTGACATTATGGACAAAAAAGAGGTGGTCAGAAGGAAGAACGGTTTCAGGAGAGAGAATAGTTATTTTTAGAAATTTTGAATTTTGAATTGAGGTATAAGTAGGATATACAGCTAAGTTATACATCAGACATTTGGAGACGTGGAAGAGATTGGCCCTAAATATTTGGGAAGCATCTACAGGGAAGTAGTAAGTGAAGCCATGGATGAATTATCAAGGGAGAAAGTATAGAGAAAAGAAGAGAAAGACAAGAAAAAAGACCAAAGATTGATTCTTGGGGAACATTTACACTTGGTAAGGCAAGAGAAGAAGTGTTAAGAACAATAAAGTAGAATATGAAAGAGTGGTCAGTCAGGTAGGAAGTATACTAGCAGGGAATAGTTTCACAGAAGTCAGAGGAGAAGAAAGTAACAAGAAAAAAAGAGAAATGAATAGTTCCTAATCCTTCAAAAAGCTCAAGGAAAACAAGAACTGAGAAAATACCATTAGATTTGGAAGGGTGGGACACTGGGTGACCTTGGACAGAATAGTTTCTGCACAATTGTGGGGACAGAAGCATGAGTTCATGGGGTTGAGGAACAATTGGGTTCTACTGAAGTGGAGGCAGTGAATTTAGTCTATGCTTTCCAGAAATTCAGACATGAAAGGGCAGAGATAAAGGACAATAGCTTAAGGAGACAGCAAGATCAAAATAATTTTTTAAGGTTAGAGGAGAGTTCAGAATGTGTGTAGATAAGGCCATGGGAAAGAAAAGATTTAAATTGTGAGACAGACAGAGAGAGGGAAACAGAGAGAGAGAGAGAGAGAGAGAGAGAGAGAGAGAGAGAGAGAGAGAG
>CM053581.1:475594443-475610738 GCA_028627135.1 Pseudochirops cupreus
TTTTTTCATCAAGAATCCTTGAAAGTCCTCTATTTCACTGAATGACCATATTTTCCCCTGAAACATTATACTCAGTTTTGCTGGGTAGATGATTCTTGGTTTTAATCCTAGCACCTTTGATCTTCAGAATATCATATTCCAAGCCCTTCTATCTCTTAATATAGAAGCTGCTAGATCTTGTGTTATCCTGATTGTGTTTCTGCAATATTAAATTGTTTCTTCTTGGCTGCTTTCTCCTTGATCTGGGAACTCCAGATATATATATGTATATGTGTGTGTGTGTGTATATATATATATATGTGTGTGTGTATATATGTATATATACATATATATATGTATATATATGTGTGTGTGTATATATATATATATATATATATATATATATATATATATATAAAATCAGGGCAATTTTGCTTGATAATTTCTTGAAAGATGGTGTCTAGAATCTTTTTTTATCATGGCTTTAAGGTAGTCCAATAATTTTAAAATTGTCTCTCTCAATCTATTTTCCAGGTCAGTGGTTTTTCCATTGAAATATTGCATATTTGGGGAGGCTAGGTGGCACAGTGAATAAAGCACCAGCCCTGGAGTCAGGAGGACCTGAGTTCAAATCCGGCTTCAGACATTTGACACACTTACTAGCTGTGTGACTTCGGGCAAGTCACTTAACCCCAATTACCCTCTACACCCCCCAAAAAAAAAAGAAAAAGAAAAAAAAGAGAGAGATTGCACATTGCCTTCTATTTTTTTCATTTGTTTGGATCTGTTTTATAGTATCTTGATTTCTCATAAAGTCATTAGTTTCCATTTGCTCTAATCTAATTTTGAAGGAATTATTCTCTTCAGTGAGTTTTTGAAATTCCTTTTCCATCTAGCCAATTTTGCTTTTTAAGGCATTCTTCTCCTCATTGGCTTTTTGAGCCTCTTTTTCCATTTGAATTAATCTATTTTTTAAGGTGTTATTTTCCTCAGTCAGGTTGTTGACTCTCTTTTCATGATTTCTTGCATCATTCTCTTCCATTCTCTCATCATTTCTCTTCCCAATTTTTCCTTCACTTCTCTTACCTGATTTTCAAAATCCTTCTTGAGCTCCTCTATGGCCTGTAACCAATTCATATTTTTCTTGGATGCTTTTGGTGCAGGAGTTCTGACAGTGTTGTCTTCCTCCTGACCCATGCTTTGATCCTTTTTGTCCCTAAAAAGGAATCTAAAGTTTGATTGCTGTACTGGCTTTGCTTCCTTTGCTTGCTCATCTTGCCACTCAATTACTTGACTTTTGAGCTCTTTGCCACAGTAGAATTCTGCTTCCAGAGACGAGAGCTTTGTCCCAAATTGCTGAGGTTTTCACAGCTGCCAGAGTTATTAGTTGGGTGCCCTCTCTGAAGCCTCCACAAGCTCTGGCCCACTGGCCACACACCCTAGGACCTCCACCCAAGACAGCAATCCAGATCCAAGCAGGTTAAAGCAAGAGTAATTACCCTCTGAATGGTCATTTGGTCCCCCTACTATCTGCAGGCCAGGAACTCTGAAGCAGCCATGCAGCAGCAGCTACATGGCCACCACCTCCACCACTTCTCACCCCAGGGGCAGGGGCTGGTCCCACTACTTGTCTCCCGCCCCCCCCCCCCAGTTCTAACAGAGTTCCACACTGGCCTTTTACTTTGTCTTTGGCATTTATGGATTGATAATTCTGGAAACCACTACTGCTGCTGGTGATCCACTCTCCTGAAGTCAGCTCCAGCCACTGCTGGTTGGCGCCACCCTGGGGCTAAAACCATGAGCTCATGAGGGGCTGGGCTCTGCTCCCTGCGTGCTGAGATGGGCCCTTCCTGTTGGCCTGCTGAACTACCTTCAGAGGGAGATTTGTTTCTCTTTGTCACTTTGTGAGTTCTGTAGCTCTAAAATTTGTTTAGAGTCATATTCTATAGGTATTTGAGATGTTTATGGGGGGAGCTCATGAAGTTTTCCTTCTTCTATGCTACCATCTTGGCTCCACCTCCCCCCCCATGAAAACTATTTTGCAAGCATGAAACAGCCATATGTCAGCTATTGCTATTATTACCAACTGTGTATACTTATCTACTTTTATTTTGACTGAATAACCTTGTTTTCTGGTTTTAATACTCTAACTAGCCAAACCTACATTGGCTCTTGATGAGATGTTGCTGATAAAAAAAGGTGACTGTTTAAACAATGGAGCCCACTCTCTTTTCCATTTGTAAACTCATGGGGTCAACTCTCCCTGTCTTTATAGGCTATACAAATACCTTGACTGAATTTCACTAGGTGTAGTGGAGGCAGAAAAGAGTATAAGGGACTACAAAGCCACATCTCATATCTTTCAATTCCAAACTAAACAGGAAAAACCCAAATTTCTAATAATTCTACACATTATATTTCCATACTACTTAGGGAAAATAAAGATTCTTTAAGAGGCAGACTAAGATGTTCTGAGTTCTGCGTGTTTTCTCTATCCATAAAGCTCCAAACAACCTCAATATTTGCTCCATGCTTGAAGGCAATGTATGGTGTCAAAGGCTGAACCTAGCAAAACACCCCTTCTATACTGTAAGCTCCAATCATTGCAATATGTTCTGTTTTCAACTGAAAGTTTAATCACTGAATGACTTAAAACTTTCACTTAAGGGGGGAAAAATGGCTACTCCAGATTTTATCAAATAATGTTAGTGGAATTTTTTTAGGTGGGAGTACAATACCTAGGCAGATCTACAGATCATGCCACTCATTTTCTCTTTCTCCTCACTCCAGTCCCCCCTTCACTCCTCCCATACATCATCATATACAGTATGAACAGATTGAATTGGTTCTTAATATTGTCACAGACTTTAAAATTAATGACTCCCAGCAACATAGTGTATCCCATAGCTTTTTTTTTAGCCAAAACCACTTCTTTAAAATTCTTCTCTTTATTATGTCTAAATGCTTCATGATTTTAAATTTTAAAAGTGGTCCCTGCCCTCAAGTAACTTCCTGTCAGTATCAACCTCTTGGGTTCTGATCAACTGACTCTCAGTTCCTGATCTAGTGAGAATGCAATAAAAGCACTGAGTCTAGGGAAATTTTAACATATCTTGAAGCAACTTAAAAGACCTTAAAGTACTGTGTCTTATTCAACATTTCTGGTGAAGGTGTAATGATTTTAGGAGAACAACTAAAACAGTGATAAAAAAGAAAAGGCACACATTGTGAACATCTGATTATCTAACAATTTACTGAAGCCTTTACTAGAGCTTAGCTTTGAGCAAAAGAAAGGATTCATTGAGAATCCATCTCCTGCCTTTGCACAGGCTTTCATACGTACCTGGAAAGCTCTCCCTCCTCACCTCACTTCCATCTCCACCTCTTTTTTCTTAATCCTCTCACCTCCTCCCCCACCCCAATTCATTCACCAATATCAAAATATATACACATAGATAGGCAGAGATAAATATGTGCACATGCATATGTGTATTTATATAGACATATGTACACATAGAAGCCAATACTTTCATACCTGTAATATGCATATATATGTATATAAACACACATTATGCATGCATATATGGTATTTGTTTACCTGTTTCTATGTTATTCCACTCTTTTCCTCACTTTGTAAGCTCTTTAAGGGACTTTTGATTTTTATCTTTGTATTCCCACTTCCTACTATTGTGCCTAACATGTTGTTAGGGAGTTACTAAATGCTTGTTGAACTGAATTGAATTGAGTGTATGCATTTGAGCAACCCGTTTCTCAAGGAAGGTATGAGTCGGGCATCTAGTGATTTCAGAGAAGGAAATTTTACATAGACCAGTGCTCTTTATTAATGTGAGATATATTTTTCCAATGGAGCAGAAAGCAAGAAGGAATTGCACAGGGTGGTCAGCATGAATAACCTCATTAATTTTCAGATCCTTTTCTGGACACATCATTTTCATATTGTGATCACATCTTCTTAATTCCCCCAATATCAGACATGATACTATTCAAATGTAAGTCAAGTCCAACTCTATTGTATCCCATTGCCTTTCACACTCCAACAAGAAATATCAGTTAGAATAATCACACTCAAACAGCTGCCACTCTATTTCTGGCTCTCATCACTTCTCACCTGAACTGCTGCAATAACCTTCTCATTGGTCTTCTGGCCTCAGGCTTCTCTCCTTTCCAACCCATCTTCCACACAGCTTGCGAAAGTGACCTTCCTAAAGCACAAGTCTGACCATGTCACTTTCCTACTCAATAAACTCTCATGGACTTCTATTTCCCCCAAACTGCCCTGTTTGGCCTTCAAAGTCCTTCATCTGGTTCCAAATAACTTTCCCTTCACACACTTTTTGATCCATTCAAACAGAATTTCTTATCATTCCCTACACATGAAATTTCATTTCTCATCACCACTCCTTTGCACAAACTATCTTTTATTCCCAGTATGTATCTTATTTTTCCCTCAACATTCAGCTCAAAGACCACCTTCTACATGAAGTCTCTCCCAGATGAGTATGCGTCTCCATCAAAAAAAATTACTTTAAATTACTTTTTGTATATATATGGTGGTGGTGGTGGTGGTGGTGGTAGTACATGTGTATGTGTGTGCATCAAAGTACTGTACAGTAGTAGCAGAAGAATGTAGGATAGACTAGAATGGGAGGGACTTAGGGCAGTGAGACCAATTAAGGAAGTAGTGATGATTGGATAAGCTATAATAGTAGCTGTAGAAGTGAAAAGGAGTGGGGTATAAGAATTGTGGAGTTAGAAACCGCAAGATTTGCAACTGACTGAAAACATGAGGTGAGGTGAGCAAGAATTCAAAGATGACACCAAGATAAGTAACCTAGGAGACTGGAAGAATGGTGGTGCTTTTGACAGAAATGGGGAAGTTTGGAAGAGACACAAATTTTGGGATAAAGATGAGTTCAGTTTTGTGCATAGTTTGAGCCAACTCCTGGACATCCAGTGTGAGATGTCTGATAGACAACTGTTGATGGAAGACTGAAGCTCAGGAAAAAGACTTGGGTTAGATATGTAGATTTGTGAGTCATTGCAATAGAGATAATAATTAAATTCATGTAAGCTGATGAGGTCACTTGGGGAGAAAGAGTGTAGAGGGAAGAGAGAAGACCCAGGACAGAGACTTTGCGAAACACTCAGGAGGAGTGGTATAGATGATGATGAATCAGGAAAGGAGAAGGAGAAAGAGCAACTGGACAGTAAGGATGAGGACAAGGAAGAAACAGAACTTAGGTAAACCAGAATATTTAGGAGCATAGAGTGGTCAGCACTGTCAAATACAGCACATAGATTCAGAAAGATGAGGACTGGGAAAAGACCACAAGATTTCATAATTGTGATCATTAATAATTTTGGAGAGAACATCAATTAGGTGATGAAGCCAGAAATCAGAGTAAAATGAGTCAAAGGAGACATGGCCATGTTTGAAGGCATTAAGGAAAGAATCAGCAAATGGGGAGAAGATGAGATCAGAGAAGAAGAAGGAATGGTTTTTGGTTACTGACCAAGAGCACTTTTAGAGGGGTTGATTTTGACCTTGGTGAGGAGAAGGACTATTTCATTGTCTGAAGCAGTGGGAATGATAAGAGTAGGGGATGATGTCAAGGGGTTTTGAGATGAAGAAAATAGTAAAAAAAAAAAAAAGAAAAAAGAAAAAAAAAGGATTGCTACTAGAGAATTTGAGATAGCTGAAACATTCCAGATTATCTACTTCAACCCCCTTGCTTGACTGTTGAGGAACTTGAACATTAGAAGGATTATATGATTTAACAAAGCTCACACAACAAGTGCTGACCAGGTGACAACTCACAGGTAGATCTATTGACTCCCATTCAAGTACTCCTTCAAATACACCCTGAGTTTCCTAACAAGTCTGTCAGTCTTTCTTTTCTTTTCTTCCCTCTAATTCATACTATACAACACTGCCCAGCTAATATTCCATTTGTGCATGTCACACCAATGCTTTTTTAAAAAAAAGAACCCATTGGTGGCCACCAAACTGTCTTCAGGATAAGTCCAAACCTCTACAACCTGGCTTCAATTGACCTTTTCAACTATATCTTATACTCCTCCCCTTTATGATCCATTTATTCTACAGGGGTATCCCTAAATCTGGACACACAGGAAATCTCATTAACTGTGCATATTTTCAAGAAATTAAATGAATGAAATTTTCAACATTTTATTTAATTAGCATAAATTTTAGCTGTGACAATTTCATATGGAATAAAAGCTTTCATTAGCTATTGTGGACTATTTTCCATATTTATGGAAGAGATTAATTTAATTTAATTAATTAATGAGATTTCCTATGTGTCTCCTATGTCTTCCTATGAAATCTTATTTATGTTAATTTAATAAAATGTTGAAAATTTCATTCATTTCATTTCTTGAAAATATGCATAGTTAATGAGATTTCCTATGTGTCCAGACTTTAGGGACACCCTGTAGACAGTTTGCTTTGTGTACTGTTCCTTGAGTACACCATGATCATTCCTGTCTCTGGCTTTACTGATGCCATTCACCATCTTTGGATGCCAAAACACCAGCATCTTTCTAGTCTCCCAGGTTCATAACTTTGGCAATATCATTGCCTTTACATTTTTTCTTTCTTTGTATATACAATCAGTTGCCAAATAGTAGTTTTCTATTTATATCTCTGTATCAACAATGCAGTATTCACAATGCCTACAGTAACTATAAGTATGCTGATATGGTTATTAATCACAAAATGTAACAGGCTCTCTACATGAGAAATATAGCTAGAGCATTTATGTAAATACCAGAAAACTGAGTCCCAAAACCAGAAAGTCAAAGCCAACACAGTAGTTACGAAGTTGGCACATGCAGGTAAAGTAGTAAACACCCACATTCTCAAGCCTTCAAAACAGGACAGGCTACCTCAGGCAAAGATCCTTCTCTCCTCACAACAACTGCTTAACATCCAGGCAGCTTGCTCCCAGCAGCTCCATCTCCCCTCCTCTCCCACCCACCCCCCAGCAGTTCCCATCCCTGGCAGTCCTCAGTAGGAGTCCTTAGCAGAGATTCTGGCAGGCTCAAAAAAAAGGAGTTCATGCCACAACCCCAGCTGCTGCCTCTGCCGCTGCTTCCAGTCACCAGCACACGGACATTAGCTTGGTTCCAGCTTTCTCTTCCTCTACCCCTTCTTGCTACATCAGCAAGTTCAACAGGCATGGAAGATCTTCAAATCCCAGTATCATTACAATCTCTTATCCAACCTCTTCTCTAAACTCACATAGACACTCCCTTGGTTCAAGCCCTCATCACCTCTCTCTCTTAGACCACTGGAATGACCTCCTAATTGGTCTTCTGCAATTAAATCCATCCTCTTCACTGCTGATGAGACAATTTTCCTTAAGTATAAATCTGACTAAACTCCATTGGTCCCCTATCATGTCTAGCATAAAATATAAACCCCTCTGTTTGCCTTTTAAAGCCCTTCACAACTTGTCTCCAACATAACTTTCCAGAATCACTGCTAGTCTCTTCTCCACACTTTATGGGCCAGTCAAATGGCTTTCTTTCTATTCCTTACACATAAGACTTTATTTCCTGCCCTGGTGACTTACTGGTCACCCCCCATACCTATAATGCATTCCACACTTACCTCTGTATCAAAGAATCCCTTATTTGCTTCAAGATAGGGCTAAAAAAAACTTCTACATGAAATCTTTCCTGATGTACTCAACTGATAGAACCTTCCTCCATAACTCCCTTGATTGAACTATCTTGTGTTTTTTTTTATTCTATGTTTATTCATACAGAAGATAATATGGTGCAGTAGATAGATAGCCAAACTCAAAGGTAAAAATACTTGGATTAAAATCCTACCTCTGAAACATACTGGGAAAGTTTCTCAAGTTTTAAATGCTGAAAGCAACTAAGTCTGTAAGTTACACAGAAAGTACCAACATTCATTCGTAGAGAAGGTAGCCTCAGTGGGAGTTCCCTATACTAACAAAATCACCCTATCCCTATGTACATGTTGTCTCTCCTAAGAGAATGGCAAGCAGAGATCATTTAATTTTGTCTTTGTATCCCCAGGGTCTAGCACAGATTAGTTCCTGGCACACATTAGTACTTAACAAATACTGGTTGATTCTGTGCATTCATTCATGCCCATCCCCAGCCAATCTACTAGTCCTTCAAGTTCAACATCAATCCATTTCTCATCACTCTAGTTCACATTTATTTTTTCCTTATTCTGAAGTTGTATAGCACTTACTGTTGGTACATTTGACATTTACTGTGAAATAACATAATAAAAAAAATCTGATTTCATCCCCATCCTACCTCAAAGATCTTATTGAAAGTACCCAGCAGGTTAATGTAGATAATCCTTCAATGCTCCTGTGCTGGAAACTTACTTAGCCGCACCCCATATCCACGTAATTATTCAACCAGGACGTTGACTTTCCTTATATTTGCTTTATATGAAACATCTAAAATTTTCTCTTTAATTTTCTACTCTTTGCTCCTGTAAGAACGCATTTTGGACAGATTCAAAAAAGATAAAACACATCTGTAGAATAGCTCAAATTTATCAGAGTTTCCTGAGTTATTTTAATACACATTCACAGCAGTATCATTACTCTTTGAGACCTATTCAATGATAATTGTATATATGTATATGAAAGATAATACATATATTCTGAGTTCTGTGGTATAAAAGCATGATACATAGTCCCAGCCCTTGAGTATATTAGTCTTTTAGGAGAGACAAGGCATATATACAATGTGGTAAGGTACCAAGAAATAACATTAAGAGCTCATAGAATCACAAGTCAGGCAATTTATTACTCATAGGCATGCAAGTATATGGCTCACTGTCCTTTCAGTCCCATAGGCAAGCAAGAATGGTGGCTATGTACAGAAAGTTGTATGCATAATCCATTCTAGATCCCAGATCTATGGTTCTCTGCTCTTGTATCTTATTGTTGTTGCTAGGCAGGTTCACAGAGGCAGTTAATCTGTAGTGGTCTGGAATATAACCCCCACTCCTTTTATTGATCACAAGGGCATTGTAATTAAGGAAATTTCTTCTACTCTTGCGTAACTTGACTAAATGAAGTTTGTTAAACTGTTTTTGATGAATAGAATGTTGAATTTCTTGCTTAAATGTAGCTTAAATTCCTGGTACATAGATAAGTCAATCAGTGGATAACCAATGCATCAATTCTATCAGCTGGGGTCTAGTTATTCTAGCAATAGAACAGTATTCACAATAAAAAGCAAAAATATAATGGAATGTGTGACATAAATCTTAAACTTGGATTTTAAAAAATAACACCACAAATATAAAATGGGGGGAATGATTAGACAGTAGTTTTTAGAGAAAAAAGATCTAATGGTGAAATGCAATCCCTATATGTGTATTCGATGTTATCTTAGACTACATTCAGAGAGGTATAGCTTCCAGGGGAGGAGAGGGGTAGAAGAGGTGATGGTAGCACTGTACCCTGCCCTGGCCAGACTATATCTGGTGGACTGTGTGTTTAATATTGGGGACTATAGGTAGGAAGGATATTGATAAGTTAAAGAGACTCATCCAGAGGAACATAACTAGAATGCTGAAGGGCCTGAAGTCCATGTCATATGAAGATTGGTTGAAGAACCTGAAACATTTAGCCTGGAGAAAAGAAGATAGCAGAAAAGAAGAAGTGAGAACTCTTTTTAAGTATCTGATGTGCTGCCATGTAAAAGACTAGTTCTGTTTTCTCCAGAGGGCAGAGAAACAGAAACAATGAATACAAGCCTCAAAAGAGGCTACAAATTTAGGTCTAATGTTAGGGGAAAAACTTCCTAACATTTAGAGCTATATGTAAGCAGCATGGACCACCTTAGGAAAGAGTACACTTCTCCAAAGCAAAGGCTGATGTGTTCTAATGGAAATTCCTTTTTGAGTATGGCTTGGACTAAATGATTGTTGAGGTTCCTCCCAACTCACAAATTCTGTGATTCTGTGAAAGCTCAGAGTTAAAATCTCAAAGGACCTTAGAGTTCATTGAGTGTAATCCCCTCATATATACCTGGGGCAACTAGGGCCTTGGGAAAGTAAATGAGTTACACATAGGTGGGACAACGGCAAACTTTGAACTCGGGTTCTCTGACTTCAGATCCATCACTTTTGCCACTGACATTGTGGTGCCATCCTATAGGCACAGCATGAGGCACCAGGGATTCAGAGTCTAAAACAGAAACTGTCCCTGCCGTCAAGAAGTTTCAAACTCTACTGGAATTTCTGTATTCTTATTAGCATTAAATGAATGGCACCTTCAAAAATCAGAGCTTGGATTAATGGACACAGAGTCAGCTGCCAAGCCCAGATGCCCCAGGTTCAAGGCCTACTTCTGACATGTAATGCTACATGAACTTGAATAAGTCACTTAACTTCTGATGCTCTAGGCAACTCTCTAAGACTATAAGCAGCAAAGTAGGCGCTGATTTGCATTGAGAGAGTAATTATCTCACCAGAAAGGGTCCTATCTTAGTGAAATCACAGACCCAATACCTATTCTATCCAAAAACCTGGTAAGTCTACTGATACTGCCCTCCTTGCATGCACATTTGGTAAATTGAGTCACATTGGTAAACCAAGTCTAGTATTGGCCCTTCTCTGAAATTCGTAAGACCTTCTTCCACTGAGGGCAATTTTTTTTAAAGTCAGTCAATTCATTACAGAAATGAACTATTCTATAACTTCATTGATTTTATATTCTTTTATGGAGCACATCTCATCTATTTAAAAAGAAAACTAAAACAGAAATGATGCCCAGGGATTCACTCTCCTGTCCTGCTTTCATTCCATGTCTTCAAGTTCACTCACTGCTAATGTGTCTGGAAGGACTGCGTCTAGAATAAAAGAACACAGAATTTGTGTTTGTCATTCCAAGAAGCTTCCCTGGATGGCTCTCCTTCTGATGAAGCCCAATTGATGCGACCTGAATCCTTTTATACACGGGAACAGCAGACCGGAAATCTCTGTGCTTGTCCTTCATTGGCCTTACTATACACTGTCATTAAAAGTCTTCACATGAAGAAGGCAATAAAGTCCTAATGGTGACTGAGAAAGGATCCTATTACTTTGATTCTTCCTCTTTTTTTAATATTCAGTGTGCATTTTGCAGAAGCCTAGACCGATTTTTAAAAACTGCTAGAAATGTTTGAAATCCCACTGCATGTGTAAACGTATACCTTATGAATATTTAGTACCTGGCTGCCAACAGGCTGGTAGAACTCTAATACCTCTATTGAAAAACTACTGGAGCTGCTGTAAAAACATGGGTGCTGTTAGTTTTTCTCCTTTCTCTTTTCTGTCTTCCTGGTATGCTGATTGTTACTTGAAAACAGTTAGACACTTAAGGAATGTTTTTGGATGTCACAGCACAGAAACTCTGCACCAGAACTGACAGTGGGAACTTGTATTGGCTGTTTTCTTTTAGAATCAGGCTTACTGGACATAAAATGTTTTCCAGGAGATCTTAGATGAAATCCCACTTGGATTTCACTATTTGAACCCAGGTTATCTTTTCCTGTCACCTCACTAAATTGTAGCACTTCAAATGATGCAAACACCAAGGACAAATGGCTTTCACTATAATCTATCCTATTTACACATCCCAGTAAAATGCTTGCTTTTTCAAATAGCTAGCTACATTGATGACTCACACTGGCCTTTGTAATTCACCATGACTCTAAGATCTTTCTCTCAGATATTTGGTCCTAACTAGTCATTACTCATCTTATGTCCATGGTTTATTTTTCTTCTCTGAATTTATTGCTGAAGTCATTTGGTTGGTTTCTAATGGCTTTTCTGGCTTATTGAGGTTCCAGTAAATTCTGATCCTATTCCCCAAGGCAGTCACCCATCTCTCTTCCCCAACCTGTACTTCCTTCCTTCATCAATCAGCCTACTTTGGAATCATCTCCATATGTAGCAAACAGTGCTACTTGGGGATCAGTCAAAAATATTTTGGTACCTGCTGGGTACAGAGCACTGTATTATGAACTTATAGAAAGATGGAAAGGAAATAAGAGAAACTATTCTGCCCTTGGTGAGATCACAGTCTAATTAAGGAGACAGTACAAAAAGAACCAGATGCACATTTTAAAAAAGAAATATAACCTACATCATAACACACACACACACACAAACACATACTATCCCCCCAACTTTACCCAAGGGGATGAATCAGAGAGCAATAATCCCAATAATTCAGGATTTGCTAAACCCAACCAGGCCTTGGTGGCCACCTCTTCTCAGTTCTAAAGAAATAATATTGCTTCTCATATTAAACGTAGTCAGAATTCTCTGCTCAGTCGCCTCTAAGCCTGAAATCAAATACTCCCAATAACAGAGAGTCTGCTCCTGACAGGAAAAGTCTGGAAAAGGCCTGCACAGTCCTGAGTTGCCCTGTTTCTTTAAAAAATTTGAAAGCTACACTCAACCTCATGCTTCTGTAATGCAAATAACCCTGGGAAAGAACCCGTCGATTTACCCCTGACTTTGACCTGGCTTCTCTCTTGACATTATCACCTTCTCCACTTCCGTCTAGGATTTGTGACCACTCTTCTTTGCTCCTGACCTCTCTTTTCACCTCTTGCTTCAGGTACGGTGCTCTGATAACATTCCCAGCCTTCCTTCTTGCCTTTACTACTTTAATTGCCTGTTTTCATCCTGTCTTTGACTTGGAATGTCTGTGATCAATCTCCAGCTCTCCTGACTGAGCAACTGTGTTGCTTCTGACCACACAAACCCCATGCCTTACTGTCTTTGGGTTCCTTGGCTTCCATCCCAGATCTTCCATGAGTCTGTCTGCTTTTGACTTCTCTCCTCCTCTCATTTTAACCCCAGGTCCACTCTGCTTTCAATTCTGAAATGATTTTCTTCCTTAATTATGAAGAGTAGCTCTGCTATAACTTAGCAGAAATAGTGCTAGACTTGAAATTAGGAAACCCTTAGCTACTCACTACCTGTGTGATCATGACCAAGCCCCTTAACCTGTCAGAAGATGGTTCCTCATATTTAAAATAAGGATAAGGACACCACTATTACAGCCTTCTAAGGCTTGTTAGAAAGAACAGGATTTAAGGAGAAGCAGGTTGGAGAAGGAGTGAAATTAGCTTCACCTAATTTCAGTGTGAGTTGGAGCCCATTTCCTCAATTTATTGATGCAGAAATGAATCAGTTTGCCAATGTCAAGAAATATTGTAGCTATTGCTTCTCTTTACCTATCTGTCTTAGCACTCTGTCATTAGAGATTATATTAGTCTGACAAAACCTGTCTTCAAGGCCATGCTGGATATTACTCAGTAGAGTATTTTCTTCTAGATGTTTACCAAGTGAGTTTTTAGTGATTGGTTGCTGGTGGGGGGTGAGGAGGGTAAAGGGAAATGAGGGGGGGTGTTCTATGTATGAAGGTTTGTAATTCTTAGAATGTTGATTTTAAGTGTGTTTATATGTATATACATATGCATATATACATATATGTATGGGTGTATACACACATACACAAACATATATAATATGTGTGTTTATATCAGTGGAAGAAGTTTCCCCACTGAAAGTTCCTCAAAATGATGAAATCACAGGTCCAAACCAACACACACACACACACACACACACACACACACACACACACACACACACACACACACACAAACACATGCATATATACTCAAGACAATGTGACATAGTAGAGAACTAGCCTTGAACATATCTCTGAACATAATACAACATGATTGTGATTTCCCACTCTTGTGCCTCATGGTTTCCTGGTCTCTTTACTCAGAAGTGTGTTAATTTTCTCCAGTGATGACACATTATTATTTAGATCACATCTTGTACATATTGTCCTAACCCTTAGATAGTATAGGGTCTGGCTATGGACCACCTAAGACCCCAAAGAATTCCAGACATAGCATGTGCTCTCCTAACTCAATGATGTCCAAGCAAGATCAGGAGCTGGGGCCCCCCCACTACAAAACAACCCTGCCCAACTTTTTTTTCTTTCCTTCAAGACCCAGCTTATCAACTTCTAGGTAAAGGTGAAATGAAAAGTTGTAGAGGAACCTAGCTCTTCAACACATATCCCAGTAAATATCTGAAAAGAATTTCATACAGAACTATAATAACAAAAACAGAAGAGAAAAAAAATGTAAACTCTTCCATCTGTTCAAGATCTACTTCCCCTGCCAAAAAAAATCCCCAAAACCAAAAACCAACAGAAACTCAAGTAAACAGGTGTGAAAGTTGAGAGCTCTGGTAGAGAGGTAAGCTCAGAAAACAACCTTGTGAGCACATGAAGAAAACCTATATAAATCCTGGTAACTGGGTTGGATGATAATAAATACATTAAGAAAGAACCAGATCAGGTAATTTTCCCAGATACGGCTAGCAGATAAATTCTTAACCAAAGAATAAAGATCACAAAAGATAAAACAGGTAATTTTGGTTACATATATAAGGAGTCAATAGAGTAAAGCAATCAGATCACTATACTCCATTTAAAGTCAATGGTGAGATGCTAAGCTTTGATAGCTTAACCAGGTGAGAATATTTCTTTATTTAATCAATTAATCACTGGCATCAGACCAAGTTCCAAAAAAGGTCTAGCTAAATTAGAAAGACATTGTACAGGAAATATATTTAGACTGGCTGAGGAAACTTGATCATGTCCTCTGGGTTGTCTATAAAATATACAGCCAGTTTGGGCCCAAGAGATTCAAGTGCTTAACAGTGGAAAGGAGAGTATTCTTGGTAAACTTCTGAAAAGGAACTGATTGGGCAAAGGGGCAGGAGAGGGATAAAGGAGTAGGTTGGGAGGAGTGGGGATTGGTGAAGCAGAGCCCAAGGCAGGTGGCCTCAGTCTTGCTCTGGAGGAGCCTCATGAATTTTGAAGAGTCCAAAGGATTTGGTCTTGTCCTTAATGTCCTATAAGCATTTGAGAACAAAATACATGATGGTAATGTCTGCACTAGAAACCAAAGACAGAATTAAAACAGAATCAAGACTCAAAGTGACTATAGGGGTAGAGGGGGAACTACAACAAACCAATAAAAGAATATCTAAGTAAGTTACCCTTTTGCCTCATGATCTCTCTAAGTTTGAGTCCCACTTTCCCCTGGGCTCTAGATATACTGAGAGGAGAGTAGATCACAGACTTTGGGGAGATGTTTTATACCAACTGCTATTATCTGACCTTAGCAAACACCCCTTTTTCCTGGCCAACAGTTTGATATCAACTGATAATCATGATGGGAAGGACACAAGTGAAGGCTTATAAGCTATGAAGCATTACAAATAAAATTTCCCAGCCCTTTAGTTAACTCTAGGAACCCTACAGGACAGAGCAGAGCTCTGGGGATCTGACCTGTGTAGTTGAGGATTGGGAAAGTAAATCCAAAATTTACTAAACATGAAATTTGTTAATTTTGTTAAACATGAAAGTGAAAAAGTTTTGCAAAAACAAAAACTAAAAGAACTGGAATAAGAAAAAGTCAATTGGGGAACAAATCTTTATATGAAATGTCTCTGATAAGTACATGATATCCATGATATATAGGTAACCAACAAAACTATGTAATATCAAAGGGCATTCTCTAATAAGTGGCCAAAGGATATGAGCAAATAGTTCTCCAAATTAGAATTGCAAACTGTTTACAACCATATGAAAGAACACTACAAATCACTAATAGTAGGAGAAATACAAAACAAAATAACTTGAGGTTTCATCTTGCACCCAATTAGCAAACTGGAAAAAAAGGCAAAAGAAGGAAACATTTAAAATAAGCACACTAATGCATTGTTTTTGGAAATATATACTCATCAAATCATTCTGGAAAGTAATTTGGAATTCTGCGGGAAAACAGGCACATTAATGCATTATTGGTGGAGCTGGAAAACACAATTTGGAATTATGCAAATAACTAACTAGGTGGCAAAGTAGATATAGCACTAGGCCTGGAGTCAGGAAGACCTCAGTCCAAATTTAGGCCCACTCACTAGCTGTGTGACCCTTGCCAAGTCATTTAACTTCTGTTGGCCACAGGCTCCTCAACCATAAAATGTGGATAATAAAAGCACTTACAAGACAGGGAGCTGAACTAAATGATCTCTGAACCCCCTCCTCATTCTAAATCTGTGATCCTAAAAACATAAATCCATTAAACTTATGCCAAATTTTTAAGCAGGCTTATGCATAAACGAGTTCATTGTTATATAAGTATTAAAAATGCCTATTTTTAGCATAATTAATGCTTTTAGG
>CM053581.1:475611238-475635592 GCA_028627135.1 Pseudochirops cupreus
TAACACAAGATTTAGCAGCTTCTACATTAAGGTATCAGAGGGCTGAGGATATGATATTTCAGAGGTTAAAAGAGCTAAGATTACAATCAAGAATCACCTACCCTGCAAAACTGAGTATAATCCTTTAGGGAAAATAATTGGACATTGCATGAAAAAGAGGACTTTCAAACATTCTTTACTGAAGAGACCAGGGCCAAATAGAAAATTTGAATTTCAAATACACAAATCAAGAGCAGCATGAAAAGTTAAACAGGAAAGAGAAATCATAAGGCGCTTATTAAAGTAGAGCTGTTTATAGTCCTACATAGAAAGATGATATTTGTAACTGATGAGACCTTTCTCAGTATTAGGGTAGTTGCCTATATATAGACAGAGAGCACTGGGTGAGTTGAATATGAAGGGATGATATCTAAAACAATTAAGGGGTGAGAAAGGAATGTGCTGGGAGAAGAAGAAAGGGAGAGGTAGAATGGGGGTAAATTATCTCACATGAAAGAGGTAAGAAAAAGTTTTTACAATGGAGGAGAAGAGGTGGAAGTGAGAGGGAATGAGTGGACCTTACTCTCATTAGATTTGACTTACGGAGGGAATAATATACATATTCAATTAGGTATGGAAATCTATCTGACCCTACAGGAAAGTAGGGTATAAGGGAATAGGAGTGGTGGTGGCGATAGAAGGGAGGGCAGATTGGGGAGGGGGTAATCAGAGCAAACCGGAGGAACAGTGGGAAAGGGAAGAGTAGAATAAACAGGGGGTGTGATAGGATGGAGGGAAATATAATTAGTCCTTCACAACATGACTATTATGGAAGTGTTTTGCATGGCTACATATATATATATAACCTATATCAAATTGTTTACTTTCTCAATGAGGGTGGGTGAGGAGGGAGGAAGGGAGAGAATTTGGAACTCAAAGTTTTAAAAAGGAATGTCAAAAATAGTTTTTAGTTGCAACTGGGAAATAAGCTATGTAGTCAATGGGGTATAGAAATCTATCTTGCCTGAAAGGAGAGTAGAAGGGGAAGGAGCTAAAAGAAGGGGGTATGTGTGATAGAATGGAGGGCAGATTGAGGGAAGTGGTAATCAGAATGCATGTTGTCTTGGATTGGGGAGAGAGGAGGGCAGAGATGGGGAGAAAATTTGGAACTCAAAATCTTGTGGAAGTGAATGTTGAAAACTAAAAAGATTAATTAATTAAAATATTGGAGATTAAGGGGATGCCCATCTGTTGGAGAATAGCTGAACTAGCTGTTGTACACAAATGTAATGGAATACTATTGTTCCATAAGAAATGATGAACAGGCAGATTTCAGAACAACCTAAAAAGAATTGTGTGAACTGATGCAAAGTGAAAGGAGCAGAACCAGGAAAACATTGTACACAGTATCAGCAACATTGTGTGATGATCAACTATGAATAACTCAGTTCTTCTCAGCAAGACAATGATTTTAGACAAATACAAAGGACTCATGAAGGAAAATGCTGTCCATATCTAGGTAAAGAACTGATGGACTCTGAATGCAGATTAAAGCATATTTTTTCACTTAGTTTATTATTTCTTGAGTTTTTTTTTCTTGAGATCTGTTTAGTCTTTCACAATTGTGACTAATACAGAAAATTTTTTACATGATAACGTATTTAACTGTATCAAATTGCCTACGATCCAGGGGAAGAGGGGGGAGTGAGGGAGGGAGGGAGAAAAATTTGGAACTCAAAATCTTGTAAAAATGAATGCTAAATTTTTTCTTGACATATAACTAAGGCTAAGAATACTATTAAATTTTTTTAAAAAGAAAAGAAAAAAGGTTTTTTTAAAAGAAAAGAAAAAGTCACCTGTAGGATTACTATGTTTTACTAGGTACATTATTCTTGCCTTTTATAATATCATATTCCAAGCTCTTCTTCCTTATAGTAGTGGCTGCTAAATCATATGTGATTCTGACTGTGGCTCCTCAGTACTTCAATTCTTTCTTTCTTTCTCCTTGTAGTATTTTTTCTTTGAACTGGCAGCTCTGGATTTTGGCTATAATGTTCCTGGGAATTTTGATTTTGAGATTTCTTCCAGGAGGTGGCTGACAGATTATTTCTATTTCTACTTTTCCCTTTGGGTCTATGCAATCTGCCTTCTTCTGAAGGCAGTTTTCTTTTAAGATTTCTTGAAAAGTAATATCTGGGCTCTTTCTTGGTCATGGCTTTCAGGTAGCCCAATGATTGTTAATATTTTTTCTCCTTGATCATTTTCTAGATCAGTTGTTTTTGCTTTAAAGACACTTCTCATTTTCTCCAATTTTTCCATCTTTTAAAAAAAATTTCTTATATTCTCATAGAGTTGTTGGCATTCATTTGGTCCAGTATAATTTTCAAGGAGTCTATTGCTTGGGCAAGGTTTTCTACCTCTTGTGTTAAGCTGTTAATTTTTTTTTTTTTTACTAATTCTGTTTTTGATAGCTCTAATTCCTTTTCTATTTTTTATCAAGTACCCTAATTTTATTTAAAAGCTCTTTTTTAAAATGTATGCTTCATTTCTTTTAGAAGTTCAAGTTGAATTCTGTCCAGGCTGTATTTTTTATTGAGGTTTTACTTGTAGATATTTTGTCTTTTTCTGGGTTTGTGTTTTGAATGATCTTGTCACCATAATAATTTTTTGGTTGGGATACTTTGGCTCATTCTTCTAATCTACTCTCTGATTTTAGACTTTATGTTATATAGGTACAGGATCTATACATTTCTGGATGGAATATCTGGACTGTTCCTGTTGCTGCTTTCTTGGGGATTATATTTTGTCATCCTAGGTCCTCAAGGATAGCTCAGGTTGGGTCCCTGTGAGTTTTCAACATTCCTGAAGTGCTCTGATCTAGGGCAAAGTCTGATTACCATCACACTGGTCTGAGCTCTCTAAAGTTCTGACCTGAGTTTGGGTTTAAACAACAGTAGACTGTTAATGGACTCAGCCCTTATGAACTATTTGGGATAGTTAATAACTCTGATGGTTATGAGTGACAGAATTGTAGGCTCCTCTTTGGTCTGATTTTGCTGCCCTGATTATTCCTCTGCAGGCTTCAAATTGAATTAGAAGGTAGAGTTTACACTCCACTCTGTTCCTGAGCTCTGACTCACACTGTTGCTATTTGCTTCTGAATATCTTCCTTGATCAGTACCTAGGTTAAGGCTCAATATGACTCTTCAGTCTGAAATGCCACCTCTGAACATAGGTCCCCTCTCAGTTAGAATGGGATCTGTGACCCAGAAGTGAATTGTGGGCAACAAAGCTGCCACTTGGAACCTGCTCCCTGCACACAATTGTTGGGCCTATGGGACCTTGTTTTGCCCTGGAATAAAGTCTCTCCCTGCACTGGAGTGCTCAGCTCATGGCACTCTCTTGGCCAGACCTTGTGCCCGGTGTCCGCAACTTAGGCTTTTCCTTTAATTTCCCCATTAGGATTTGGTCTGGTGAATTTTTTCAATCTGTTTGGGGGAGGGTTTTCTTCTGGGCAGTGGGGAGCTCACTGTTCTCCTCTGATACTCTGTCCTTCTAAATTCTGCTTTTAACCTGAGCTCAACTTGTGAGAAATGCTTCTAATTTCTGTCTTCCAAGGAGCCTTTAAAGGTCCTGGGATTCATTCTTTCTTTGGCTTGTAGTTGTTTCTCTCACTGTCTTTCTCAATGGCTATGAATGATTTGAAGTCCTACCCTTGCCCCTGGCCCTCTGGATGAGAAAGAGCCTTCCTTTCACATGTACTGACCTGGTAGTCAACTCCTTTACCATAAGGGAGATCTTAATTGCACTGAGCCCTGGATGTGCTAGCTTAGCTTTCACCCATTTTTCTCTGTCCTACTCAATTTTCCTGAAGCAAATTTACTAGCCTGTTAGAATCAAAGTGGGGGTGAATGGGGATAGAGGAAACTGAAGCAGGAGGATGAGGCATCTGAAGTTAGAACAGGAACAGGAGTGCAGACAAATAATGATCTTCCCAAATATTAATGTCTTACCTGAATGAAAGAATGAATGAATACAGCATTTAAGTGCTTACTTTGTGTACAGCATTGTGCTAAGTAAGACAGATGCCACTCTCAGAGAGTAAACATTTTAATGGAAGAAACAACACACATAGAAGGATTTAGTCCTGTCCCTCTCCCTCAGCTGAAACAAGTCATTTACTCTACATTTTTATACTCCTCTGTGTACATGCTGTTTTCCTCTCAAATGTGAGCTCCTTGTGGTCAGGGCCTCTTTTGTTTATGTCTTCTTATCCTCAAAGCCTTGCCCCCCATTTTCTCTTCTACTCTAAAAGCTCTTCCTGTGTGCCTCTTCTATGTGAGAAAAATTTCCCCATTCTATCTCTGCCTTCCCCCTTTTCCTAATGCATTATCCTTATTTCTTACCCCCCCCTTTTTTAAGATCACACTCATGCCCTCTATTTATGTAGACTTCTTCTAACTGCCCTAATAATGATAAAGTTCTTAGGAGTTATATGTATTCTCTTCCCATATAGGAATATAAATAGTTAAACTTTATTTAATCCCTTATGATTACTCTTCTAATTTCTGTTTTTCAGAACAAATTTACCTGTAACCTAGAAGTATATAGTTAATAGATTTGCCAGTCAGTGCCAGCCTCAGCCAGTGCCAGCAAAGGACTCCCTATAATCTATTTCTGACCAGTTGTCTAACCCTCTTACCATCTCTGGACTGAGATCTCCCCAAGCTTCTGCTGCTGCTGCTGTCACAGCCACTCTAAGGCTCACTGCTAGTCTTGCTGTTGTGTTCCAGGTTGGCTCCCTCCACGGTGTCACAGACCTCTCTTAGCAATCTCCCAAGCTGTCTTAGACTGGAAAAAAATATCTCACTCTAATCTTTTGTTGTCTCTGCTGTTCTAAAATTTGATTTGAGTTGTTATTTTCAGGTTGTTTGGAGGGGATGTTGGGCGAGTTCAGGTGGGTTGCTACCTGTATTTCACCGTCTTGGCTCTGCCCCCTATTTTGTTCTTTCTCTTGTTGCAAAAGATCTAAAACAAATTTTTAAAAACCTTTAAAAGATGTTTGTCCTTAGCATTTGTCACAGGCTACCAGCTCATTCTAAGTTTTAGTATTCTTGACATTGTTCTTAAGGGACAATGCTCTCCTTTTGTATTCATCCTTAGCTGCTTGCTCTTGCTTCCATTTTTTCTACATATCTTTTAAAAAATTAAATTGATTGACAAGTTCCTTGTGTATCCATATTTGTATCTTTTTTTGGAGGGGGGAAGGCAAGGCAATTGGGGTTAAGTGACTTGCCCAAGATCACACAGCTAGCAAGTGTGTCAAATGTCTGAGACTGGATTGGAACTCATGTCCTCCTGACTCCAGGATTGGCGCTCTATTCACTGTGCCACCTAGCTGCTCCTATATTTGTATCTTTAGATATATTAGGAAGGATGATGATAAACTGGAGTGGATCCAGAGAAGGATAGTGAAAGGTTTAGAGATTAGGCTATAGGATTGGGCAAAGGAATTAGGCATGACTAGCCTGGAGATGAGAAGATTTAAATGGTACATGATAGCTATCAAGTAATCAAAGGGATTTCATGTAGAAAAAAGATAAGAATTGTTCTCCTTGGTCCCAGAGTCTATGACTAGTGTCTATGGTATTTATCCTAGTACTAGGCAAGAACCTCTCCTTCTCATGCTATCCATTGAAGCATTCCCCAGCAGATTCCAATCTCCTTCTTGTTTAAAGATACCCAACCCTAGTTGAATCTTCCACAAAATTCCTATTTCTGGAGCATCTGGCTTAAAGCTTATATTAGTAGAAGTAGAATAAAAGACCTCCTTCACTGGGATCAACGAGCATTTCTCATTTTACCTAGCCCATCTCTCTAGTCTGCTCAATGCTCTTAGCCCTCAGATTAATAATATTCAACCCTTACCAAGGGAAGGTTTTCTAGAATTTAGGTTCATAGTAGGAAAAAAAAATACATTCTATATACAGTAATAAATAATAGGCAATTAGTTCCCTTCTCTTACTCTAGTGAGAGAAAGGTTATAGCTTCAGATTAGCCCTGGCCTCTTTCCATTATCTGTAGGAAGTTTTTACTTGGATATCCTTCCATAAAATCCAAATATATAATAAAACAATAATTATAGTTGACAGACAGAGAAAGCTTAAAGGTTCATAAGTTATTTTTACATATATGATTTGATCCTTACAGCAGGCCTATGAATTAGGTGGTGCAAATGTTCTTATCTCTGTATTATAGATGGGGACACTGAAGTTCAAATAGCGTAAGGGGCCTCTGATTACAGAGATATCAAGAAGCAGAACCCAGATTGTCTCTCTTCCAAATGAATATTCTTTCTACTCTATCAGCCTGACTATAAACTGGTTATCATTTTTTTTTGAAAAATAATTTTTATTGCTCATTTTTTAACATCACCAAAATTTTCCCAGTATCCTTCCCTTTTCCTTTATTAGAGAACTACTCCATATAACAAATACTATTTTTAAAGACAAGAAAGAAAAAGTAGAGAAAAAAATTTCAAAACTGATCAATGTATGGCAAAAGTCTGAAAATATATACAGTGCCTCACACTCGCGGACCTCTCCCCTCTGCAAAGGGTTGGGTGCTGGCATCTTCTCATATCTCTTCTTTGAAACTATGCTTGTTCTTTGTAATTTTGCAGTGTTCGTTTTTAATCACTTCTTGTGGTTGTTATTTTTGATTACATTTTTGTAATCATTGTATATATTATTTCCGTGACTCTGCTGAAGTCATAATTTTCTGCTGAAAATCAAATTCCCCTTTCTGAATTTCCTATTCCTGACAATGGCATCATCTTTCTTCCAGTTTCCAGAGTTTAAGACCTCAGAACGATCTTTAATTCATTCTTCTCCCTGTATTCCCACATTTATCCCATAACCCGTTCTTTCTTTGGAAGTATCTGTTTGCATATATTTGTTTCCTTGTTATCTCCCCCATTAGACTGTGAGCTTCTTGAGGACAGGGATTATGTTTTGCTTGTTTTTTTTTTTTTTATCCCTACTGCTTAGCATAGTGCCCATTATGGGCACTTAAATGCTTATTAACTGATTGACCTATAAAGGCTCTCTTGCCTCCAAATATCTCCCCAATGATACCTGAAATTCTTCACTTAGTCACATTGCCTTAAATCTTCCACCAAGTTACACTCTTTGAAGTGATTAGAAGGTAATTTGGGTTAACCAGTTCCTCTAAAAACATGAGAGTCCTCAGAGTACTATGGATCCCTATTAATAATAAATATAATTTATGGAAATTTGTTCGGTCCAATTGACTTTCTAGCAACTAGTTCAATTTGACTACTACTCTAGAGGAGTATGGATTTTCTTTCAATGAGGGTATTAGAAACAAGTAGGGGACAGACAAAGAGAGAGACAGAGAGAGAGAGAGAGAGAGAGAGAGAGAGAGCGCTAATTTTGGATGATGGATATGCTATTGCAAAACAAACATTGGGACAAGTATTTAAATGGAAAGTGTCATTAAAAATTAACTTTATTTTCTGTATGTTGAGCCTATCCCAGAAAATTTAGAACACATGGACACCATAATCACAGACCACTTTAGCGGGGGAAAAACTGATTTCTATGGGTACAGAAAGCAGTGAGGGACTTTGGGCATCTAGAAGGCAGCAGAAGGGGACAAAGGGAATGGAAAGAAGAGAAAATGGTAAAACTAGTCCACCAGTTCAAAATATTGTCTACAGGTGGGCTTCCTCCTTTACCTTTCCTCACAGATTACTTGGGAAGGCCTTCCCTACTTTGAAAAAATGGAGCCTAAGGACAAGGAAGACCTCATACTTTTAGGCCTTAATCTATATGGCCTGTCTTAGAGAGAGTTTAGGGAATAGGAGGAGGAGGCCAGATGAGGCTGAGTGTGTCCATTTCTTGGATGAGAAAGCAAACCTTCTCCCCTCACATCCCTAGCTCTGCATGTCTTCACTTTTCACCCTTCCCCTTTTCTTCATCTGTCTCTGGGAATTGATTCTATGGTAAAACAGCTGGGGACAGAGGTGGGGCAAGGCAGGGTCTATTGCCTGAGTTAGCTGTGTGGACTTTTGTTTTAATTGAGCACAGAACCCACACACCTTCACAAAGCTTATAGGAAATATAGTTTATATTTCCTTAAGCTGGCCCGGGTGCTTTGTTTCTCAGACGTACATTTCTGATAAATGGAGGTAGGGCATTTCCTATGCAAGATCCCCGCCTCCTGCTACCCCCTTTCAAAGTTCCTTACCTATTGATCTGTGAGATATCTGAGAACCCTCCCCCCCACCATTTTTCAATCTTTTTATCTAAATGCAATGAAAAATTATAGGTGCAGTTATTGAATTTTATTATCCTTGTTACCAAGGGAGCACTTTCAAAAGAAATCTAATAAATGAATAAATACAACCAAGTATGATACAATTGTCCTTTCTTTTCTATTTTTTTAAGGATGAAAGTGATCAATATCAGCAAAGAAATAAATGACAGCACCAGAAAGCTTAATTATTCACTAATTTGGTTAATCTACTGGGAAGAATCTTGAACTACATTGGTAGAAGGCTAAGTGAAAGCATCCCAGGAAGAGCTATCCTTGTCACTTGTCAGCACATTTTAATGAAATGCCAGTCTTTTCATACCAGATCCTGAAGAAAAACCTCTGGGTACTGATTGATGAAATGATTTCCCTCCCAAATGGAGCCTAAACTTAAAATAAAGCATCTCCAATTTTGCAAAGCACAGCAGTCTGCAAGTTCAAGAGGTAAGACACACTTTCAGTATGTATAAACTGCAGAGTACATTTGAAAATAAAATTTTTAATTATGTTTGACATCTCGGGGCCCAGTGCTGTCATGCTGTAGGAGAGGAACGTCTGTTTTGACATCTCCGGTGCTAGAGACTTTAAATCAGTTTTCATATTGCTTACCTGCTAGCTAATCAGAATTGGGGGACAGATTCTTATCACCTTTCAAAGATTCATTCACAGGGGAGATGCAGGTGGTACAGAATGCAAAGGAAGGGTTGGTCTTGAATATGATGTGATGAGGATAAATTCAATTATCCATCTGTATTCTCAGCCAACTATCCAACAAACATTAGGCAAGTGCTTATAATAAGGCACTGCATTAAATGAAGAACTCACTTGAACTTCTATTAAAATAGAAACTTCCCATTTTAACACAGCAGGTTGATGGGTCAGGTAGAAAGGACACTGGGTAGAGTCTGATGCTTCCTGGCTGCATGACCTTGGGAATATTTGTCACATGGTCCCTGCGGGCTTCAGATTCCCCATCTGTAAAATGAGGGACTTAGCCTAGTTGATCTATAAGATCTTTTCCAGCTCTAAATCTTATGACTAAAGGATGGGAAGATTGAAAAGGTCATTTAACACACAAGAACGTGAAGGTTTGTTTCTCAGATGTTTGTTTGCTGATTTCACTTAAGATGAAAAATGGCACATGAAAGGGCAGGGTTGAGAAGCATATTTAACACTCAATGAGGCCTGCTTGACCTCACTATCCAGGGGCCAATCAGAGAGAAGAGATATGACTTGTTATTTTTCAACAAACGCTGTAAGAAATGACTCGAATACACTCCTTGAGTGTTAAATACTGAGGGCCTTGCGTGTTCCTGGGATGCTGTTGTGCTGGTCTGTTGGTGATCATTATACTTTGGATGCCTTTCAAACCCCATCTTTCATTTTTGGATGTAAAACTGTGTATACAAAAATCAGCTCTGAATTACATGTGATGACTTCTTTAACCTTCTCCCTCGGGTAGCACTTTTCTTAAAACATAGTATCAAATAGCTTTTGAAAAACCTAAGACATGTTAGCTGGATAGTCCTGACGGAAAGGGGCTCAATAGCATATGGGTGGAAAGCTGTCCCAACAATTCCCCGTGGTCAGGAAAACCTGG
Organism: Pseudochirops cupreus; assembly: GCA_028627135.1. NCBI lineage: Eukaryota > Metazoa > Chordata > Mammalia > Diprotodontia > Pseudocheiridae > Pseudochirops > Pseudochirops cupreus. The sequence continues at coordinate 475,621,155 of CM053581.1, forward strand.
GTTCCAATCCCATTTCTGTCACATGGTGACTGTGTGACTCTTAGGGCCCTCAGACGAGTCTTTAAGAATATAAATTGTAGAAGAGGTGCCAACTGGCATTCTTGAAAGAAGTTCTTCATCAGGTGTGCCTTATACCTGTGAACTCACAGGTCCATTGGAGAAAAAGTGTCAGGCAAAAGAGATTCTTCTTTTCTTCTCTTTAGCTAAATATTTCAATTTGAAGTCTTTCTTGGTCTAAAATACAATTATCTTATTCTTCACTCTTTCCCTCACTGTATGAAGAAAGATTGTGTGTTTCTGCCTGTCCGAAGTTAATTGACTAGTCAAGTCAGTAAAAAAAAAAAATGAAAGAAAAAAAGAAACCTTGTCAAGCTAGCCCAAAGGGTTAAAGCAGTTTATATTTGTAAGTATGTGAGGTTAATCTAGGGGGAAGCTGGGTTTGCCTAAAAATGAATGACATTGGTAAATATGGGGAGACACAGTGGTTCCATGAAACTTCCTGGGGACCCATGTAGTCTTCAAAAATATTATATATTACTCTGTACATTTGCCCATCTTTTCCACCCTCTGGCAAGTGATTCTCTTCTCCTATTTTCAAGAGACATGATTTAATGTGCCATCATTGAATACTCAATGTTTAATGTGTAGTGGGCAGAGCCTTGGGTCTGGTATCAAAGGACTTTGCTTGCCAACTCTTGCGTACATTACTTCACCTCTCTGAGTCTTAGTGTTATCATCTGTAAAATGGAATGAGTCAATGATCTCCAACTTCCCTTCCAGCTCTAAAACAGTGATCCAAATATAATAAAACTATTAGGATATAGCAGTGTTACACCCCTCTGATGTATAGAAGGTATAACTTAAGCACTGATGCTCTCTGTGTCATATCTGTCCCTCAACAATCAGTAAATCTTGCCCTGAGAGCAGAAGAATAATCATGAGAATAATATACTACTTTGTTAGGTTTGAGCAAATTCTTATATATAAACATAAATATTTTGAACTTCAACCTAATGCTTATTTAATTGATGACTCTCACCCAAAATAGGAATGCTAAGGAGCATATTTAATATAGACTATAAAAAAATCCAGTCATTTCCATTGGAGATAAAGGAGTAATCACTATGATTTATTATTTTCTTGGCTCTAGCACCATATCCTTCCCCGTTATATGCAAACATGAAAATCCCATTTTCCCTCTAATCTTCTTTCCACATCTCTTTGCTTAGTATGTACACTGTGGCCTTTATTGTTTGTAATTTCCAATTTTAGCCAATCTGCAGTCTGCATGTATGTGTGTGTATTGTGTATCTTATATTTTTTAGTGTTATATTTATTAATGTAATTAATTTATTCTGTATATTTATACTATGTGTAAAATCTAATGCAAGTAAAGTCAAAAGGGCTTTAAACTGGAAAGAAAGGAAAGGGGAAGGAGAAAACTGTCCACAATCTACATACCATAGAGAATGGCTGCAATGTAGCATGAAAATAAAAGGAAAAATCTCCAATAACTCACAGAAGACACAATTCAAAGAAGCAGACAGCAATAAAATCCATGATCCAAGATGTCTATATATAAATTCACAAACTGGGTAATAGATAAGATGAACTGTGCAGTTTGGTTGTATCTACAGAGTCAGTCTGTCATCTAGCATTCATTAAGCTCCTACAGTTTGCCAGGCACATACTAAGCCCAGGGAGTACAAAAAGGATAAAAGGCAAAGAAAAAAATCAATCCCTTCTCTCAAGGAACTCACAGTCTATAGTCCAAAATGAAATGAACATTTAATAATAATTTGACTAACTTGATTAATAGAGAGTCAAGATACATAATTCAGATCCTCAAGTATATTCTGGGCCTTGAATTATCTGGTTTAGATGTTTACACTGATCAGAACAACCAGATAATTGGAAAATCACTTCATATCAGTATGTGTAACATGTAAATTTCCAAAGTTAAGTATATTGAAAAATCATGCTTTCTAAAATTTAGTTCTTCTCTGCTCTGAGCTTTTTCCTTCTCCTTTTACAAAAACCCTATACTTTCTTAGTTCATATTTACCTCTTCTCAAGATTGCTTTTCACTTTTGTATTTTCAAACAACTTTTCACTGCAGGTGAGTATGAAATCAAGGAACACTTGCCACAGCCATACCTTCCTATTGCTGCACTGAAAAATGATTCCTGGGGCTCTCGTGAAGCTTGGTCAGTGATGAACCAAAGTGCTAGGAGCCTCAGATAAAGAAATCCCAACAATGTAAATTATTTACTTGCTTCTTGTTTATTCCAAGAATACTGAATCACAATGCTCTTTAATGTTTTATCTGGAAAAAAAGGAGAAATATCATAAAAACTGTTTTAATGACTATGGTATGTGGACAAGGACATGGAGTGGAATTGTTATAAATAAAGGGAGAACAGATGATTTTACACAATGCAGTATTATGCAGCAACACAGAATACAGGAAGTATAGGAGCATGTATGGGAAACCTGCCTTGGAGACAATCTATATTTGAAAAGCATATGTCAAAAAGATCACTTTTCTGTGGAACTACATGTAGGTGGATAGATGACACCTGTCATGATTGAAATTAGTACTAGGAAATCTCTGTAGTAGGAATGAACAATTACTAAACATGAATTATGATTTTGTTTTCACTGCCTATGTCAAGCCTGATTATATATTTAATTAAGGCTATTCATGGTCATTAGTTAATGAAAATGTGTATGAATTTCCACAATGGTTTCAACTCCAAGAATCTAGACTTGACCAGTATTTACAGTTGATTAAGCAAGAAGAAACAGTTATTTCTTGAATGACTACTATGTGTTTATCACTGTCCTAGGTAATGTGAAAGCTATAAGTAGGCTCATTTAATTTTTTTAATAACAAGTATTTATACTTCTTCTCTCCTATCTTCCTCCTCTCTTTGGAGGAAAAAAAAAGGGGAAAAATAAAACCTTTGCAACTAATATGAGCAATCAAGAAAAACAAATGTCCGCTATGGCCAGTGTCCAAAAAAAATCTGTGTCTCATTCTGTACCTGGAGTCCATGCCTTCTTTGTCATCAGGTAAGTAGCCTGCATCATCACTGGTCCCTTCAAATTGATTGAATTGAGGTTGGAAGGCCAGCAGCCATTCCTGAGGAATCCTAAGTGAAGGAATCATAATTATTTCAAAATAGGTCCTGTGGGATTCATTCATTTAACTAAAAATTGCGCAGAGCCCTACTCTGATGCCTCATTGTAGAACAGAAGTGCCCCTGGGCTCTTGAAGGTCATGACATTGGAAGACAAATTTTGGCAGGTTCAGCTGTACTTTTTGTTGGTCCTTTATTTTCAAAGAAAAGAATTGATTTGCATGTGAATAGGATTTAAGTGAGGCAAAGTTGCACAGTCATCCTCACTCTCTTCCATTGAAGTCCAGGGGCAAGACAAAAGTCAAGACAACTGGTCATGGCCCAGGATGTAGTAAATGACCTTGGTGTCTTCAGTGTCTGACCAACCTTTAAGCACTTCAAATCACCTGCTACTGTCACCTTCTTGGCCCTTAGAACAAATTGTTCTCACCAGTCCACTCCACCAGGGGAAATCTTCATATGCTTTGTGTAGATACCCCTGTAACTATAATTGATGGGTTTGAAGTCCATCAGTTGCCATCAGCCTAGTTGTGCCCATCTACTGAACCAGTGTACTAGAGTGTGACTGCTCCACATGCTACAGCTTTTTGGGGCCATAGGTGAGTGTTGAGTACCAGGAAGATACCAAAGGTGGAAGAGCAGCCTTGGAAAAGGCTAGGTAAGCCCTAATCCCAAAGATGTTAGTCCTTCTTGAACACTCCATACATCCCACATTACTGTATTAGAAAGATTTTTAATATGGTCTCAATAAGAGACTATCTCTGTTTTTTAAGGACCAGTCCACCTAAATACAGAGATGCCCATCAACAGCAAACTAGACTCCAGACTCTTCATATTCTTTGGCTATAGAAACACATGAAACAAAGAAAAATACAAAATGGTCCTCAATCTTCAGTGAGAGAAGCAAAATGGTGAAGGGGGAAGAGGATAAGGAAGCACAGGGTGCTGGGTCTATAAAGATTTACCCAACAGTCACTACTCTGCATGTGAAATCTTTGTCTACTGACCAATTAGGCATACTACTGAAAAATGAATTGTAACATTAAGACATTCTCACTTTAAAGAAAATTAGGCACTCTTTTCTTTTTTCCCCCTCTAAAAAAAAGTTGTAACTTATAAAAAGAATGTTTTACAGGTCCTCTCTAGAGAGCAAATTAAGGATTTTTTATCATGTATTCAAAAGCAATAGGAAATAGTATTTCATGAGATACTTGGTCATCTTGTATTGTGATTCTCATGATAAACATTTACACAATGTTTACCATGTACATAATTAAAGTTAATGCATGGGTGAAGAGAATGCAGAAGGTTAATAGAGAAAAAATTCTATACAGATATAGAAAAGTATAAATTAACATATATTCTTTAATATTTGGTGGCTTCAATATAAAAGGTAGTCAGAAAGGATGATGTTGGAAAATATGCTATCTTATTTGATCCTCACAACAACTAAGGAGATAAATTCTATTATCATTCTGATTTTACAGTTGAGGGAACTGAGACTAAGAAAGGTTAAGTAACTTGTTCATGGACACAGAACTTACTAAGTATCTGAGGCAGGATTTGAACTTAGGTTTTCCTGAGTCTAAGTGTGGTCAAGTATCCATTTTATCACCTACTTGCCTATACAGATACCTCATGACTGTTTATCATCAATATTTTTCTCAACAAGAGAGTTGGGAAACACTGAACATGGTGAATTCCAAATAAAATCACCACAAAAATGATCCTATTTTAACAGAGAGGTTATAACTATTTTATGATGAGAGGGTCATTTCTGAATCAGCTATCTATGAATAATCAGGTCATTAACTTGTTAGAAGAAAGATCAAAATCAATACCAATAGAATAGGAGGTGAACAAATGAGGAAAATCCAGTCTGACCCCTTTAAAGAAGCTGTTGATAAAAACATGGGGGGAGGGGGAGATTGATTAAAGGTCAGACAATGAAATCAGTTATCACTATTTCCTGAGGAAACTTACCTAATGTAAATCAGTCACCATGAGGAGGAGGCTAGAAGAACCTACAAACTGCCTTAACTTGCTATATAGAAAGATATGACAGTCAAGGGGAAGGATCAGTTTAGAATACAAAGTAATTTTTAAAAATCTCAGGTAGATGATGGTAGAGGTTTATGAACAGTATCACTTCATGAATCAGTGAGAAGTAATGGAACAAAAGATAGGTGTATAGAACATTTGATAAGAGACTCAACTGAGTCTGATTATGCAGAGGGAATTTATAGATGAAACTGGAATGACAAATAATTGAGGATTGTCAGGGGGAAAAAACCTGAAACTTCTATAACATGAAGTTATGCCCCCTTACCTTGCCAATGCCCTTTCCTCAATGACACTGAAGCTACTACATTTGGATGCTAATATCAAGCTTCTCAATATACTGCTTGAGCAGTGTATTTTTCTTTTTAAAAAAAGATGGGTAGAGCACTAGGTTTAAACAAAGTTTGTACAGAGGAGTTCTATGTTGGAGACATCAATATTGTGAGGGCATTGAATGATTTAATATCTTAAAGAGGGGAGAATATCAAACATCAGGGAGAAAAATCACAGACGTAATTATTACCTCAAAAGTGCAACCAAGAAAATGCTTATAATTACTCATCCATTTACTTATTTTCCCATCAAAACATACTTCAAAGGTATCCTTTGTAAATGTCTGAGAAAAGAGTTTTTGCAAATCATGTTTTATGGCCAACCATCTCCTTACTATAACAACTGACTAAAAAGTTCACAGTATTCAAGATCCCACTGAACTTATTGTTTGCTGACTACAAGAAATCTTTTGGTTCATTAGAGGAAACACTGTCTTTAAGGCTGTCTTCCAATGAGGTATTTCCCATGCATATGCCATAATTATATGTGATTCTTTGAAAGATAAAAGAGAGAGGTCTTTCACAAGTAAGACATGAAACAGGAGATATTTTTTTCTCCAAAAGGTGTTTCCCACTGTTATGGGGGATATCCAGGATAAATTCCTGATAGAAGAGGGTTGAATGTTCTTCTTTGCACATGACATTGTCATACCTATATCAAGCCCAATGACATTGCTGAACCTCTTAGATAAGATAGTAACAAAAGATTCAGTCAGTCAGCTCGCATGCCCACTATGTACCAGGCACTGTGCTAAGTTTAGGGGCTGCAAATAAAATAGTCCTTTCTCCCAAGGAACTCACAGTCTAATGAGAGACACAACATGCAAACAATTATGTACAAACCAGACATACAGCATAAATTGAGAGTATACTCAGAAGAAAGGTACTAATAGTAAGAAGTTCTTACACAAGTGAAACTTTAGCTGAGATTTGAAGGAATCCAGGGAAGCTATGAGGTGGAGATGAGGAGGGGGTCTCTTCCAGGCATGAGGGACAGCCAGTGAAGACATTCAGTGTTAGGAGCTGGTATCTAGTATGAAAAACAGCAAAGGAGGCTAGTGTCACTAGATTGAAAATTAAATATAGGGTAGTAAGGTATAAAAAGACTGGAAAGGTAGGAAGAAGAAAACTTACTAACTAGAAGGGAAAAAAAAATCAACAACCAATTAGACAAGGAAAGATCATTAACCCAGTTGTTGTTTGTCCTTCATTCTTTTTTTTCTTTTTTGGAGGGGGGGGGAGGCAGGGCAGTTGGGGTTAAACGACTTGCCCAAGGTCACATGGCTAGTAAGTGTTAAGTGTCTGGGGATGGATTGAACTCAGGTCCACCTGACTCCAGGGCCAGTGCTCTACTCACTGCACCACTTAGCTGCCCGTGTCCTTCATTCTTGAAGGGGACCATGACATCAGGGAGGTGGTGCCATGACATACAAGTGAATTGGATTTAAGTGAGGGAAGGCTGTATAGAATCACCAAACTCACTTTCTCCTCCAGAGCCATCTAGGTCCATTGACAAGATATAGATCAGGATGACTGGAGATGGCCCCCTCATTACCCAGACTGTACAATCGTGTGGACAAACTGCAGAGATTTTTTATTGGTATATACAGATAGCATTGGTGGGTGGTGTTGTGGCAGATGGAGTTGGCCAGCCAATACTTAGTCCTTTCTGCTCCCTTGTCTCTTCTGGATAAGGGCAGAGCTGGATCCTTGTTGGGATTTTCCTGTCTTCTTCCTGGGGATGATTGAGGGTGATGTTTTAGAGGGATGTTGTCTGTGTTCATTGCCCTCTTCTCCCTTCCCCCTTTCTCTCTGGAGACTTAATCAGCCATATTCTGTTATGACAATTAGCTTGCTTTTTAGCCTAGGGGCAATATAGTGGCCTTTAGGGCCACTTAGCCACTTTCTCTATTTAACAGATCTTATATATCAGAAGAAAAACTATTAATACCATCACAGTAGCTCAGAGACACCAGTTAGGAAAATTCCCAACATTCACAAAAAAATTTGTCCGTCTGACCTAATTTAAATTTTTGTTTATCTTTTGTTAACCTCTGGGCTTTTTATAGAGGGCAGCTAGGTGGCACATTAGATAGGGATCCTGGCCTGGAATCAGGAAGATTCATCTTCCTGAATTCAAATCTGGGGTCAGCCACATACTAGCTGTGTGACTCTAGGCAAATCACCTAACTCAGTTTCCTCATCTGTTAAATGAACTGGGGAAGGAAATGGCAAACCACTTTAGTATCTTTACCAAGAAAATCCCAAAGGGGGCCACAAGTCATTCATGACTAAAATGACCTAATAACAACAACAAAGGATTCTTTATGTTCCCATAAAAAATCAGGATACAAGACATCTTTAAGTCAAAGAAGTGAGCTCTAAAACTCAGCCCTGCTTCCATTTTTTCTTGTCAGTCTTTTCTCAGTTTCTCCTTTCTTCTGGTGCCCCTTTATTTATTCTCTTCAACTCAGTTAGTTAAGTCCTGGTGGAATATGTGGATGCTATCTCCTGGTGACTTGCTTCTCTGCGCTTATAGTTCCCACTTCTTCCTCTCAGTTCCTGAGTTATAGACAGGGTGTTTAGCTCCCAGCTATAGAGTCCAGACAAATTGAATTGGTGGAAAAAGTCCAGGTAACTGAAGCTGGTATCTTGCTCAGAAGATGGTAGTCCTCAGACCTGAATCTCCTGCTGGTCCTAGACTGTAATTTCTGTTTTTTCTCAAAGAGCATAGTAGCACTCTAGGCCAAGACTTCAACTCAGCCTCTAGTTGGAGACTGTGGAAACCATGAAGAAGCAACCGAACCATGTGTCTTTCTCAAGAGCATGCCCAAGAAGTACAGTGTAACAACTCATCCAACAGAGAGACATTGTATCCTGGGAGAAGCAGTGTAAGAATACTAGAGGAAGGCTTTGGGTAGCCCAAAGGTCTAAGGCGCAAGTTGCTTTGACTCCATGTGGTCCTATATATGTATCATACATAGTCTCTTATATCTATGTACATAGTATATCTCCATATGTATATAGACATGTCTATATATTATATGGAAATATATAAATACATATATTTGTTTCTATGTATATAGATATGTATACACATAATAGAGAAAGAGAGACAGAGAGACAAAGTGGAAAGATTTTACTTAGATTTATGATTGTAGAATAATTATAGCTTTCTGTTTCCCTATTCCACACCTATAACTTGTATTTTTCTGTCCTGGGATGTTTTGATAACTCGCTCCTCTGTTCTTGGGTAGGGTGGTATAGCCTTTGTTAAATGTATTCACTTAACGTATGTATGTTTACTATATGTCATCCACCCAGGCACCTACAATAGGAGACATAACAATGATGTATCACTGAGAATGATCTATAAACAAACACTTAAATGCACTGGAGTAAAACTTTTTCTAAAGTTAAGAGTCTTTTTGTGAAATGAATATTTTTATAGGTATTTCTTTGGTAAATTTCTAGTTACCTATCTCATGTTTTCTTAAAGGTAAATGCATTGCATTGCATTATATTGTATTTGTTGTTATAAGTGTATATTTAATATAATTATTTTCCTTTTCAGAAATTTCTTTTCATGGAGCACAATTACAAGAACTAATTCCAAGGGATTAATTAGTTTTAACAACAACTCCCAAATTTGAAAACTCCCAGGGTTATAAAAATGGAGGCATGCTGAACATCCACTAAGGCACTCCCCTTGTCGTAGCTGGATTGAAATGCCAGTGAGAATCATTTCTGGGCAGTCACATTAATCACAACACAAGAACGCACCACCAGCCACCTTTCGCTCTGTAATGTGCTTGCCTGTGCGTTACTTTTGCAGGTTGATTTGTAGTTCCAGGGAGGCTAGTTGCTGCTGGTCACCAAAATACATTGTCCTTTCTGAGTTTCAAATCTCTTGCCGCTCAACCTCAATGAATTCCGACAAGCTGAAATGGAACCACATTCCAGCCTCTAAAATGCTCCCCTTCACTGCACATAACTGCTACTTAGACATTGTCTTGGTTTCCAAGTTCTTATCATTGATGGAGAATAATAAAAAAAAAATAAACACACACACACACACACACACTGCATCCTTGATTTAGAAGTTCTTATAGAGTTTGCTTATGTTATTGACTGGGTGTGTGTGTGTGTGTGTGTGTGTGTGTGTGTGTATGGGTGTTATCTCCAAGAAAGCTTTCATTCTTATGCATATTAAAAATGCTACACAAGGAACAAATCTAACTTATAAATAATTTTAATAATGTATGTCCTTATATTTATGCATAATTGTAACCTGTGTGAATTTAGAACCGTGTATTCTCCTTTTTTGCTTAATGTTATTTCTTGCAAACGTGCATGCATTGATATACCTGACCTATATACCTATATGCTTGACATACCTGACCTTTTTAACAGCTATGTACAGGTGTTCCAAATTTCTTAGAGCTACTAAAGCTTAAAACTGCATGAAGACTTTTGGGGTACCCTGAGTATTAGGATGGTGACATGGAAAGACCACTGGACTAAAAATCAGGAGGCCTAGATTTTGGTCTCAGCTGTACTACTAGCTAGCTACTTTTTTTGTTTGTTTGTTGTTTAGCTTCCATTTATGATTTTATTAATGAGTCCTAAGGTGGAAATTCCCTCCTCTAATGTTCAACTCATAGTCTTGGAGAGTTGTTTAGGCGTTCTGAAAGTTTAGGTTATTTGCCTACTTAACTAGTCTGGGCCAGAGGCAAAAGTTGAACCCAGACCTCCCTGATTCTCTATTCATCAGGTAAGAGTTGCCTCTTAACTACATCTTTTGACTTTGGTCAAGTCATCAAAATTATCAAGCTATAGGACTTAAAGTAGGCAAGATTTAAGCTTTAGTGCGCTTATTCTATGCTGTATGTGCATATTTTTGTATCAGTCAATCGATGAATATTTAGTAGTTGTCTACAATATGCTAGACACTATGCTAAGCACTGAGGATACAAAAAGAGACAAAGGACAGTCTCTCCCTTCAAGGAGCTTACTATTTAGAGGGGGAGTTAACATGCAAAGAAATAAAAAAAAAACAAGGCAAGCTGTGTATAAGATAAATAGGAAATAATTAACAGAGAAAAGTCACTAAAATTAAGAAGGGTTGGGGAAGGCTTCTATAAAATATCAAATGGATTTTAGTCGAGGCTTAAAGGAAGCCAGGTCTCAATTACTTTCTCTAACCATGAAATAGAGCTAGAAGCAAAGAGAGATGAAACCTCTCTACTCTTATTCTGTCAGGAAGCTGAATTTACTGGAAGGATGATAATTTATTTAATGTAAGTCTTGAACGAGGTTATAGTAATCCCTTTCTTTTGTATGGTGTCTTACACATTAGTAATTTTTCATAGATTTAGATTTTACACTTGGAATCAACAACTTGGTTAGTACATTATTGTTAGCAGCAGATGTGAGGGCTGAAGGATGTAATTGGAGCATGTACAACAGAGAAGAGCTTCAGAGACATTATTCGTACTGGGTTTAAAGGGGGGGGGGAAACCAGGTATTTAAGACGATTTGTACTCCCCCTAATTACTGGTATACAATTCTTAGAGCAGCCCATGTTCTGTGAGTTTAACATGCAGTGTGTTAGAGAGTGGGAAAGTGAGTGGCCAAGTATTGCTCTGAGAAGCTTGAGTCAATTCCATTGTGGTGGTTTGGGTTTTCCCTTCCATCTCATTTGGTGTTGTTAAATGTGGCCCTTGCTGCTCTAATTCTGGTGAGAAAAGACATTCAGGAGCTAATGTGGCATGCTTGTGTTCCCTTGGGTTTCTAATGTGCAGATTCTGCAAGAAGAGCCACCTTGAGAGAGTACACCATTCAAAATCCATTAGAAAGAAGCCCTGGAATTGTCATAGCAGTTCACATCACCCAGAATGAGGTGACCTTGATTATTCATATGACAGTAAAACCCTGAGACTGCATCATATTTGTAGGGCCAATGCCTCAGGACACTGCATTGTTTGCAAGAGCACTCATGAGTAGAAGATGGAAGTTGACTCTGGTTGTGCAGTGTCAATAGTAAGTAAAGATAACATAATCATAACAATAACTGACATCTATATGGAACTTTAAAGTTTATAAAGAACTTTGCATACATTATATCATTGTAGTTCTACAAAGACTGATGTGTACGCCAGACAGGTAGTATTCCCATTTTATGTTATTTTTCATGCTTTGCATGTTGTTTTTTTCCTAAGTCTTATTGCCAAAAATGTTGATGACATTGTTTGCTTAGAGATGGAACTGGAATGGAACTTGGAGATGATGGAACTGGGAGATAGAGGTAGGTGCTACCCCCTTGCCACTCTGAGGGCAAAACTACTTTGCAACTTTCACATTGTGGGAGCACTGGGTGATGGGAAGGTTTGAAATAATAACCGACCCTTATATAGGACTTTAAGACTTTCAAACTGCTTTACATAAATTTTGTTATTTGATTCTCATGACACCTGGGTAGGAAAGGGAGCTCAGTGCTATGGATAGAAAGCAGGCATTAGAAAAAGGAAGATCTAGATTCAGATCCTACCTATGTCATGTGCTATGAGCCTGGCCAAGACATTTAACCACTCAATGTCCCAGGCAACTCTTTAAGCTGAAAAATTGTTGATCAATTGCCAATCTGCATTGGTAGAAGTATTTTTTGAACTGGGTGTTCCTGATACTAATGAAATCATAGGTTAGTTTAAAAAAAAACCCACAAATACCTAAAAATAACCCTCTGAGGTAAGTGCTACAGGTATTATTATTTCTATTTTAAGGATGAGGTAACTAAAGCTCAGGCAAGTCAAGTGATTTGCCTTTGATCACATACCTAGGAAGCTATGTGGCACAGAGGAGAGAGTGCCTGGCCTGAAATCAGACCTAAGTTCAAATGTGGCCTCAGACCATTACTAACTGTGTGACCCTGGGCAAGTCACCTGACCTCTCTTTGCCTCAGTTTTCCCATCTGTAAAATGAAGATGATAATTATAGCATCTCCCTCCCAGGGTTGTTGTGAAATTCAAATGAGATAATAATTGTCAAGTGCTTAGAAAGAACAGTACCTGGCACATAGTAAACACTATATAAATGTTAGTTATAATTATTACTCTCAGCTTCCCTTTCCCCTCTCTTTCCATACCTCTCAGAGAAGGGGAGGAAACAGTGATAAGGTTATGAAGGTAGATCCAAGGTAGCCTTGCCTATATGCATTATTTCACCTGAGCTTGTTTTTAGTTCTTTGTCCCTAGGGAAGCCTGCTTAGGGGCACTGAGTGTCATAACATCATCAAAATTACAATGATCTTGTGAGGAATTGGTTTATGAATGTGACATGTCTTTTTTATGGAGAAACCTCTGAACTGGGTTGTTTTTCAGTCATGTCCAACTCTTTGTGATGCCGTTTTGGAGTTTTCTTGACAAAGATGCTGGAGTGGTTTGCCATTTCCTCCTCCAGCTCCTTTTACAGATAATGAAATGGAGGCTAATATGGTTAAGTAATAGGGTCACACAGCTAGAAAGTGTCTGAGGCTGGATTTGAACTCAGAAAGATGAGTCTTCTTGATTCCAGGCCCTGTGCTCTATCCTTTTTGCCACCTGGCTGCTCTGTACTCTAGTTGTCATTGAAAGCATATAGTGCAAAAGCCTCTTGGGAGATATGGTTCACACCACTAAGAATTTGTGTCCAAATACTAGAAGTGGCTAATATATGTGAAACAGGGAGTTTACAAGGGGTAGATCTAGCTATTGGACTATTAGTCTCAAAAACTAGGAATTTGCTTTTTCTTCTAAGGGGGTACAGATGGTTTTGAACATCAACTCAAACAATGTATCATTAAATCAGTTACATAAGCTTTATGGGCTTTGCCATAACCAACAGTGCCAACATTGTTGTCATTGCCATTGTCCCTGTCATCGTCATCATCATCATCATCATCATCATCATCAATGTTATATAGCATTTCAAGGTTTGCAAAGCACCTAACAAATGTTATTCCATTTTATTCCTATAACAGTATTGGTAGGTCAGTGCTAGTATTATTCTTGTTTAGAACTCAATGGTAAGCTGAGTCTCTGGGGGTACAGTGAATAGGCAACTTAACATATCTAGGACCTATAGACAAGCAACTGTTTGGGACTCTTCATATGTGTGTGTGTGGTATAGGGGAAGGGGAGGTGTGGTAGATAAAGACTTTCAAATTGTTATAGTTCTCTAGTTTATCAATAAAGAGATATTATTTTGAGCATCCCATCAGTCATTCAGTTAAGTTCCTTTATTTTATATTTCATTTGATTCTGAAATTTTCCCAATGCTTCATAGATGCCTTGCATTTTAGAATTTCAAGTGGGGTGCCATATTCTAATAGTGTTCTAGTTAACAGGGAGTTATATGCCATTTTGATAATATGTATCCTACTGAAAAAGAAACAAATGTAAAATTGGAATTTCCAGTGCCACCTTCCTGGGCTACTTTCAGTTCTATTGGTATAACCGTTGTCCAAGAAAAGATACATTAAATCTATAATACACCTCCTCCAAACCCACAGCAAGAGGCAAAGCCTTTTTGGGGCTATCATTTCCTGTGATGTTGTTCTTATCCAATCCTAATTTAGACTGGTATAATAGCTCAGGTTTTATGTAGGAACAAAACGAGAAATTTTTAAATCATCTAGTCCCTTAACAAAAGGAAATTTATTTAGCCATAACATGAAAAGGTTAATACATTGAATAAACATTCAAGGAACATTACAGTTTTAAGTAATTGTGCTCCTCCCCCCACAATCTCATCTCTATACTGACATGTGTCTGGTCAGTAGGGCATGGTGCCCTGTACAGAAGTGGGATGCTTGCTAAGATTGAGGGGCATTGACTCCTCACAGATTAGTCTCTCTTTTTTTTTT
>CM053581.1:475635692-475650992 GCA_028627135.1 Pseudochirops cupreus
GGTTCTGCTCTTCTCACTTAGCATCAGTCTGTATAAGCCTTTCCAGGTAATTATGAAGTCCATCTCCTTCCCATTTCTTATAGCACAATAGTACTCCATCACATTCATATACCATAGCTTGTTCAGCCATTCCCCAATTGATGGGCATCCCCTATATTTCCAGTTTTTTGCAACCACAAAGAGAGCTGCGATAAATATTTTTGTACATATGGGACCTTTTCCCACTTCTGTGATCTCTTTGGGATATAATCCCAACGATTAGTCTCTCTTATTATCTTGGGTGACCAGAAAGCCCCATAATGACTTGAACCTTACTCCTCCTGGACTGATTAAGTGTTGGGGATGGCTTCCTTACTTGTTAAGGGAAAACAAAAGCAACTAATCTAGCCTACACAATGAAGACTGTTATGGATATTGATACTACTATTTGTTTTCTTCCACAAAAGTGACTGTTGCTGGATGAATTCATCATCATCTACTAGGAAAAATGAAGGGTCTTGTGTTAATAGGACTCATCATCATGAAGACACTTTTTGGAATATTAAGCAGTTAACAATTTTTCTTATGTACTATTTGTTTTTACTATTAACAGTATACCACTGTTGGCCTGCAATAGATTTGGACATTGAAAAGGCAATATAACATGTGCCAGGCTACTCAGCAAAATCCCAAAGGTACCAGCTGCTTTGCTGAGAAATGATCAGAAAGTCTTTGTCAAGAATCCATGGTGATTTTTCAAAATCATTCTAGGAGATTTTCTTGATTGTGGTGGACTCCTCAAGATGTCTTTAAGTCACCCAAACTTCTTCTGCATCAGTTGAAGCTTGGAGCCAGTTATCTATACGTGGATTATTGTAGACTGTTCTTTATGACAATGGATCTCTATTTGTCCATAGCGGAAATAGAAGGATTCCTTTGCTGTGATACAAATAGCTTTGTAATGGTGAAAAGCTCTCTTATGTTGTTTTTATTATAACAAAATAATCACCTTTTATATTTTATAGGTTTATAGAGATGGAACAAGGCATAATGGACAAAGTGTTGAATTTGGGGTCAGAGAGATTTTGATTTAATTCCCTCCTGTGACACTTGCCACCTGGGTGATCATGGACTTACCCATCAGAGCCTCAAGTAACACCTAAGACTTACCTAATCAAGTTGTGTTCTGTGTTGGCAAAGGGAATTCTCACACCAGCAGTTCCCTATGCTGATCCAGTTACAGTTCCTTTATCAGTGTATGTATAATTATAACACAACAATACAAGTATGATTAGGGATATCTTAGGGATATGTAGTGATATTCTGATGGTATTCCTTAGTATTTCTGTACCTTTTGAGTCCTTGTAGTTGTAGCCATAAAATGTATTTGTTTTACATCAATCAAATACAGTCATGTTGATGGTCTGCTTGACCCTCGCTTGTTTGCCAATCCTCAACATACCTAGCCCCTTCACAATTACTTTGGCATCCATCTTTCCAAATGACATAAGCTCTGTAAAAACATAGCTGACTTCTTGCAACACCCAAAAATCTGGTGTGGAGAGCAATTATATATACTGGATTGCAAGACTTCCCTAGATTTAATACAATCTAAAGAAAGAACAAAATATAGAGGGAAATCAAGTTCTCTTACTATCTCTATCACTGATTTGAGGTATTTAACCTTCAAGTGACAGCTGTATTCCCATATGAAAGCATTATCTGCTGTGCTGTCATATTTTCAGGTTAAATGACATTACCTTTGCAGTCCCATGGCAATAAGAAAGAAAATCACAGACATAGAGCTGGAAGAGACCTTGGATCACTGAGTCCAATCCCTTTCTTTTACGGAAGAGGGAACCAAGACTGAGAGACATTCCCAAGGTCACATAAGTAGTAGCAAAGTAGGGATTTGAACCTAGGTTCTCTGATTCCCAATCCAAAGTAATTTTCCCCAAGTGCAGGCCTGGCTTGCCTTCCCAGTTAAACTCCACTGACTCCCTTATTACCTCCAGGATCAAATACATGTCCCAAAAGTCTTTGGGAAGTTTTAAGTATTAAATTTTAAGGAACTTTAAAAGGCCAAATGGAGGACTTTATATAAGGTGTCCCAAAACCTTAGTGTAGTTTTGTGAAGCCACGCATGAGCAGCTTTCCAGAGGGTTGCTGCTGTGAATAGCTTTCAAAGTTCTGATTACATAGTATAGCAAATTCTCTATTTATTCAATAACAAATCAAAGCAAAACATTCACAGAAAATCAAGGTACAGCATTCACAATGTTATAACTTATCACAGAAAATCAAACTACAGCATTCACCATGTCACAACTGTGTAACTTATTCACTAAAATGGCCACATAGTTTTCACTAAAGTGGTCACAATTGTTTTCAACAAAGTACAATCATTTAGTAACTCATTTAGTAACTCAATCATTCAATCATCCTTAAGGAGGCTTCCCTCCTTAAGGGACACAAAATACTAAAGTCAAAGTACTCTACCCCTGAGTACTCTCAGTTGGAGATTAGTTTCCAGTCATAAACAAAGTATATTCATTTAATCAATCACAGAGTCCTTAATTTGGTCACAAAGTACAACAGTCAAAGACCCCCACCCATGGTGTGCAATTAAGTTACAACTTCAACAGTCACTTTAATCAATCAAACATATATCATTTACCCAGTTCAGGGGGAAAAGTCAGTACCCTGAACTTCAGAGAATACAAACAAAAGTTACAATAGAAAATAACACAATTCAGCAGACAGGGCTTCCAGCTGTCTGACCATCACATTCATACCTAGTTGGTTACCAGAGAGGGAAGCACCAACTTCTGGGTTTTCAAAGCTGAGGGGCTCAACAGCTTCCCAGAGTCTCATCTGGCCAAATCACACAACTCTTCCCAAAGTGAGTCCCAAAGCAAAACCTCACAGCAGGGTCAGTCACTACTCAGACAATTTCATCAATCACTACTCATCTTGACTCAGGGCAGGCTTTTAGCTTCTGTGATTCCTCTTCCATAGTCCCAGCTCCCACCTGAATCTAACCAACAGCCACCTGAGTTCAAAGGCAGACAGCTCCCAGTTCCTTGTCTAGCTCTCCAAGCAGTTCCTGCTCCACATTGAAGCTCACAGTGTCCAGTCCATCTCAAATCCTTCATAATCTCTGTTCCTGGGAAGATAAGGCTTAACAAAGCTGCAAGAACATTCATATACATTAACAAAGTCACAACAACATTTGTACAAAGTACCAGTACCACAGTCATGCTTTCTCAGTCTTCAGCAGCTCCAACTGGCCCTCTGAAATCCTCAGCAGCATAAACTCCATTCTCAAAATCAAAGTCACTTTCACCCACTCTCAAAATCAAAATTACTTTTTCCATGGAAGTTCCAGTCTAGCAGCAGCAGCCCAGCCTTCAGATGCTTGTCCCAAGAAGTTCTGACTGTCCAGCTTGTACTCTTCCTTAAATAAGATATAGCTCCTCCCTGTTCAGCCCCTTCCTGTTATGTCAGCAACAAGGGTTCATACCTTCTGTCTTTAACAGAGGCTTAATTTAAAACTAGATGCTAAGTACCTCTTACCTTAGCAATACAAAGGTTATCTTCAAATTTCATTACCATTACAAGTTTTAATCACTTAAAAGCTTAATACTCCACTAAGGTTTTTGGGACATTCAATAGAAAGTCTCCTATTTTTTTCATTTAGAGTTCTTTATACCCTGTCCCTTTCCACTTTCCAAGCCTTCAGATGCATTACTCTCCTCTGCAGACTTGATCATATGGTCATATACATGGCACACTCTGACTCTTATTTCCATGTCTTTGTTCCCAGTGCCTAGAGTGCTCTCCATTCTTATCTCTAGCCTTCAGAATTCCTGGCTCACTTCAAGATCCAGCTCAAACCAGCCTTCCTAGTACCCCCTGCTTCTAGAGCTTTCTCTTCTAATGCTGGAAGCTGGCACATATGGAGCAGTGCACTTGAGCTAGCTTGTGTGAGAGCTGATTGTTAAATTTTCAGTGTGAGCATTTATACTTCAGAAATCTCTAATTTTGACAAATCATTGCTTGATTTATTGTTTTATTGATTGTCTATTCTAGACTTAAGAAAGTATTAATAATGAAGATTAAACTTGAAAAGTTTGTGTGTGAAGAAAGCCTAGTTGTTAAACATTTACTAACTCCAGTACTGCTCTATGAACATGGCTTCAGAGGAATGCATCGGAAGGCTTAGGGAATGAAGTCATTACTAGACTAGGCTTGGTGACTGTAAGATAATACCACCTCTAGCAGTACTACCACTACTACCACTACCACCACCACCCACCACCCACCACCACTTCCACTGCTACTACTACTACTGTTACTACTACTACTTCTACTACTGCTACTACTACTACTATTACTACTACTACTACTACTACCACCACCACCACCACCACTGATACTACTGTGACTATTACCTGGCATATATATAGCCCTTTAAGGTTTACAAAGTCCATTTATGTCCATTATCTCATTTGAACCTCACGACATGCCTCTCCATTTGTTTCTAGTGTAGGCTAGTTATTTACATATCCCTCTCATTAGAATGGAAGCTCTTTGAGGGTAGGAACTATTTTTGACTTTCTTAGTATCTCCACTACTTAGCACAGTGCCTAGGCACATTTAAATGCTTACTTACTTGTTTGATTCAGTGCTCTTACCACCACACCCCACTGCTTCTAATAATACAGAACCCCCACCTATCAGGGTTAAGTGATGTCAAATGGTGTATATCATCTTCCCAAGTGTCTTCTTCATCCTCTTCCCCTGTCAGAACATTGCTCAGGTCAGTCAGTCAACACATTCTATGTTGCCGAGGCTGCTAGAGTTTTAGGAGGCAGTGATTGAGGGAGGGTAGCATCACAGAGTTGGAAGGGGTGTAAAAGGCCAATTAGACCAACACTCTCATTTTACAGATAAGAAATCATGTGCCCAGAGGGGAAGGGCTTTGCCCAGGGTCCTATGCTTAGAAGGTAGCAAGAATCTGATTCTACTTTCACTGCTTTTTCCACTATGTCAGATTTCCCTAGCCTATCAGGTGCTAAAACCAGCTGGTACTTAAGGAAAAAAGAAAAGATCTGAAATATATTCATATTCATACAACAGGAATGTAAAGAGGGTGGGGCTGGTTTCCAGGCAACAGTACTCCCTTTCCTCATTTTGAAACATACCCTCAATAGCAGTTTGCTCTTCTGTGACATCTCTGCTCCTCTCCTTTCTTCTTCTTTGCTATACTGGCTTCTATAGTACAGTGTTTATGACACGGACAGATAAAAAGCTTAGAACCATGACTAGCACTAAAGCATAGTGCTCTCAGGTTTGCAAAGGGCATTACATATATCATCTCATTGGATCTCCACACCACTCCTGTTATTATTACTATAGATGTCATTATTATCTTCATTTTATAAATGAGGAAAAAGAGACTGAGAGTGGTTAAAGGACTTGCCCAAGGGCATACAATTAGTAAAAGTCTGAGACAAGATTTGAAATTGTGCCTTCTGGACTCCAAGTTTAGCTGCTGTATCACTGAGCTGCTGAGTGGGTGGACTTAGATGATAATGCATTTTGGAGATTCTTTTTCTCTCATTTTTCTGTTAATAATATTTTTATAGAGACCATTAGTAAATAATCAAAGATATGCACTCATACTCTTAGTATGAGTACTCTCTGTCTCATTCTTCAAGAGCAAGAGCAGATACATTTCCCTCTCAAAGTTCTAGGGTTCTTGTAATAGGTTTAGGATATCTCCTCTTTGATATCATTGATGTGACATTCCCACCACCCCTACCAATTGGATTCCCTATACTATTAACTACCAGCAAATGGCTAATGCCCCTTTTCCACTTAACCACTTAACAGTAATTCGTTTTTGCAAAGAGAAATTTACTTAGAGGACATGATAAAAACAAAAATGCCATTTTCTCCCGGCACCTCAGATGGCACCCTCTTCCCTATGTCTTTAAAGTCTCTAGGGACAGGAAGCTCAGATTTAGCACAGTTTCTGTAGACAATTGGTCCCACCAAGTTCATCTCCAAAGGTGGCATTGCTGCCAGATGAGTTCTTGTCTCATTCTGGGGCTAGAAGAGAAAGCTTACTTCCTAGCTTGGGGAATTGATACTGGGCTGGATGTAAAAGCCTAGCATTGACTCAACTCCAAGACTCATTGGCCTCCAGAATTCTTGCTCTTTTGACATTCAGAAACTCACACGTAGCCTCTTGTTCTTTCACCTAAAATGAAAGAACTGACACTTGGGCAAAGGACCAAATCCTTTTTTTTTTTAAACTGGACTACCATGTTTCCCTCAAAGGGAAATAGCCCAAGGCTTGTCCTTTTTCATCATTGTCTCTTACTGGATGCCATCAGCAAAGAAGTCAAATCAAGGACAGAGAAGTCAAGTATGATGACTGAGGCTTGAAAGGGCAAGGTAAGCCCCTCTCTAAGGAATAAGATTATACAAACCAAGGCCCTAATTCAATAAGACCTTTCTATTACCCTGAGTTGTTTTGGAAAAGAAAATCCTGGGAACATGAGGGCTAACATGAGGGCTGTGCTTCTCCTGGGACCCTGGCCACGACCTTGAGAAGAGATACGGTTAACTGCCCAACTCCTGGAACTAGCCATTCCAAGGAAACATTGTTCTTGGGGGGGGCCTTGGAGGGATTGGCCTCCCTCCCCAGCCTCACATAAGATGATGCTTGCTAAAAAAACACCTGGCAGTATGTCTTCTTTGTTCTCAGCACTACTTAAACTGTAAGATTCAGACCCCAAATTGGAATCTCACCCATGGAGGAGACGTTCTGCCTGGAACCCTCCCAAGTGGAACCCTGATGGCTGTACCTGGGATTCCCCAGCTTGGGTGGTCAGGTGTTGGTGCTTCTCCACATCAGTGATGATTGTGGATAGGTATGTATATATGTGTTTGTATATATAGAAATCATAGTTGCTCTTATCTTACTATTCCTAAGCCTTTACTCTGTTGTCTCTGGCTTCCTTCCCACTTGCCTATATTCTAAATAAACTATATTGGATCTTTTGAAGTGCTGAGTGTTCCATTCACACAAATCCTGAACCTCCTTAATCAGACAAGGCTGTAGTTAGCTAGTGATTTTTGAGGAGAACCCCAGTTCACCTTTGCAGCATATAAAGAGGCTGCTATTTATCTCATGGTTAATAAATTCAAACCAGTCACAGAATGTTGATGTATGTTCCAAAGTCTCTTCAAGGTACTTCCTTTACATGTCATCTCAACTCATTTCAGGATACAGATAGATGTGGATAGAACACTGAACCTGAAATCGGGAAGACCTGAATTCAAATTCAGCCTTACACACTTATTAGTTATATAACCTTAGGCAAGTCACTTAACCTATGTTTGCCTCAGTTTCTTCATCTAATGAGGATAATGATAACACTTCCTCCAAGGATTATTGTGAAGATAAAATGAGAAAATATTGGTAAAGGGCTTCCCAAGCCTTAGAGAACTATATTGATGCTCATCATCATTATTATTATTTATTACTAATTTTCCTGAAAACAGGTTCTTTAGCATTTTCCAGAAGGGGAATAGTAGCATCAGAGGTACTTCATCTCTTAAATCTCTAATTTCCTACAAGATGTAACCCAAGTACTTTATATGTGAAAACTTCCCTTATTCTCATGGCTGGTAAGTGCTCTTAGCCCCACTTACCTGGTATTTATTTTACGCGTACCTCAACAGTAGAGGTACACATTTGTCTCCCCTAAGAGAATACACATGCCTTTAGGATGGAAACTGTTTCATTTGTGTATTTGTATTCTCGGTACTTAAGGTACTGCTCCATACATAGTAGGAATTTAATAAATGCTTATTGATAGATTTAGGATTGCTCTCAATATTGACATGAATGAAAGTTCAACGATATAAGAATGTTTGGGGCATAAAGTAATGGGGATACAATCACTACTACTACTTAGAGAAGGCTTTGACCTCCCTGCCTCCCAACAGCATCAACAATCTGTAATTCAGTTCAGTGAACAAATTAACAATAATTTATTGTACCCATTGTGTCCAAGATAGTTAAGAAACATTTACTAAGTGCTTACTATGCACCAGGAACTTTGTAAATAAGCCTTAGAGGTGCAAAGAAAGACTGAAATAGGGAACCAGCCCATAAGTAGCTCACGTTCTGAAGGGGGAGACAATGTAAAAGTAACTGTACTCTCACTTGTTGCTCACAGACGCTGTAGCACGTGCAGTGACCATACCCCCAGTAAATCATCTCAGCTAATGATCTAAACCAGGTTGAGGATAGCAGATGGGTTTGCCCATTGATAGCTTAGGACTTAAGACTTAGGCTTAAGACTTCCCTTAGTGAAATGGGTGGACGAGAACAATTTGTTCCAATGGCAACAAAGGCGGCTAAAGCAGGCACTGTGGATTGTTCAGTCATCAAAGAAACAGGGTCATCCACTGTGTCCTGGGCCATTGCCAGTCATCTCGATTTTTGTTTTACCACTGGACTTCTAGTGAGGCCAATGACTTTGTGCAACTCTGCCTCACTTAAATCCAATTCACACAGTAGTCAAGCCATCACCCTGAGTGGTCATTGGTTCTTTTCAAAACATGAAAGACAAGCAACAACTATGTCCATACAAGATAAATACAGTGTAGATGGAGGCTAATCTTTGAGGGGAGAGACTTGTCCTGGAGAGGACAGAGGGACTACTGAAGAAGATGAGATTTGACTTGAACCTTAAAGGAAGTCAAAGAATCTAGGAGTTGGAGAGAAGGAGAGAAAATATTCCAGGCATAGGAAAATGCCACTGAACTTCAGGGAGTCAGGAGAGTTCTGTACGAGAAAAAGCTAATAGGTGAGTGTAGCTGGATTGTAGAGTGTGTAGATTGTAAATGAGGTATAAGAAGACTGGAAAGGTAGGAAAGGGCCAGGTTCTGAAAGGCTCAGAGGATTTTATATTTGACTCTGGAAGTAGGGCTGTGACATGCCATGCTTTGGAAAAACCCCTGAGTGGCAGGTGAGTGGAAGAGAGTATGTGTCCATTCCTATTCAATAATGATAACAGCCTTTTGTTTCTCAACTCCCCATTGTCTCAACTTTGGCCAACAGTCTCTGCTTCTCTTGGGATGAGAACTAAATAACCAAGGTGAAAGAGACATGACAGAGCCTTATGTAAATTTGTCTTTCCTGGTGTGAGGTATGCGGGTGATGCAAGAAGAGTACATTAGACATCAAGGAGTACAGGGAATTCTGAAGGTGAATATAGGAGGAGGGAGAAGCGTGTCAGTTGGGACACAGGCAACTCACTGCTCTTTCTAGTTGTTTACCTGTGCAGACATATCTTTAATGCTGAAGCAAAGCCCTTTTGGGTAGATCCAGGTGTGGGCAGTGAATGTATCAAGATGAATTGAGGGACCAGCCAGCTCTGGGAGCAGCTGTTGCAGGGACAGAAGGCATGGCAATGAGCAGAACTGGCTTAGAAGCCATGGCAAGTGATACCAGAGCAGAAACCACAGCAAGAATGATTTCTGTGACAAGATAAAGTGATTGTGCAGATTCTGTAACCTCTGCATGGAGGAGTCAAGGACATTTCCCAATTCTTTGACCATACTCACAACTTCCAGTCTATGCTGGGGAGATGAGACAGAATGGGTTGGGAAATTAAATCTTGTCATTATGAAGTACCTCCTACCTAGGCACATATCCTCATAACCCTCACCAATTCTTCTGTTTTACTATGCTTTTGTTAATTGAATTAAAAGTTGTTGTTATGACCATGCATATCAGTTATGGGAATAGGAAAACATAATAGGAATAGGAAAAGAGGAGTTGCTCTAAGTAGGACAGGGACTATGATTGTTGTTTTGTCATTTTCAGTCATATCTAACTCTTTGTGATCCTTTTTTTTGGCTGAGTGTCTTGGCAAAAATATTTGGAGTTCTTTGCCATTTCCTTCTCCAGCTCATTCTGCAGATGAGGAAACTGAGGCAAAAGGGTTAAGTGACTTGCCTAGGGTCACACAGCTAGTAAGTATCTGAGGCTGGATTTAAATTCAGGTCTTCCTAACTCCAGGCCCAGTGCCCCATCCACTGTGCCATCAAGCTACCCCTAGAGGGACTATGAGCTATTGATCTAATTGGTAGAAACACTAAAGGTCAACCTAGAAATAAAAAAAATGCACCATCACACACAAAGGGATAGGGGTTAAGAGGAGACAAAGGATGCATAGCATGTCATTTTTTGAGAAGCAGAGACTATGACGATTATCTCAGAGAACCCTTAGCACAGTGCCTATCATGCAGCAGACACTCAATAAATGCCAATTGACTGACTGGCTGAGAACCTTTTAGTATTGGGTGATGCGCACAACAGGGAAGGCTTAGCTTTAGATTGATAGTGCATGCTTTGTTGCTCACTTCTTAAGAGGATGAGGCACCAATCACCTTTTCATGGTGTCATGTTGTTTTGTTTTGTGTAATCAATTGCATAGTTATAGCGAACACTTAATATACCTAAGTAGGATAACAAAAATATAGGAAACCTAGAATAACTGGAGAAATTAGCTTTTCTTTGTATCCTTCATGTTCGTGATGTGCCATTTCACAATAGCCCACAGTTTTCTCACCTTAAGTTAGTTATATCAATTCTCAGATTGTTTAAAGTGGTTATTAACTATACTATAACTTTTTCACAGCTTTCTAAAAGATGAAAGAAAAAAAAACTATTGCTATTGAAAAAAGTAGTGAAATATTTTATTTATTTGACAATGTAGCTGAGGCAATATTTTGAGAAGTAATACATTTTTTATTTCTAGATCTTGAAAATATATAGATCTCTGCCTGAGGTACTGAAAATGGCTGGTTCTATCTTGGCTATTGTAAATGTGGAAGAAACCAGTGTGGACTTATGTCACCAAGTGACTTGAATCATAGATGGATTATAGGAAAAGTCAATAGCAATTGCTATGTGGGCCCTTACTAGGAATATGAGTATGAATGAAATCAATCGTGGTAGTCCAACCATCATGTAAGTAAGAATTAGGACTTGATAGCTCTTTGAAGAAATACAATGAAGTAAAGAATGCAATTCATAGCTCTCATTTTAGACTCTAACATTCCATAAATCTAAAAGAAAAGCTATAAGGAGTATTCGACAAGGAATTTTTCAGAGGCCATGCTGGAAAGTACTACAGTATATCATATAGTTGCTCCAGAATAACCTGTTAAAGAATATTTAATCAGACTTTTCTAAAGACTGTTTTGGAATTAATGGCCTTGGTCTGGGATGGACAAACATGTGAAATAGTTTCTTGATTTGGGCTGCATATCATTTGTAGATGAGTATTGTCCATAGTCTTACTTTAATAGATGATTTAATATTGACTTGAATTTGAATCCTGCCTCAGATACTTACTAGCTACTGGGTAAGACATCTCAATCTGTTGTCTTTTCTGCTACTGGGGTTGCTATGAAGACACTTTAGATAAGCCTACAGAAGATGAGCTTATATTCTAGTATTTTCAGTTATAAAGGACAATTATTTTATCCATTTGTGTGTAGTTGTCCAAAGAACATTCATAATAAAAGAATAATAAGTGGTATAGTGACATCCCAGGATTTAAATTCCATTGAAAAAGATGACAAGATAGCAACACCTGAAAATTATAAAGTATATTTACATATATTTACCTTGTTTGATCATCATGACAATCTTATGGGAAAGGTACAATAAATATCATGTACAAATGCCTTATCCCATTTCACAGAATAGATCATTCCTTGAAGAGAAGAAAAAGAATAAAGGCTCTAAAGTTATTAAAAACTTTCATTTACTGCAAATTCTAACGAAAAATTTTTGAATAGCCCTTTTTGAGTCTGATGGCATGAATCCAAGATGCAGACCAATTGTAGCAAAATAGTCAGGTGGCATGATGGATAGAGTACTAGGCCTGGAGTCAGGAAGACTCATCTTCCTAAGTTTAAATCTGGCTTCAGACTTACTAACTTACTATGTGATCCTGGGTAAGTCACTTAACCCTGTTTGCTTCAATTTCTTCATCTGTAAAAGCTGGAGGAGGAAATGACAAATCACAAATATATAATATCTCCACTGAGAAAACCCCAAGAATAGTAGGACATGACTGAAAAATGAATGAAAAGAATAATTTTAAAAGTTAGCTTTTCTGTTGCTCTCCCTCAGCCCCCTTCTCATCAACATGGATGATTGACTCTAAGAGGGTTATTATTATCTTATTTGTCTTATTTTTCTCAGTGTGATTCAGATAGAAATAATCTTGGGAAAAGTTGCTATTCTGTTATTATTATTTTATTTTTAATGTTCCATGGACTTTATTACAGGTAGGAAAAAAAACAACTTTTTGTTGTTGTGGAATAAAAGTATGAGAGTGTAAGGGCTTTGTCTTGTAAGCTTACTATCTTTAGTACAGCTCTCATATCACACAGGATAATTCAGATGACAAGCAACTCATCTTGTTCCTATATTGCTTTGGTCTTCTCTTGTCTGGGGTGATATTCCACAATTGTCAAAATGGATCATTCAAATGCCATTTATTACAAATAATCAATTTAACAAAAATATATTCAAATGTCCCACAATAAAACAACTCCCATGGAGATTAAAAAGTTCCAGAAGATAAGAGCAGATAAAAACAGGCAGAAAAAATGTTCTCTGGGATCTTAGGAGCTTCCCTCCAAAGTCTTAAAAACTACTTTTTCAACCCTTCTTGTCCAAACATGCCAAACTGAGCCACAAGTCAATTCATCTGGGGGCAACTTAACCCAAACTGCCCTGGGTCTGTACCACAAGGCCTGGCTCACAACAGTCTATCCTAGAAGTGTGTGGATAACTCATGCCTCCTCAGCTCCAGCAGTATCCTAGTCCACAATACCTCTACTAGGTCCTATACTGTAAAAGTTTTTCATTCTATGTAGCTTGGAACTAATGTAAATTTCTTATGGTGACATCTATTTAAGACTCTGTTGTCATGTTTTTATGGATCATTGCTAGATCTGAACAATTATAGATAAAAATTCAGTCTGTGTTAATAGCCCATTTCCAAAACAATTTATTGGTTGAGTTCTCAGGATATTTGGAGGTCTACATTTACAGTATGGAGATTTTTCATCTATCATTCCATGACAGATAGTGAACTTGAGATGGTATGATTCTAACCCTCCAGGGTCATGTCTTGCTAGGCATTCTAGAGAGGCTAAGTTTTTTACAGCCTGCCATGCATAGTTTCTTCCACACATAATCAACATTGATCTTTAAGTCAAGGTTCCCTAAGATTAACCTTTCTGTAATCAACATCATAATAACTTCAAAAATAGCTCTTTTGTAATAAAACTACAAATAACTTTAGGAATTACTCCTCTGATAGCAACAACCCATTCCTGAATTGTTATCATTAACTCTTTTCTCTCCACAAATAAATCCTCACATCTCAGTCATTTATTTCGTGCTTCCTTGTCAACATATTATTGCCTGAATTTGTATAAATATTAACCATGAGGATTCCATTCTTTGATTTTAGCCACTTCATGGACTACATCAGGAGGTAAACTACTTTGGGTTACATTTGACAATTCCAGCGGTGTGCACCTTATCAGTTATCAGTTTTGACTCTTGGTGGATGAAGTGACATTTGCTTATTTCTGTAGGTTTTCTAAATTTCTTTTTCATGTGATAATGATGATGATGATGATGATGGTGTTGGTGTTGATGATGGTGAGAAAGATTGTTTTCCCTCAGGACCTCAGGTATATATTTCTTTATTTCCTTTTCCACTGAAAAAAATGTGCTTTTGACCAAGGTTTCTCTATTCTTTCTTATCTTAAGTCTAAATGGAAGTGTGTCTAGCAGTTCTTGACCTACTTTTATATCTCAACAAGAAGCATTTAAGAAATAACAGGAACAAGGATGGAGTTAAAAGACATCCCTCCTCTCATCCCTTGCACCCTGCCATTCCTGCCTATACAGATCTTACCCCGGACTGGCCCAGGAGTAGTACTGAATCAAAATAAGAAGCAATGACTAATTTTGGGGGTGTGGTGGAGGAGAGGTTACAGGTAGCAATCTGTAGTAAAATGGAAGAAAGGGAAAGAAAAGAAGTGAAAAGTCCTAAGCAATGGGTGCCAAAATATAAGGAGATTTCCCTTGGCCGCTATACCACCCAGTCTAGTGACTTTTTACGTGGTAGGGACATTTTCATGTCAGGCACAACTAATTCAGGACCTGCCTGTATTGTTTAAAATGAAGTTTACAGATTATCTGTAAATGTTAATTATCCATGCTCCCTCTATAGTATACTATAATTGAAAGTTGATTATATAGCTAAATAAAATTTCAAATCTTAGAGAAACCAAATTATTACAGCCATTATCTGTCTTGACTTTACTCATGGAGAAACTGAAGCATGGAAATATTACATTGTATAATGAAGGTCACAAAGCCAGTATCTTCAAAAAGGAGATTGGACAAAACTCTCATAATACCTAATAACAAATGTAATAATGCCTCACACTGGTATGGCACTGCAAAGAATAGGTTGACAGACCTAACCACTAGACAGTCTTCTTGGAAATCTGACATTTGCAGATGTCAGGACCCACTGGTCCTTAGAATAGTTAAAATAGTTTTAAAAAACAGTAAGACACACTGAACAAAATTCTTGACCACCAACCTTGACCTGAATTTTGCCTTCCATTCACATTGATGTGGAAGGGGCACTGTCTCTGAAATTCTAGTATAACTGTCACTTTCTGACCCTCTTAAGGATAGTGACCTTAAATTCACACAAAAACTACTCCATAGACTGTCCAATAGTCCTTTAAAAAAAAACAAAAATTTTCCAAGCTTTATCATACAGTGTCTTTCTAAAAAATCTGAAGCTTAGACAAGATATATATATATATATATATATATACATATATATGTATATATATATATTATATTTTTAGACATGTTAGACATTATGCATATAGATATATGTAATACGTATATGTAATTTCATCAGCATAGAGTATCAGTATAGAGAACTCTAGATATGGAAACTCCACTGATATGAATCAGTAACATGTCTACAAATTTATTATTATTATAATTTGTAGTCTTAGAGAATTGCTTCAGGCACTAAAAGGTTAAGTGACTTGCCCATGTTCACATAGCTAGCACATGCCAGATTTGGAACTAAACTCATGTTTTCCTGACCATTATTCTATCCATTATTCCATTATGCAACTCTCTCTCTCTCTCTCTCTCTCTCT
>CM053581.1:475651492-475680879 GCA_028627135.1 Pseudochirops cupreus
GATTATGTAAACATATTAATAGAATAAACTCCATGAGCTATTTAGCACCTCTTAGGTGTGGCCACTGAAGGGTTTTTTGTTTGTTTGTTTGTTTCAACTTGAAAATGTGTTTTTATTTCCTTAGGAAGTTCTACAGTGAGGAAAGTATTTCTCTAAGCCCAAATTAGCACCATCTATGATCCTATGACTAGCCAATCATGGAGGTCTTTTCCAGATCATGAGCATATGTAGAAAAAGATGAAGAGGCCAGGAAATTAGGTCAAAGAGCTGTGACATGACCATAATGGAGGGGGAGAAACAAAGCAAAATGAAACAAAATAATGAATTTGAACTCAGGACAACTGGAATCAGAAATCCTAGGTTCAGATCCTGTCCCCAGTACTGTGTGACCCTGGGATGACACTTAACCCCCTAGAGCCTCAGCTTCATCAAATGTAAAAAGACTAGACTACATGGCCTAGATCTATGAACTTCAGTTTTAAATTGTGTTGATTATGTAGCCAGATCCATTGGGTACAATATTTAGAAGTTCAAGAGAGAGTTCTTGCTTATAATTTAACTGGAGAGACAAGACATAAAAAAAAAATTAGAGAAAAGGAAAAGATTATAAATATCAGAGGTAGGCGTCAAACCCAGGTCCTTTGATTTGAACCAATGTTCTCTCTATTATACCGGGAACAGTGGGGAAAGGATGTAAAACAAAAAAAGATAGAGTAAAAGTATATTATAAAACATTTCACTAGTTCAAAGATTCGCCTGTATTCTAGTACTTCAACAAGCCAGGGATTTTGGAGGGGTTTTCTCTAATTTTGGGATGGGTACTCCCTTCATAGGTACAGATTGCCACCTATCCACAATTTGGTAGATGTACTTTGTGAGTTGGAGTGCCCCCTCCCCCACCAAAACAACCCCACATCATTTGGCACTCAACTTTCTGGTGATGAGTCTCTCTAAACTGAGCTAGGGATGATGCTCGCTTGACAGACATGCAATCTGTTGCTGGACCTGAATTTGAAGACTTTCAGTTTGGTAAATTTTAAACTTTTCCACCTTATGCTTTGTTGATCTAGCCTTTGAAAAGCAAGGGTTGCCTTCAAATAGAATGAATGATATATGGGAAGGAATAGTGACTCTGGAATTAAGGACTTGGGTTCAAATGTGACCTCTGGTAGTTATTACCTGGATGATCTTGGATAAGTGGCTTTAACCCCCTGGGACTCAGATTCTTCATCTACGAAAGAAAGGGATTAGACTCAATGGCCTCTGAGGATTCTTCCAGTTCCAGATCGATTGTTCATGAGATAGAACAAAGTCAAAATGACTTTGTGTTTATTTTGTTTTATATTCACACACACACACACACACACATACACACACACACACAAACACACATATGCATGTGACCTCTTCAGATAGAATATAAATTCCTTAAGGGAAACGCCTTAAGGATTAAATGTCTGGATTAAGTTATGTCATACATATACACACATATATGTTTACAATATATTGTTCTTTGTGTACAGTATAGAAACTTTATAATAAACATAGTCATAAATTTAAATTGTGTCATCACATAGAGACAATTAACCATTCAACTTCTAATTTGGCTTTGACTGTGTTTTGGACTTGCCATTTACTAAATGTGTTCTTTGAAGAAACTGGTTTGATTTTTTTTTTTTAAACTTGTATTTCACTTAAAGGCTAGACATGGCAGAGCTTAAAAGTCTGACTCCTTTAAGGATGAAGATAGTAAAATGGAAGAATCATTCAAGTGTAGTGAGGGTCCGTGAATAAATGATTTGGGAATAGCTGGGAAATATCCAATAATGTTAGAACTTTCTTTGAAAAAGGATACTTGAAGAGAAGAAAGAGGCTTGGATAGTAGGTGAGATAATTAAAATCGGCAAAGGAGGCAATATTTAGTTTCCAGAGTAATGGAGAGATGTTAAGGAAATGATTAATACCTATATTATATATTACATCCCTGTATTGACTGGAATGGGCAGCTAAGTGGTACGGTGTATGGATCATTGATCTTGGAATCAAGAAGACTCATTTTCATGAGTTCAAATCCAGCCTCAGACATTTACTAGCTGTGTGACTCTGGACAAGTCACTTAACCCTGTTTGCCTTAGTTCTTCATCTGTAAAATGAGCTGGAGTAGGAAATGGCAAACCTCTCCATTGTCTTTGCCAAGAAAATCCCAAAAGGGGTCAAAAAGAATTGGATATGACTGAAATGACTCAGCAACAACACTGGCTGGAATAAATAGACTCAAAAACATTTTTTTTTAATGTCTGGAATAGTACACAGAAAGGAAAAATATAACGGACATATTTAAAATATAAAATATATACTTCATACATAAAAAGTATAAAATAAATATTTTAAGTATAAAGTATAAAGCACATATTTAAAGAAGTATCAATTGCAACAGTTGATTATATACTTATTTGGTACTTACGAGTATTTGTTTCTTTCTTCACCCTTGTTCTCCCTGTGAATATTCCACAGTTTTCATGCAGAAAGTAGAAATAACCAATTTTTGTGCTGTTGGCTAAATAAGTACTTTTGGGGAGCTCTAAAAGGCTAAATTTGGATGGATTTTGGCATATTGAGTAGTATATCCCAGTTCCTGTTACTTTTCTATGCCTGAAGTAAGCTATTGTGCCTTTGTGATCATAATCATATACTATTGATTACCTAGAGGCAGCTACCTGAGTTGTAGGTATGCCTAGGAAGAAATAAAAACACTTCCACAGTAATACTAGACCTGCAGTCTGTGTCCTGTCTAAGCAACTGAAATGTCACAATAACTATCCTGCCATTCCATTCTACTTCCACCTGTGGATTTAGAGCAACTGTCATCTCTAATGCTGTTGTCTTTGTTGGGGTGGACAGACACAATGACCAACGCCACATTTTGTTGACAACATACAAGTATGTTCTTTAGGCTAGAGGTAGTTCCTTGTTCTAGTTATTATTTCTGAGGAATAAATTCTGGGACTCTGGATGCAACCTTATCCCTGCAATTGCTCTTCATTGGTTGACAAGCCCTCTTGTAAAGTCCATTAATAATAGAGCAGACAGAGGCAAATAACTGGCCTGAGAGTTTCAGCCTTACCTTGGAAACAGATCTGCCAGTCAGGAGAGAAGCTTCTAGGTTTGCATTTCTTGTCCAGGGGATTGACATCTTCAATAGTCAAGGAAGAACCTGTTCAGGAATTAAGGCAAAGGATTTCTTGAACATGTTTGAAAAGGCCCCAGCATAATTGGTGGTAACTTGACATTTGTGCCTGTGACACTTGTAAAAGCAAATTGTGGGTCAGGGTAGAGAAGAAGCATGGGGGTAGCAGTAGAAGAAGCACTAGGTTGGGAGTCTGAAGGCCAACATTTGCATCCATGCTTCATTACATACAACACAGCAGCCTTGAAAAAGCTGCTTCTCCTCTCTAGGGCTCAATTTTACTCATTTGAAAAATAAAGATTTTGAATCAGATGATTTCTAAAGTCCTATATTATGGTCATACGATTCTGGGAGAGGAGAGGCTAGGAAATGATTCCTGGGGTAGTCTTCCTCTTTGTTTTTTTTTTTTGTTTTAGGTAATTGATATTAGGTCCTATAGCTGTGGGACTCTCAGTTTCCTCATCTGTAAAATGGAGGTTGTAATAGCACCTCTTTCCCAAAGTTGTAAGGCTGGATTGAGATCATTTTGGAAACCTTTAGGTTCTATTATTATTATAATAAGTCCTTCATTTCTACACTTGAACAACTAAAAGTGGAAATAGAAATTGTATGATGTCTCCTCTTCCTTTTCTCATAGGACCAGGCACATAGTAGGTGCTTTATAAAGGCTGTTTGAATGACAATGATCTATTCTCAACTTCTATGAAAAGGAGATATATGTAAAATAATGAAGACTATGAAGCTTGTCTCTTGTTCTCCTTCTCCTACCCCTCCCTTTTTCTGATCTCTTTCATCTGTGAACTGTATTTCCCCCTCCCCCCCCACCTCCTCTTTTGAGGGGAAAGGGGATTAGGGAGTTTGCGGGAGAAAGAAAGGAAGTGTGAGACTATTAGTATGAATAGAAGTTTTGGAAATGCATATTGAAAGGAGCAGGTTAAAACCTGGCCTTCACAGTCAAGTTCCTTCACAGCACCTGCCTACTTAGAAACACACACACACACACACACACACACACACACTATGTCTATATCTACATTTATATCTATATATACACATACATGTCTAAAATTCATACATACAAGCACATATATGTCTGTATATGTAGCTATACATAAGTATAAATATATATGTGTATATGTTTCTATAAATACATATGCATGCATATATGTATGTATATGGGGCAGATAGGTGGTGTAGTGGATAGAATACTGAGCCTGGAATCAGAAAGACTTATCCTCCTGATTTCACATCTGGCCTCAGGCACTTACTCACTGTGTGACCCTGTACAAGTCACTTAACCCTTCTTACCTCAGTTTCCTCATCTGTAAAATGAGCTAGAGAAGGAACCACTCCATTATCTTTGCCAAGAAAACCCAAAAAGGGGTCACAAAGAGTCAGAAATGACTGAAAAATGACCAAAAAATCAAATATATATATATATATATAATTATATGTATATATATCTAAATATACACATCTTTGTATGTATGTATATATAAAAAACTATATACACCCCAATCTGTTCTTAGTTATCAGCTTTACCCTGACTCTCTTGCCTCTATAAAACCTCTCATCATTCTTCTTTTTCCTCCCTCTTCCACTCCATAGCTAGGAATAAATTATACAGGAAAACTTAGGAAAAATAACAAAAAACTATAGAATTAAAGCCTTTGCAAAGGCATCTAGAGGCCTGTTTGTTTTCCCTTCTGTCTTATTCAGTTTTTGAGGCCCTGCAGGCCAGCAGCCCAGCCTATATGTTTGTACTGTATGTTCAGTGGTGCTTAGCTCACCTGGTGCCTTGGTTCTTTCATTTTCAAAATCACACTCTTTGAATGAACTTCTTCAGGGCTAAAATGACTCACCATCTCAATGAGATAGGATCAGCTTTCTTCTCTGGCCATTCCTCTATTTCTTCTCCTAAGACTATTCCTTGGTTTTGCAGATCCGTAGGGGAGGAAATATGAGGGACTGAATGGCCCTAGATAAAGCAGAAAGGCTAGACAAGTTAGAGAGTGGGGGGACCAAAAATGGTTTAAAATCCAATGAAAAAGAGAAATTTCTATGAGGATTTTCTGGGTGGTATATCAGAATTTTGGGGGGAAAATACTCAAAATTTCAGTCATGTTTGGCTTCGTATGTCTGATTGTTTGTCAAGTCTTATTGATTTTTATTGCTGTAACATCCCATTAATTAAGAACTGTGATCAAAACAATGAGCATTCATGACTTCAGAGTTCTGATGGTGAAACATGCTATCCTACAAAGAGTTGATGGATTTAGGGTGCATGATGAGACATATTTTTATATGTGGTTATTGAGGAAATTTATTTTGACTATACATATTTCTTACAATGAATTTCTTTTTCTTTTTCCTTCAGTGAGATAGGGTAGATGGGGGAGTGATCTGAAGAAAAGAAAATATATTTCTCTTAATCTTGAAGAATAGTTGACAGGGCACTATAGTATAGATGTGAAATGTTGCATGCACTTTCAGACGAGTTCACCATATTTTAAATTTTACTTATGGGTTTTACTTTTTTATAAGAGACTTCCCACCAAGTGGGAGTAATCTGCAAATACTTATAATGTAAAAACAAAACACAACAATAGAACTTAAAAAGAATGACAACCATCATAACAAACCTATGCCATTTATTTGTCCCTTTGTCCCACCTACTTTTCAACATAATGGTAAGGTAAAGAGTCAGAAAATTTTGATTTGAGTCCTAGATTTAATTGTTACACTATGGCTTTGAGAGATTTACTTAAACTCTGAGCTTCTGTTTCTTTAATTATAAAATAGGAATGATAATATTTCCAATGTCTCCTTCAGTTGTGGTGTCTATCTCCCCTATAGGGATGTAGTGAGGAAATTATTACGTAAATATGTTTGTTCTTCTCACTGACTGACACTGTCCTATTTTAGACCCTTATGGAATCTCACTTGGATTATTGTAGTTGCCTTCTGACCAATCTGAGTACCTTCAGTCTTTCCTAGGTTCAATCTACCTAGGTTCAATCTTTCCTAGGTTCAATCAAAATAACCTTTAAGATGGACTATAATTAATGAGACTCACTTGCTTAATTAATAACTCCCATTTGATTGTGGATTTCTCTTGCTTAATAATACTAGCTGGAATTTATCTAGCACTTTTAAAGTTAATGCAAAGCACTTCATTTGTTAACTCATTTGATCTTCACAACAACCCTGGGAGGAAGGTGATATTATTATTCCCATTTTATAGATGAGGAAATTGAGGCACAAGGAGGTAGATGACTTGCCCAGAGACACAGCTAGTGAAAAGTCTGAGACAAATTCTGAACTCAGATTCTTTTGACTTTAAGTCCAGGTCTCCATTCCAAAAAGTTGAAATTCATTAGGTTTGTATTCAAGCCCGCCACAGTCTGATTTCATTCTACCTTTCTGCCTCTTCTTACACTACTCACTTTCACATACTCATCAGAAAGCCTTTCGTCTTACTTAGTCTGCTTTGAATTTGCTCACTTTCTTCCCTCTCTCTCCCTGGAATGAACTCCTGACCCTATTATCTGATGAAATTTTACCTCTTCTTGAAGGTCTAATTCACTTGTTACCTTCCGCATAAAGCCTTCATTGATTGCCCTCTGGACCTCTAAGATGGAAGCAAACTCCTGTCTTTGGAGTTATATTCCAGTCCCATGCATTTATCAGATTTGATTTCACATTTTAGTCATTTGTGTTCACACCCCACTAAATTGTAAGTTTCTTGAAGGAAGGAACCTAATTTTAATCAGCCATCTGTACATCAACACTTTATACAATGTGTTGCACATAATAAGGGCCTCAAGAATGTTTGTTGAACTTAACTAAACTATGCACAATAATTATTTTTTAGTCTTTTCCAAATCTAAGTCACTTTATTAGTTTAGGAACATTAAATTTAATTTGTTAAATGAGATAATCTTATGAGCAAATCAAGTTATATATATATGTATATATACATACATATTTATATGTATATTTTAAAGCATAATTTATTCACATAGTAATTACAAATGCACTAGTTTAATTTTAATTTTGTGTAACCTGGCTTCGTTGAGTAATCCTAGTTTGTCTAACATGGAGCCAATTGAATCTCCTACCATATGAGTGGGAGTAGCCTCTTTGATTAGCTGCTTGCATGTTTAAAAATGGCAAGACTTTTTTTTGGTGGCAAAGAATTGGAAATTGGGGGAAATCTATTTACTGGAGAATGGCTGGACAAGTTGTAGTAATTGATTGTGATGGAATACTATTGTGCTGTAGGAAGTGATGAGTAGGATGCTCTCAGAAAAACCTGGAAAAGACTCAAGTGAACTGATACAAAGTGAAGTGAGTAGAATCAGGAAAATATTGTGCACAGTAATAGTAATATTGTAACAATGATTAACTGTGAATGATGTAGCTATTTTCAGCAATACAATGACCCATGACAACTTCAAAGGACTAATGATAAAAAAAAAAATTATCCCCCTTCAGACAAAAAACTGATGGAGTCTGAATGCAGACTGAAGCATATACTCTCTTTTAAAATTTTCTTTATTTTTCTTAGTTTGGGGTTGTTGTTGGGTTTTTTTTTTTTTGGTCTGTTTTCTTTCACAACATGACTAATATGGAAATATGTTTTTCATGACTTCATATGTATAATCTATATCAAACTGCTTACCCTCTTAAGATGGGGAAAGGGGAGGAAGGTAAGTAGAGAATTTGGAACTCAAAATTTTTAAAAATAAACATTAACATTTTTTCCATGTAATTGAGGAAATAAAATTAAAATAAATAAAAGTGGTGAGACTTAAGCATTGTTTTTCTTTTCAGTCTCTTTTTCTGCCATCTTTCCAATTCTACTCTTTTGGGCTACTCCTAGCTGCCCTGCCCAGCCATGAATGGAATTAGTGAGAGGTGAAAAATTTCCTCTTCCTGTTTACATATCTTTTACCCCTGACTCAGAGAAATGACCATGAGGATGTTTCTATGATGCATTGTTTTCCCTCAATTTCATATGGGATGCAGGAGGTGATCTTCACTGACCCAAAGTAACTTTGGAGCCAGTATTGTAGATGGGGTAGTACAGGCAGCCCATCATGGGTTCCCCTGACAGGTCAGGGGGTCTGGGATTTGAGCTCAAGGTGGGTTTTTAGATTTGGAACTGGGACTGTGCTTTATGGGAACTGAGCTAAATTATGAATATAATCCCCTTCCCCTCCCCAGAGACTGAGGAGGTACATGAAAGAAGGGGAAATTATGCCTCCCCAATGTTGGTGGTAGCATGTATATTTGTGATTTTATCTTTCTGAAATT
Organism: Pseudochirops cupreus; assembly: GCA_028627135.1. Lineage (NCBI taxonomy): Eukaryota > Metazoa > Chordata > Mammalia > Diprotodontia > Pseudocheiridae > Pseudochirops > Pseudochirops cupreus. The sequence continues at coordinate 475,659,999 of CM053581.1, forward strand.
AATATATTCATTTGTAAAAGCTCCACTTTGTTCCATTTGTTATAAATGGAGCCAAACGAAATATCATCTCTCAGTATTTTTTCCAGTTTATGAGAAGCAGGCAGAAACATGAGAACAGAATACATTATCCACATAAGAACAAAATGAATCAGTTATTACATGTTCTTAACTTTATTATGTTCCCTATAGCTTTAAGTCCTCATTCTTAGAAGAGGGAAGAACCAAAAATGCCTGCCCCACATTCCAATTCAATGACCACAACTTGTACCATGTGGAACTCTTGTCATGTCAGCCTATTTTTCTGAGCTATTGCATCATTTCTGTTAGACATTTATGGCATTGTGCTAGGCACAAAAGATAGTAAAACAAAAAGGAAACGTCTTCCTGCCTTCAAAATCTTATATTGTGCTAGGGGCAAAGGATATTAAAACAAAAATGAAAAGTTCCCTACCCTCAAGGAGTGTACATTCTACTGAGCTGAGACAATATGTCCACAGATAAGAAAATACCAAGAGTTCTGAAAGGACAGTGTTGTCAAATTCAGATAGAAATGGGACCACTAATCAGAATTTAAGGATCCCTATGGGTTGCATGACAAAAAAACACATATTAACATTATCCATGTTCTATTGTATCTTAATTTTTTTTGAAGCTTTTTGGAGGGGAGAAAGCAGGGCAATTGGGGTTAAGTGACTTGCCCAAGGTCACACAATTAGTAAGTGTTAAGTGTCTGAGGCTGTATTTGAACCCAGGTCCTCCTGACTCGAGGGCTTGTGCTCTATTCACTGTGCCACCTAGCTGCCTCATGTATTTTGATTTATTTTGTTAAATATTTCTCAATTACATTTTAATCTGGTTCTGTTGTGTTTTTTGTGTATGTTCCACTGGCCTGTGTTTGACACTGATGGTATAGGATATAACACCTGAACTGTCCTTTGAAGGAGTGTGTGTGTGTGTGTGTGTGTGTGTGTGTGTGTACACACAGATGTGGTATATGGTTTTAAGGAAAGACTAGCACCTCTGCTGTGAGGGCTTACTGAGTCCTTTTCAGGGCTGTTCATCCATTTTTAGTGTCTAGTCAGTTATCCAATTCTCACCTGTGGCCAAGAAGTTGTACTGTATGAAGCAGCCACATCCTGGTAAAGCCCTCTTGGCAAATGGGCTACTCCAGGTTGAAGATAACTGACAGACCTCAGACCTATTGGTGAGTTAGAGGGATGTCAACTTCAAGCATGTGAAGACTTCCTCTGGCAGAATGAGTAGATGGAACATTTTGTTCCAGTGGTCATGAAGGAAGTTAAATCAAATCCTGTGATGTGCTTAGAGCTTGGTCAGATACCAAAGACACCAAGTTCATCCACTACATCCCAGGCTATTGCCAGTTGTCTTGACTCTTTTCTTGTCACTGGACTTTAATGGCTCTGGAAGAGAGAGTGAAGTTGATGACTGTGCAGCTCTGCCTCACTTAAATCCAATTCATGCACAAATCAAGATATCACTCCATGATGTCATTGGTCCTCCTCAGAAATGAAGGACAAACAAAAACACTATATATACAGGTATACTACATGATGGAGGTAAGGAAGGAGAGCAATCTAGACTTGGGAGGTTAACTCTTCAAAGACATGAAGACAGAAGACAGTATGAAATATGTAGGCAACAGCTAGTAAACCAGTTTACCTGAAATGGAGATGGTATGTTAAAGGGACTTAAGGGGAATAAAATTGGAAAGGTAAGTGGGAATCACATTGTAGGAGATTATTCAAATAATCTGAAGAATTTATATTTTATTTTAGAGGCAATAGGGAGCTGCTGAAGAGATTTTTAGTAGGGCAGTGATCAATTCAAGAACCATGTTTTAACAATATTGGATGGTTTGGAATTCTCTTAGAGAAGGGATAATAATTAGAAAGATATTGTAAAATCTCAGGTGAGAGTGGGGCAACTAGGTGGCATAATGAATAGAACACTGACCCTGGAGTCAGAAGGACCTGAGTTCAAATCAGGCCTCAAACACTTAACGCTTACTAGCTGTGTGACCTTGGGCAAGTCACTTAACCCCAAATGCCCTACATTCCCCCCAAAAAAAGACAAAAAAATCTCAGGTGAGAGAAGATGAATGCCTGACCTAAGGTAGAGATTGTGTGAATAGACATCTTGGAGGCATAATGGAAAACACTTGACAATTAAGTGTATGGGTTGTGGGTGTTGAAGGAGATAGAAAAATCAAGGATGACTCAGAAGGTGCAACTGAGAGTGATTGAAAGGATTAGGCAAAATTAGGACAATTTTGCAGAGGCATGTGTTTTAGGAAAATTATAACTTTCATTTATTTTGGACGTGTTGAGGAAAAGATGCCTATGGGGCATCCATGTGGGAATGATCAGCAGATAATTTCTGCTTCTTCTGAACCCTGAGTTTTTAGAAAAGAAAAAAAAATCATCTTCACAGATTTCTGTAAACTGAGTTTGCCTGGACTGAGGCAAGATTCTCTTCCAAACTTATTATATGTTAGTTTTGTTTCTCTTTTGGGGCATACCTACCAGTGTTTGTTGTAGACCACTCATGGGCTGTTAAGATTTAGAGCTGGAAGGGATAACATAATGATAATCTGATAAGGTAGCTGAATTCCCCCACTTGACAGAGGAAGGAACTGAGTCCCAGGAAGTACCCTGCCTCACATCATTCAGGTAGTAAGTAGCAGAGTTCTTGTGACTCAAAGCCATCTTTTGAATCCCAATATGGTACCTTTTTAGTATACCACTTGAGTGTGTGCATTATCTTTTTTGCAATTTGAAGGAATTTCTTGTTAAGGACTCTATACTGTTGAGGTAAGTCACACTTAGAATCTAAATACTCAATTAAATTGATGTAGCTAATTTTGCATATCATAGACAATTCCTACCTTCACTAGAAAAAGGGTAGTTGTCCTACAGATCCAAAGCCTGGCAAGTGGAATAGACATAATTCTTGAAATAGACATAATAGCTAAATAGACATACCAGCTTTTGATTCCATATGCATTGATAACTCACTGGTAATGTGCAGAGTGTTACAGCAGCCATGGAAATAAGGGAATCAGATCAGATATAGGGCCTCCCCTTAAGGAACTTAAAATCTAGTAGAGTAGATGAAATAAGCTCACAAATGACCATAATATAAATTCAACAATAAATGGCATGAGATAAAATGCTGAACTGGGAGTCAGGACAACCTGTGTCCTACTTCAAACACTTTGTAGCTGTGCTTCCCTGGATTATTTATTTAATTTTTATGAGTCTGTGTTCAGCTGTAAAATAGGGATGATAATACCCTCTCACAGGGTTTTGTGAAAATAAAATAGGATAATAAGTATGATATGATTTGAAAGCCTTAAAATGCTTATCATCATCATCATCATTGTTATTAAAATACGTAATAGAAGGAAAAATTTGAGGGTGGGAAAAATCACTTCTAGTTGGGTTGAATCAGAGAAGGCTTCATAGAGGAGGTCTTAAAGGAAGGATAGTATATCCACAAGCAAAGATGAGATTGAGTCTATTCCAGATATGGGGAATGCAATGAACAAAAGCATGGTCAAGAGAGAGGGCAAGATCATAGATCTAGAACTGAAAACAACAACAAAATAAAAAACAAATCCAGAGAGGACATCTCATCCAATCCTCTCATTTTATAGATAGGAAATTGAGGTCTAGGCCTCAGAACATCAAAGGTGAAATTTAAACCCAGGTCCTCTGATTCAAGAGCCAAATCCCCTCTTTCATACATGAACCATCCATTTTGCCTAGAATATAGAGTGTGGCAGGAGGAGTATGATAAACTAAGGCTAGAAACGTAGGTTGATGCCTAGTTGTAGAGGGTGTTGAATAGCATGGCAATAAAGTTGTACTTTATTAGATATGGAGGACAAGTCATCCAAGGCTGCTGAGCTTGTGATTATCAGGATGATATTTTAAGAAAGATTACAGTCAGTAGTCTAAAAGAGATCTAAAGGAGAGAATAGAATAGGGAGAGAGAGTTTGGCAAAGAGATTATGAAGGCCTGAAACAAAGGTTTACTCTAAGTTTCACTATATTTGGACCTCATATTGCTCATATTATCCCCGATACCTGGCATATCTTCTCTTTCCTCCTCACCCTTGATTTTTAACCTTTCCTCTAAAGCAGCAGCCTCTAAAATGAAGATCCTGGCCTGATTTCAGGGAAGTGTGTGACAAACTAATAAGAGGGTGGGAAGAAGAATCACATCCTTAACCCTCCCTTCCAGTAACCATTGGTAGGGCTTGTCCCACACCTGACCTCCCCTATTCTGTCCTACCACCCTCCCCCCCCCAACTTGGGAGAGCAGGGAAGGTTGACCCACTAGGGCAGTTGCACCCAACTGTTACGTTGGTACTCACAGCAGCAAATGGTTTGGGGAAAATAACATCCACCCGCCCACCAGCATATCCATTTCTTGTCTGCCAGATCATCTTGTGATTTTGTGATTTAGGCAGGCATTCCAAGAGGGTGATATCTGTATTCTGGGGCTGTAACTGCTGATCAAGAGCTCTGCTTTTTCTTTTCATTTTGGGTGGGACAGAGTGGGTTGCACAGGCAGTGTAGGCTTGAGGGGGTTGTAATCTTTATTGCCATTCTGAGTACATTATCTTCCCCCTCAAACCCATCCCCTCTTCCAAATTTCTCTATTACTGTCAAGGGTACAACCAGATCTGCTTCCAGCCAGAGCCTCCCACCCTCTGGCCACTGATCTGGGAATCAACTTTTGGGAATAGATGCTGTAGATGCTATACCCCCTGGCTCCTCAGCAGCCACAGCTAGTGAAAAGGCTAGAAAAGAAAATTTTCATCCCCAAAGTTCTTGCAAGTATGAAATGGTTCAGCATTAGGAAAATGCATAGTTTTATCCCTGGAAACCACACTAAAGCCAATGTGTTCTCATCTGCTTTGTCTTTATACACTGAAGACCACTGGACCTTTCCATTAGCTATGTAGCCAAAACCTTCTTTCTGTGTTGTCTTCCCCTATTAGAAGATGTCCTTGAGCACAGGGCCTTTCTTATTTTTCTCTTTGCATCCTCATCTCTTTGAAGAGTGCATTGCATGCTGTTAAAGCACTTAAGTATTTTTTCATTCACTCATTCACTATTCTTTTGGTCTCCCAAGTTCACATCCTTGGTGTGATCTTTAATTCTTAACTCTCCTTCAGCCGATATGTCTGATCAGTTGGCTAGTCTTGTCCTTTTTGCCTTCATACTATCTATTATATCTATTCTCTTTTCTCTGCTTACATAGCCACTACTTCAATTTGGGTCCTCATCATTTCTTACCTGAACTATTACAATAGCTTCCTAGTTGGTCTCCCTGTTTCAAGGCTCTCGCCTCTCTGATCCAACCCCCATATGGTTGCCAAAGTGATATTTCTAAATTATAGGGCTGACCATGTCTCTCTCCTACTTAGTAAGCTCCAGTGGCCTCCATAGTGATGTTAGGAAGAAATATCATTTCACTTTTACTTTTCCTTTATAATTTCTATCTTTTGTACACAGCACATATACAATTTATACATATTTAAATCTATCTATCAATCAATCTATCAATCTATCTATCTATCTATCTATCTATCTATCTATCTATCGGGAATGTATATTCAAAATTCTTTGTTGATGGGAGGGTGCAATCACAAAAATTTAGAGAAAACTTCTCTAGAGCACAACTAAAATGCACTAATCTCCCCCAAACCTTTTTTGAGTCCCTTTCCTTTATGTGACCTATAACATGTATAAATAATTCATGAATTTGTGGAAAATAATTTTTTTTCTATGCCTATTTGCCAGTTTCTAAGGGAATTTGGCATTTGCAAGTGTTCTTTAGTATTAAGAATAATAGCTGTTCCAAACATAACCACATTTCATGGTTTTGCACATATTGTATACTATATATTTGCACATAACATGTATTATAAATATTGTAATTACCTCTGTGTCTTGTCCTACTAGACTCTGAACCTCTGGAGGGCAGGGTTTCAATTTAATTCAATTTGGCTGGGTTTTATCTAAACCTTGTATCTTCCCTAGCCCCAATAACAGTGTAGTATGCTCTGCAGGTCCTTAATAAATGTTGTAGAATTGTTAAGAGTGATGACAGTGGGAGAGGACAGGATTGGGGGGAGGGGGACAGATTCCAGAGATATTTCAGAGGCAGAATTGACAGGACTTGGAAAATGACTGGATGTGGGTGGCTACAAGGCTAGTTTTAGAAAGTTAACCTGATTCTAGAGTATATTAAAAGCAACAGCATGAAGGATGTGGGAAGTGATTCCTACAGCATGCTTGGTATCAGGCAGACCCTTATTTGAGTGCTGTGCCCAGTTTTGATCTCTCCATTCTTAAGGACACTATATAGAAATTAAGGAGAATCTAGAGGAGTTCTGCAGAATTATGAAAGAGATGGAAAATAGATAATTTGAGCCAAGATGAAAGGAAATGAAACAACTCAGCCTTAAAGAAGATGAGGCTGGGGAACAATTTTTAAAATTGCTTTAAGTATATGAATAGTTATCATAAAGAGGCCTTGATCAGTTCTTCATCTCCACAGGAGCCTGAAGGAAATAGCCTTAAATCATAGCAAGCTATATTTAGTTTAGGCACAAGAAGAACTTTCTGATTGTAAAGAGGGGGCATGTTAACTAAGGAAGAGAATAAAACTAACTGGTCTGTTTGGGAAGCAAAATTAAAACCTCCATGTGCTTAGTACCAAATTCTACTCAACTGACTTATGTGGCGGCCAGTTTTAAATCTTCTGGTGTTGGAATTGAGATTATTTCTTTGTAGAGAAGGCAATGTGGCATAGTGGAAAGAACCTCAGACTTGGACTGAGGATCTCTGAGTTTATAATCCTGGCTCTGCCTCTTATTAGCTTGTGGTCCTGGACAAGTCACGGGAACTTTTTGAATCTCAATTTCCTCAGCTATAAGATGGCAATAAAAAAATGTAAACGCGTTACTGCAGAGCTTTGTTATGAAACAAGTATTTTGTAAAACTTGATAGGCTATATTGAACATGAGCTCTGATGACTCCAATTATTAATACTTTGAACAATTAAATGGTATGTAAAATATTTAGGAATAATGTCTTAAAACAGGATTGAATTCAGCAGGTTTAAGTGCAAGGTAAGATTTCCAGTGATATAAAATGAATGGCAAAGGCACATTTGAGTAGGGAATGAAAGGCAGGGTATCAATATGATGGGGGAATCTCTTAGACTTTTATTAGTTGAGTATAATTCATCAGTGTTAATAAAATAAAACCTCACACACACACACACACACACACACACACACACAAAGGAAACAAAAAATTGTAACATGATAGATTCTGGTAGGAATAGGAATCTTTGTATGCCTTAAAGTAATTCTACACTCAGCAATTGTAGGCCTGCATAAGACCATGCCTGGGCAATTGTGAAGTGGTTCAGCTTTGTCTTTGCCTCTGTTTTCCTTCATCACCTGAGTCATGTCCCCTTAGACCCTGAATACCCTTGTCCTCTTTCCTGTCAAAACCTATCCTATTAAAAAGTCTCTGAAGTTCATTCAAATCAATAATTGTCATCAGTATTATTTTAACTCATAGCTATTCTATTAACATTATTTTTACATTAAGTTTCAATTTCTGTTGAAATGTTCAGGAGGGGCTCTTCATCTTTTTGATTTCATGGTCCCTTTTGACCATTTGGTGAAGCCTATAGATGGAATCTTTCTAGAGTTATGTCTTTAAATGTATAAAACAAAATATGCAAGATTATGAAGGAAATAATTTATAATGAAATATAATTGTCAAAACATATTTTTAAAGAAGTTATTGTGCCCCAGGTTAAGAATCTCAGCTTTTCAGGAATTTAAGTTGGTACACATTTTGAAAGGCAGAGTCATGTAAAGAGAAGAGCCTTAAATCTGGTTTCCAAATTCTCCTACTTATTGGTTATAGGACCATGGGCAAATCATATATTCTCAATTTCTACCTCATGATGCATAATGTTATCCTTGAGGCCATATAGAGCAGTGGTGTCAAAATCAAATAAAAACAGGAGCCGCTAAACCTTACATGAGGATCCCTGTGAAGATATAATAACTTAGAAAAACACATAGTAACTTTCTATATCCTATTATATTTTTATTTATTTTGTTAAATATTTTCCAATTTATATTTTAATCTGGTTCTCACCAAACTTAGGATTGTGACTGTATTTTACTCCTCTGATATAGATTATTATTTTATTCACATAATAGAAGTTGACCATGTTTATTTTACAGCAGAGAAAGCTGGTCGTTATTAAATAACATCTTTTCAGTATAGCCTGGGGCTTTCCCTCCCACATGAATCCCCTGAAAATTATCTCAGGTGTTTTCATGCTTTAGAGCAAATTTATTCAAAGCATAATTTATGAGCCCCCACTAGTATTTATTTTAATAACTCAATCAGGAGTCATATTTACTAAAAGCAAAAAACACTTAATACAACAATGTGAAAAAAATGATATGAAAAATTCTCCTACCCACTTATGTAGGAGTATATTCTCCCATAGACAGCTAGATGGCTCAGGGGATAGTCCTGGAGTCAGGAAGATGTGAGTTCAAATCTAGCCTCGAAAACTTACTAGCTGTGTGACTTTGGGGAATTCACCTAAATTCTATTTGCCTTAATTCACTGGAGAAGGAAAAAGCAAACTACTCTAGTACCTTTGCCAAGAAAAGCTCATGGACAGTATGGTCCATGGGGTCATGAAGAGACACAGACATGACTGCATGATGAACAACAACAATGCCCTCCTACAAGATTACCACACTACTGAGGAGAGAAGAGACAAGTTTGAGGAATACATGTTTCCAGAGAATGTATGAGAGAAGACACAAATGTAAATATGTGTATAACATAATAATATCAAATGTAATAAATTCATTTAACATATGTATACATATATACATGTATACAAGTATAGACATTACATGACATATTTATATTATTACATGTATATATATGTATATATAACATATACTTATATATTTTTTATCATTACATTATAAGCACATTTTCATATCTGTGTATATATATATATATATATATATATATATATATATATATATATATATATATATATATATCTGGGACAAATCATGGTCCTAGGGCGGTATCCTAGCTGGAAACTTGCTTTGTCTCTGATTTGATTACTTGCTGCTTCTCCTATATAATTGTAGTTACTAATTTGCTGGTTTGGTGATGTCATGGAGTTGTAGGATGCTTTGCTGCACCACCATGTTTGATCCTTGCTGGCTGGGTTGTTCTCTGTATTCATCTTTACTGTACTGGTCTTTAGCTATGATGTACCCTCTGCTCTATAGTAGAAGGGTTCTATTAGTTTTTTTTTTTTTTTTACAACATAGCTCTGAGATGTGCCAGTGTGTGTGCATGTGTTCGTGCATGTGTGAGTGTGTATGTGCATATGTGTGTGTGTGTGTGTGTGTGTGTGTGTGTGTGTAATTTAGAAATAGAAATAGTCTGTTTAAGTATTGTTTAGGCATATTATCTATCTTTTGAATTCATTTGATTCTGCCTTAGTGGTTACTCTGTAAAATCAAGTCTGATATTTGCTTAAGTGGGAAAATTCCTTTCACCTACTGGCCACTCTCATCATGCTAATTGGGTTGATACAGATTGCCTCATCAATCAATACAGGAAGGAATTTGGTGACCTATTGTCAATGCTGCTTCCAGAAACAAAGTCACTTCCCTTCCTACATAAATATTTCAAGGATTATTGTAAGGACAGTTTTCTATAAAACATTGAATTTTGGACCAAGCTAAATGTCTATAGAGGGAGTTCTGAAACTTTTCTTATGGGTGACTTATGACTTACAGCCTGTAACTACTTAGATACTGACTAGCTTTATTTCTATCAAGTACAGAAAACCAGACCTACCTGGTGGTGAGGGAGCTGGAGATATAGTGTGTGTTTTTGACTTGCAAACAACTTGTCAATTCAATAATTCAGTGGGAGAAGCTAACCAAGCTTGTTTGTGAAGAAAACACTTAATTTATGCTCTTCATCTGGTAGTTCAGGCATTGTGGGGGCATCATAATAAAAATAACTTTTTGATTTCTCGACAGTAATTATAGTAATAATTAGCTTAGATTTATATAGCACTCTAAGGGCTCCCAGGAGGCTCTCTGATCTTGGGTACTTATGATCTTTATCATTCTTTCTTTTGCATAGGAAAATTATGGCATCAACATGCCATTAGTAGGGCTTTAGATTGTTTTTTTTTTTCCAAAAGCATTAACAGTTTGACCTCAGCAAAGCAGACTTTCTTGTGTGACTGACCTGCCTTTTGACCAGTGGAAAAAATTGCAAGTCAGTCTGTGAGAGAAAAGTGTGTCAAGGAAGAGAATAAAACTAGTCAATCCATTTGGGGATCAAAATTAGAATGTTGGCTTGATTAGCACCATGTTCTTAAACAAAACAAAACAAAACAAAGAAACTGGAAAAAAGTGAGATTGGCAATCATTTGTCTCAGACATTTTTGATAAAGTTTGGGGAATATCACCTTTTTTCCTTTTTCTTTTTTTGAGATTGGGTTTCTCTGTCATTTCTAGGCTGGAAGAGCAGTGACCCCTCACAGGTCTGACCTTACCACTAATCAATATGGAAACTTCAATCCTCTTTGTTTCTTCCCTGAGTGGGTTCATTCTTCCTTAGGAAATATGGTGGCCCTAGATGCCAGGTATTCACTATATTCATGCTAGACTTAGTGCATTAGCAATTGGCTTTATTCCTATTGTAGCTTAGAATTACTGAGCTCAAATGAACTTCTAGCTTCTCTGGCAACAGGGATTACATGGATTTATCACTGTACCCAGCATGCAAGATGATTTCTTAAGGACTCTTCCAGATCCACCATTCTCTTGTTGGACCAGATGATCATAGATTTAGAAATGGAAGGGACCTTAGAGTTCTTCTCATCTAATGTCTTTGTTTTATAAATGAAGAAACAGAAGTAGTATGGTTTATTGGGTTGAAAGTAAGAAAACCTGAGTCCTGACGCTGACATTAAGTATCTGTGTGAAAGTCACTTAACCACTCTCTCCAGTTTTCTCATCTGTAAATGGATGACATCTAGGTGGCACAGTGGAAAGAGTGCTATACTTGAAAATCAGGAAGACATCATCCCGAGGTCAAATCTGGATTCGGATACTTACTAGTTGTGTGACCCTGGGCAAGTCACTTAACCCCGTTTGCCTCAGTTTCTGCATCTGCAAATGATCTGAAGAAGGAATTGGCAAATCACTCCAGCATCTCTGCCAGGAAAACCCCAAAAAGGGTCATAAAGAGTGGGATATGACTGAAATGACTGAGCAACACCAACAGTGGCAGTGTTAGACTTAGGTGATCTCTAAGGCCCTTTTCAGATTTTAAGTTCCCCTTTTTCTGTACTTGTCATATACTTCACAGGACATGTACTTCAAAGGAGTACTGTGGCTATCAGTACATAAGAAGCAGACAAAAAGTGTAATTATGAATACAACATGCACGAATGATAAACTCTCCAAAAGGAAGGTGCTATGGAAATGCAATTTGTTAATTAGTATTTTTATTTCTCTCACTAATAATAACAACAGTGAGGCTAAGAATAGGAGCCTGTTGCTTTTTTCAAAAAACATTGTCAATATTTCCCTGCTACTAAAAGATGAGTAAAGTCATCCTTTGGTGACATCATTGTACACATTGAAATACATTATAAATCAGACTACATAGCAAAGGTTTTTTTTTTAAAGGAATGCTCTTTGTAGACACAGATGATAAATATTGCACATAATTTGAAAATTGAGGTAAAGCAAAATTAAATTAGGTATACCAATTATTTGAGTGTGAACCTACAAGTAAACAAATTACACTATCTAGCATATGTAGGAATTAAATGTATTGGTGTTACTTGGGGCTGCAATTTTGGGTGCTTTTTTTTATAGGTTTGAATTTTCAAGTCTAGGTCTACTAGGGACTACTTTCTTCTTTCTACACAGTAAGATTAGTTATTTTTTCCATCCAAATGGTTCCAAAGTTCAAAACGAAAAAAAAAAAACACCTTTGTGTTGCCTGCTCCATCCCAGACCTTTCATCTCCCTCAGCTTCTTGCCTGAGACAATGGATCTCTACTGCTGAAGCCTATTTGAAATCACTCTCCTTTATATCCCTTTGGATGATACTAGAGAAGAGTGAACCTCAAATATGTCAGGGAACAAGATGGTCACCGTGCTCTGTTTCTTCATGGAGACCATCTGTAGCTTTAGGAAATGAAAGAGGCTTTGCAACTCCTTATTAACTAGATAGTCTAACAATCTCTAGGTTGTTTTGAGAGAGTCAATACCACATTATTCTGTGCTCCTAAATAAAGACTTAACTTAATGGGAAAGCAACCTGAGAATTATGAACAATTTAAATTTCTTTATTTTTATTATTTTCAAAGCAGGTGGGCTAAATTAAAAATAAAACAATTATAGCTGAGAAAGAGAAACATCTGAAGGGACAGGGTAGGAATGATGAGTTATATAACCTGAAAGTAGAGAAGAATAGAAATTTGTGATTGTGCAAGATTTAAGATGAATTCTCTTCTCCTGCTAGCTGAGATGAATAAGAACCAATCTTCTTTGTGTGTTTACCATAAAGTCTATTTAAACTGAGAAGGAAGGGAGAAAAATGGACCAAGAGATTAGTTATAGTTTATCATTTTCCTTGTTTCCTAACACGGGTATTTTTGTGCTTTTAATTATCATTTGGGATATGGATTCAGAGCCATCTATGGCCATGATGTGTACAGTTAGCATCTGTGTTTTGGCATTCAATGAACATGAAATGTACAAGATGATTTTAGATAAGTACTGGATGTGATTATAAGCAGACAATGTAACTTCACTCAAGATGCCTTCAGCAGAGAACACCCAAGAGAGCAGCCTGACAAAGTTCCCATCACTGCTTGTCAAGAATCATGGTTGACTACCAGGAATAAGATGATCCCTGTGAGCTCATGCAAATCACTGAACCTCTCTAGGCCTCAGTTTCTTTATTTCAGTGGCTTCTTTTTGCTTGCAGGATCAAACAGAAACTTCTTGGTCCTCAAATATGTGATTTCAGTCTATTTTTCAAATTTATATCATGCCATACGCCACACACTTTATATTCTACTCAAACTGATCTACTAGCATTTCCTGCACTTGAGATGCCATCACTTTATCTCCATGGATTCACACGTTCTGTTTCCTAACACCTAGAATATACTCCTTCCTCACCTCTATGTTATAGAATCTCTGGCTTACTGCAAGATTCTGTTCAGCTGTTACATCCTTCATGAATCTTTCCCTCATTCCTCCCTCCTCTTTCTTTCCATTTCTCTGTTTTTAGTATTTATTCCATATTAAAATGATTACATATTATTGCCCTCCACAATAAGCCTTCTGATCTTGTCATTCAACTGATAACTGTTTACTCCAAAATGATCACTTTACTGTGAAATCTACTGTTTTTCCATCCTTATCCATCTTGACTCTTCTTCATCATTTGGCAGGTCTTGTCTTTTCTTTCTTCACAGCATATCTCAGATATGTCCATTTCTCTCCATATATTAGTAGTGTCAAATTTATGGCCAGTTAAACTCCCCAGTGTGGCCAAACCAGATTAAAATGTAATTGGGAAATGCTTAATAAAGTGATTAAAATACAATGTAACATAGATAATGTGAATTTGTGGTTTTCTCTAAGTTAATATGTGGCATCAGGGATCCATTTCTGTTTGAGTTTGACACCAATGAACATGGCCAGGGATATGTTGGAGCTAGCCCAGACAAGCTTTTGAGAACCAATTGTTAAATTTTCAAGGTCCACATGTGCTACAAATCAGGGCTTGATTTTTTGTTTTACTGTTTGTCTATACCTAAGGAGGAGAAAACATTAATAATATAAATTAAACACTTTCATGCATATTTATTTTTTTCAGAGAGTTAAACATTAACTAGCATGTCACTGCACATAACCTGATTAATTCAGGCCATTATCACATCTTACTTGAACTACTGAAATAGTCTCCTAATTGTTCTCTCTGCCTCAACTCTTTCAGGATTCCATTACATCCTCCACACAATGGCCAAAGTAATTTTTCCAAAGAGCATGTCAATCATGTCACAATACTATTCAGCATAGTCTCTCTATTACCTTTAGGATCAAATGAAAACTCTCCTACTTGTCATTTACAATTTTTCAGAACATGGATCCTTTTTCATTTAGAGGCAACTAGGTGGTGCATTGGATAGACCTCAACCTGTAATCAAGAAGACCTAAGTTCAAATCTGGTCTCAGAAAGTTACTCCTTTACTGACCTCACACAACCTCTGTCTGACTTGGTTTCCTCAACTGTGCCTGACACATAGGAAGTGCTTAATAAATCCTTGTTTCCTTCCTTCCTCTCTTCTTACACATTATTCTCCTCCACAAACTCTATAGCTTAGCCATTCTGGCCTACCTGATAGGCCTCACATATGGTAGGCCATCTTCCATCTCCTCTGCACTGACAGCTGTCCATGTCTGGAAAGCTTCCCCATTTTACTTCTGCCTCTTAGAATCCCTAAATTCCTTAGAGACTCAGCCTAACTCTGCCTTCTGCAAAGGCCTTTCTTAGTTCCCCTAGTTGATACTGTTTTCCCATCTAGGGCTGTATCTATCTTGTATGTATTGTTACTGTGTATGTAACTATACATGTCTTTGTTGTCTCTCCAATTAGAGTGTAAGCTTCTCAAGGGCAGGGACTATTTTTGCTGCTTCTTTGTATCCATAGTGTTTAGTGTGTTATCTAGCACAGAGTAAATACTAAATAAATGCTTGTTAATTGAGTGATGTATTTACTTATACTTGTACATGTGGTGTTAGTAGAATACAGCAGGATTATTACTAATAGATACTAATGGAATCAAATAGTACTAAGCACTAAGTAATAAGAAGAGATAGAAAGAGTATTAGTAGTAGAATGTGAGCTCTTTGGGGATTGTTTTGTTCTTGTCTTTGTGTCCTAAACCTTAGCATAATGTCTTGTATATAGCAGATGTTTGGTGAATTAATTTCATTTAACATGGAACTCAGGCTAAATTCTAAAATGGTTTCATAAATAGGTGATTAAGTAAACCAGCAGAAGAAAGCATTATGTAGTGGGGGAAAAAAATCATTTGATATAGAATTAAAGGACCTCAGTTCAAATCTTACCTGGGCTATTTTCTCTGTGAACCTGGGCAAGTCATTTAACCTCTATAGGTCTCTTATCCTTATCTGTAAATTGAATGAGTTTGGTTTAGCTGATAACTAAGTTCCCTCCCATCTTAAATAAAATTATATGGGATAGACACTGGATCACATACATATATCTATTTCTATCTATCTATCTATCTATCTATCTATCTATCTATCTATCTATCTATCTATATCTGTTATCTATATATATACACACACAATATACATGCACACATATATGTATATATTTATATATGTGTATTTAGGTATAACTGTTTATACATATGCATACATACATACATATGCATACACATATACATATATATGTATGTGTGTAAACATTTAAGCACCCAGTTTAGCTAAGTTTGGAGGTATTTATCAGAATTAAGGATTGTTTTCCCTGTGTCAACTTATAAAGCCTATCTACTAAGGAAAAGAGGAGTTATGATTTGTATCAATGAATGGACTATTCACACAACCTAATCATAGAGCCATGAAATAAGTGTCAGCATGTAGAGTAGGGAAATTTCATAGAAATGTAATATCTGGATTTCATTATAACATTTGGCTAAGCCTTTCACAATAGTCTTTTGGACAAAAATGGATAAATGAAAGATAGATGACTATATAGCTGGGTAGATTTGGAACTGGTTGAAGGAACAGACCCAAGAATGTTTAAGTAATGGATTTAGGTTAAACTGAAATGACATTTCTAACAGCATGGTACAGGATTTTATCCTTGGCCCTGTTTGTTCAACATTTTATCGATGATTTCTATGAATACATACATGAATACTTATCAAATTTACAAATGTGAAAAAACTAGGAAGACTAACCAATATGATGAATGCTTGAACCAAAATCCAAAAGGCTAATAATGGCTAATAAGAATAAGCCAAGTCTAATAAAGAAAAAAATTAATAGGGATATGTGTGTTTTTTAAAAAAAATCAACTGCTTAAGAACAGAAGGGGAGAGACTAGACTAAGAGCACTTTGAGTTTAAAATGCCTGAAGGTTTAATGATGTATGTGCTCAATATTAATAAGCCGTGTGTTGTGGCAGCCAAAACAAACCATCTGAAATGATCTATGTTACATTCATTGCAACATGGCTTCCCAAACTGGAAGGTTATCGTTCCACTATGCATTCTATCAGTCCTAGCTAGGTAATACATTTTAGATAGAGCATTGCGACAAGGACAGTGGAAGAGGTATTAGACTTACTTTGTTCAGAGGTAAAGGGAGGGTAGAATGAGGAGAACTGTGTCTAACTTAGGCTTGATGTAAGAAAAATCTTCCTAATAATTAGAGCAACGCAAAAGTGAAATGCTCTACTTTAGGAACTAATGGGCTCTTTTTCTGTTTAAAATTTTAATTATTTTGAAGTTTTATTGATGTGTTTTTTTAATATACAAATATTTACAGATTTCTTTTACTTCATGACAGGTCTCTTGTAACAAAGAAAAATAGTTAAGTAAAATTAATGCTAGGGTGACAATCTGAAAATGCATGCAATATTTCATACATATAGCAACCCCTGTCTCCATCATTCCTGTGAGAAACATGCATAGTCAAGCAAAAATAAATTCTTTCATAGGCTAAATCCAACACACACACACACACACACACACACGTTTAATTCAGCATCCTAAATTCATCACCTCTATCTAATGGATGACGTGCTTCATCATTGGTCCTCTGCATTCATGGTCATTGTACTGATCATTGTAGCTTCAGGTTTTATAGTTATTTGTTTTTATAGGGTTGCTGTTTTTGTATAAATTATCAAAAGTCATCAAAATTGTTTGTTTTTATAATATTTATATAAAATATTTTTTTCTGGTTCTGCTTCATTCTGTATTCGTTCATGTAAATCTTTCCACATCTTTTGGAAATCATCTATTTCTTCATTTCTGCAGCACTATGGTATTCCATCAAATTCATGTATCATAACTTATTCAACCATTTCTTTGTAGATGGACATAGATTTGGTTTCCAGTTTTTTGCCACCACAAAAATCATTGCTATGAATATTTTTGTACACAGTGTATTTTAGTATATACATTTCTTTGACATCTTTTGGATAATAGTGGGTTCTTGCTTTTTAAAGATCTTCAAGCAATGCTGGTTGATTACTTATTGGGCTCATTGTAGAGAGAATTCTTTCAGGGGAAATGGGTTGAATTAGATGACCTCTAACACATCTATAAAGCATCAAAATGTTCAAATGATGGTATTGAAGATGGTGACAGAAGTGAGAACTATGTCATGCAGATAATTGGTTGAAGGAACAGGTGATATTCAAATTAGAAGAGAAAATGATCAGCACATTTTTTTCTTCAAGTATCTGAAAGCCTATCTTATGGAAGAAGGATTAGATAGAGAACGCATAATTGAGAGCAATGGGTAGAATTTATTCTTATTCAGATTTTGTCTCATTATAAATATATTTTGATTCATGTGCCTTATTAGTTCGTGCTATTTTTTATTTTTAAGAATAGATTCTCCACAAATGGGGATTTTTAAGCAGAAGCTGGATGGTTACTCATAGAAAGAATTCATGCTTCTGCTAGGAGTTACATTAGCCAGATTCTTTGTTTCTGATCTAGAATAGGAGTCTGTGATTCTAAAGGGCTACCAAGAAATGGATATGACTGTACCTCCAGGCATCCAGATATTTATGGTATCATCAGTTTTGCTATCCCTTCCGTTGATGTAGATTAGAACCCCTCTACAATTTAGACAGTGAATTTAATCCTATTATAGGTCTAATCCTGTTACACCAAATATCTCTTCATGACCTACTTACTGCAAGTAGTAGTTGATAGAACAAATTCCAGCACAGCAAATAAATGTGTACAGTATCTTTAGTTTGCTGTAATAAGAGCTGACCTGTTTTTACCTGTTCAAAGCCATTTTTACTTCCAATTCTTTCCCCATATATTTGGGACCATTTTACTATATTTCTGTTATCTCTTTCAGTGATCCTACTACCTGCAAGATGTGCCAAATAATACCTGTTTCCTGAAAGAAACAATTTATCCTGTAAAACTATTTTGATCCACACAGCATTAGCTTTACTTATGAATTGTGCATCTGCTAAGAAATGCTATTCCCAATCTCAAACCTGTTACATTTTCTCTATGAAAGTCATATCTCATATGAGAAAATTTAATAAGATTGAAAATACTTTTTAAAAACTCATTGAGTATAGCAGTGGTTTGCCAGCTGTAGTTGATGGGAATCCAGAGAAAGCAATTAGAGCACACAAGGAAAGAGAAATTGTGGTCAAACTGGACATAATTAATGTGTTTGTCCCATTGCCCATAAATCCTTGCAGCACCTCAGGAGGCATGAAGATTCTAGGTCATGAAAAGAGAACCAAAGGGTTTCTTTCACAACCTCAGTATGTTTGAAAACCATTGTACCATACATAGTAGAAACTGGAAAGTCCTATCCAAGTAAAATCTATATTAGAATAATTGTACAAAAATTAATTTGAATTAATGAAAAATTTATAAATTAGAATTTTTTTCGAAGAAATAGAATCTTGTTTTTTTTTTCAAGCACACAATTACTTAAACTAATTGCTAACAAAGTCATTCCAAGTAGAAGTCCTATGGGCCTTGCTTTAATGAGCTATTAAGCTCATTTGTAATTAGCAGCATCCATTTATATGTAAAGAAATGTGCTCAAGTCCTTAAAAAGAGACTCTTTTCTTACTTAGTTTAGAATGTCCCTTCTTCCCCCCCTCATCCTTTCTTTAATAGTGCAGAATTGGTTGGTAATCCCTCTCTCCATAATACTGAGGTAAATGGCAACCCAGCCCAGGTCTAATTATCACACTCTGAATTGTTAGAGTTAAAATTAATGAGGTTTTAACATATTAAAAACCAGAATTGGAGAAATGGGTCAGGCTGGATCACATTTGGGAAATTTTTCAGTCATCCTCAGCTATTCACTGTCAAAATTTTTTTTAATCTTTTTTTTTAACATTTGTATTCTCTCATTAATGCTACATGACTGTGAATCATGAGACATCATGATCTCAAAGGAAGCAAAATTTTAGATAACCCAAAGAAAAAATGACATATTTGAGAATATAAAAACAAAGCATAGAGACATATAATGGGGACCACCTGAGTTCTGTAGTGGTATTCCCCCAACTATTTAAAGGAAGACCTTCAGCATGTTGGGTGGAACTATTATTGAAACAATGAAACAATGTAATCTGAGGATCAAGCCTCATTCTGAGTGGTGATGCTTAGACATAGACTTCTAATTTGGTAGATAGAATGATGACTTGACACTGGCATGAGGGGTGGAATTGACTCAAGGACTTTGGAAAGAGACACATTTTTCATTTGTACTTTGATAAAAAGACATGCAATTCCAGACTTGGGAAAGTAAAAGCCTTTGAGAAGGTAGGTAGGTAGGTAGGGGAAAACTAGCCTCTCAGCATAAATCTGATTTCTGACATATCTCTTGAGATTTTGGAGAATTTCTATTTGGATGGGCTCATAGACTCTTTTGCTTGTCCCAGGGATAAAAAATTTCTGGATAAATAATAATGAATGTATTAATTATGGCTAACAAATCAAAAATCGAGGTCAGTGGCCCTCTCAGAAACCAAAAGCAAATCTTATGAGTGCTAAAATTCCCTTGGAAAAGTGGGTGTTCCTGACAGGTGGAAATCAACTCTGATTGGTTAACAATTAATGTGAGAATGAATATAACTATGAGAGGTTTATTCTAATGGGTGGTGGTGGTGGTGGTGGTGGTGGTGGGACTTGATCACCTCACTTTTTGAACAAAGAGATTCATCACCACCCAGATCACACCCATCTTCTCACAGTCTAGTTAAAGGGATCCACTTCCACCCAGACCACTTATGTAGTTGAACAGTGTGCCAAAAATTCTCCAGATTAGATTATCTTTTTCCTTTAATCAGAAATAAACTTTCCGGGTTGGGTGGGGTCCTGCCCAAGATTGAGGAGGATATTAATACAATCTCATCATCCACTCTGTCCTTCCGAGGCTTCCTTGACATAGTCTTTTAAATAAGGAAATAGAAAGGAAAAATCCTTGGATACTCCCTCCCCATATTAGTAATTGGGTATTAACAATCATTTCTATCATTACAAAAGCATTTATTAAGTACTAACTATGTGCCTTTTTGGAAGAGTGATTCATTCCGGGTGAAAAGATAAACTTAAAAAATTAAGATCTGCATAAAAGTAACAACCACACTGTTGAAATCATGGCTCTCCCTAAGCATAACTTCTGAAAGGATGAATCTATAGTTATGTTCAGGAGACACAAAAGTCCCAAAACTCAGAGGGCAAGGGTGAATAAAACTTTTCTTAAAGTTTATGGTTATATTATTTTTGAGAAAAAAAAAGACATTTCCTCAGAATTCTACTTTATGATATTGTAACAGCAAGCACCCTAGCATACCTAGGGCGGCTACTAGCACAGGTTCTTAGATCTGCTTTTCTAAAGAAAAGCAACTCAAAATGGGTTAACAATCTTACTTTAATTAATCAAATACCATTTACCTAGTTC
>CM053581.1:475681379-475756129 GCA_028627135.1 Pseudochirops cupreus
TATATATGTGTGTGTATGTATATATACATGTGTATATGTGTCTCTCTCTATACAAACACATACATATATAAATATGTATGATAATAGGTAGTTCATGATTCACAACTGAAGCTCCAGGGGAAAAGTGGAGCCTGGATGTAAAGATATGTGAGTCATCTTCATAAAGATGATAATTAAATCCACTGGAGTAGATGAAGTTAGCAAGAGAGAATGTAGCAAAAGTAAAGAAGAGAGCCTAAGAGGGAACCTTGGAGAGCTTACAAAGTCAGGGGACAAGATGTAGAAGACAGATATTAAGAAGTAGCTGTTAGGTAGGCAGGGGAAGCAGGAGACAGCCTCTTGGGTTTCAACTTGTTTGTAGAGTTAGAGCTGAAAGGGTCCTTAGACATCATCGAGTCCTACTGCCTTGTTTTACAGATGAGGGAACATTATTGAAGAAGATAAATGATTTGGCCACATAGCTATGAAGTGTCAGAAGGAGGATAGGAACTTAGACTTTCCTGATTCCAAGTTTACCACTCTGTCTACAGAGTATCTGTTCTCTTAGCTGAACCCTAGAAAATAGAATGTAAACTTCTTGAGCACAGGAATTATTTCATTTTCTCTTAATATCTCTGGATTGTAGTAAAATACTTGGCCCTTAATAGATGCTAAATAAATGCTTACTGATCGATGGGACTTCTGCCTTAGACACAGTGGTAGTGTGATCCTGGATAAGTCATTTAATCTCTTTCACATGAGCTCCTTTATATGTAAAATGGAGATGATAGCACTTTTAGTGTCTGTCTTGTATCACAGCGAGGCTCAAAAAATAATTTCGTAATGTGTCTAGCAAACTTTAAAGTGCTATGAAAATGTTAATTATCATCCTCATCCTCTTCTCACCCAGCCTGTTAACAAACAAACCACAACAAAGCTAATTGTAGCTCATGGACAAATAATTTAATTTGTGGATGATGAGGTAGGG
Organism: Pseudochirops cupreus; assembly: GCA_028627135.1. NCBI lineage: Eukaryota > Metazoa > Chordata > Mammalia > Diprotodontia > Pseudocheiridae > Pseudochirops > Pseudochirops cupreus. Next base: position 475,682,347 of record CM053581.1, read on the forward strand.
GAATTCTATCAAGAATTTGACTAGATCCTCCAAAACAACAACAGCAACAACAACAATATTCTCTATTCTTCAATCACAATGTAAGTTCTTATACCCAATAAGTTTAAATTGCAAATGACCCAGGCTTTTAAAAAATTATCCTATATAGCTTTTATTCATTCCATAAGGCCCTCATAGGCAATCCTTCAAATGTTTTGAGAACATTCCTCTGGTTCTTTTAACACAGCATGGATACTAATGTAGTGACATGATGACCCACCTTTTTTGTCTGCTCGTTATATTTTTCTAATGAAATCTCTTCCGCCTCTTTTATGGCATAATTCTCCATTGGTAATGTCTTACGACCTATTCCTTTCCACCTATTCCTCTCCTCGGCACCTTTGGTCAACCCTCAGTTTTGAATCTTTGATGACATTGGCTTACAGTCACATAGCTTCATAAACATTATACTCTTGTTTTAAAAAAAAGGAGGGGGAGCTTTGTTTCAAAGAGAAGCCTGGGATCATTAAAGGCCTGGCATAATTCCTCAAAGGCCATCAACCTCTCTCCTTTTCTTGTTCAGTCTGGCCCCAGTTTATATCTATCTCCAGTCTGTGTCCAACATAAATATATATATATATATATACAGATAGTTAGATAGATAGATAGATATAGATATATATAGATATGCTAATGGACTAGCTTAATTTGGTGGTCCATCCAATTGCATGTTGTAGTCTGAACAATAGATGTACTTAATTCATTTTTTTTTGTCCCCTGTTTGTATAGTAAAATTAAACCTTTAAAAACAATTGTGGATCTCATTTAGGAGGCTTTACAGTGTTCCACTGCTTGATTCAATAAAGTTAACATCGTTTACAAATATGAATATCTGGTAATATACAGGGAATTCAGTCTTCATTTGGACCCTGTGTTAGACATCCTCTATAACACTAGCTAATACTTTTGGTGAGCATATATTTCCCTATTTTATGTCTTACTTGATATTAATAACCAGAGTATTGTTGAGCAAAGTTTTTGCTGTTGTTACATTGTTCAAAAAAATCTAATTTAATTTTAACATATTCATGAGAGACATCCTGATGGAGGAGAGCCTTTGAGATAGTATATCGCTTTATTGAATCAAATGCTTTTTTATAATAAAAAAGTTTCAAAAATATCTTGAAAACTCAGCTTCATTTCAACTGAACAAACTCTTATTAAGTGCTTATTATATGCAAAGTACTTGGACTGTGCACTGGGCTACAAAGATATTTTTTAAATGACATAATCCCTGTTCTTGAGAAGCTTGCGTTCTTTGGGGTGGAGGCAGGAGTAGTTTATATATACATAGATAACATATAAATAGTGGGTATTCATATACATATATATATACATATATAACATACATATAATCTGTCCATCCATCCATCATCTATCTATCTGTCTGTCTGTCTGCCTGTCTGTCTATCTATCTAACTATCTATCTATCTAACGTATGACATAATGGAGGCAGAGGAAAGCTCCTGGCACGGTGTTCCAGCAAAATTGAAGGTGGGAGAGAATATTCATGTGGAGAGGTGTGAAAAGCTTTTTGGGTAAAGAGGTGCCTGAGCTAAAGCCTTGAAGATTCTGAAAGATATAAGTAAAAGGAAAGAGCATTAAATACCTTTAAACAAGGTATTTCCCACACAAGTACTGTGTTTTGCAAGACCATACAATAGATGTGACTAGAGAGATGATTCTGTTTAACGGTCCACTGAGTACTGATGTCAAGAGATATAAAAGTGGGTGATGTATGTTTATGTAAGGAGTTCACCAGTGTCATGGAAGAGAATTCAAAAGAATGTGTAATACATTTTCCATTCTAGAATTCATACAGATCAGGATTCAGTTCATAGAAGTATTTTCAATTATATAATTTTTGCCTTATATGATTACATAGATGTTGGGGAGTGTTCTGCCCCTTTCTTGAGTAAGATTCAGGAGCCCAGGATTCAGTACAAGGAGCTGCCATTTCCCTTATGTGCAGTTTACGTTGTCAGAAGTAAGAGCCCTGGATCACATGGTTCAAGTCAGGTCCCTGGGGCAGGTCCTACTGTTAGGATAATGGGGTCTTAGCCTTTACTTTTTACTTGGGAAATAGGGCTGTTAAGCAAGGCCATCAGTCTCAGCCTGGGTCAATACTTCTTAAGAAGAAAAACTGGCTTGGGTGGGAGCAAGAAAAGACAAAACACAGCACAAGATAGGCGTGAGCAGAACAAGCAAGCTTTGTTAAAAGAAAATACTCACAAAATGAGGTGGTGACCAAAAATGGTGGAAATCAGTCACATCTACCGAGGTGGCTGGTGAGACATGGCACCGAGAACTATTAAAGCCCGGTGGGCTTTTAGGAAGTTCTTATCTGAGTCAGGCAGAGCCAAAGCTTGAGCAGGGAGAGTGGAATGTCTGTACCTCCTCTGCAGGTCATGTTTGGGGGACTGGGTTGCCTCATTTCTGGGTGACAAACTCAGGAACTGGAAGACAAGTTGATATTCAAACTCCTTTGTAAGCCTATTCCCTTGGGGCTAACTTTGACTGGGCAACTTAGGGGATCTGGGATTCTCTGACTTCTTTGAGGTATGGGGAGGCAACTAACTTCCTGGAGGGAGAGCAGGCTGTATTCAAGGCATCCCCAGTTATTTAGCTTTGTTGGAATGTAAAATGGATGAAGGAAAGGAACATGAAACAAAATGGGAAAATTAGGATAGAGACTTTAACTGTGAAGCTAAGAAATGTGTATTTTCTCCTCTAGGGCAGGTGACAGGAAGATGCTGTTGGGGTTTGAAGGGAACATTCTAAAAGTCAGGCAATGGTGCTTTAAAAAAAGGCAACTGAGAAGACAAGCAACTATTGACATATAGTCCTGTTTGCTTGTCTCTATAAAATCTTTATGAGAGTAGTTTATGCGTGCATAGAGGTTATCCTTGAAGAGAACCTGAACAGAGAACAGACTGGCTTTTACAGATAATTTTCTAAAGTAGACCACATTTTTGTGGATGCAGAAGTTAGAGGTGTAGAGAATTTAATGATATCTGACTGTCTATTGTTTATTAAACTTTTAAAAAGCATTTGACTCAGTAGAACAAAATGTTCCCCTTTAAACAAGGTATTTCCCACACAAGTACTGTGTTTTGCAAGACCATACAATAGATGTGACTAGAGAGATGATTCTGTTTAACGGTCCACTGAGTACTGATGTCAAGAGATATAAAAGTGGGTGATGTATGTTTATGTAAGGAGTTCACCAGTGTCATGGAAGAGAATTCAAAAGAATGTGTAATACATTTTCCATTCTAGAATTCATACAGATTAGGATTCAGTTCATAGAAGTATTTTCAATTATATAATTTAACTTAACTGGTAAATTACCTTTCTTGCCTGGTTGCCCCCTCCTAAGATGCCTGGGAACTTCCAATTTCAATGAAATTCAGATTTTTCTACATCCAACAGACAAACTAGGGATTATTTATTAAAATAGTATGATATTTAATTGTAACTGAACTGACTAGTAAAATTAAAGGAAAAATTTCACATATGTACTTGGACAAATATAGTCTCTTTCCTCTTCCTCCTTCCTCCCTTTACCCCACTCCTACACAGATTTTGGAGATTTTGGAAATAATATTCACCAAGATTTGTGTTTTTGTGTGGGAGAAGTTTGGGTTGTCAATGCAGGCAACCTTGCCATCTTGGTATGAAAAATGATCCTACATCTATCTGCTAGCAATTCTCATGTTGCCCATTCCCATGTAGTTCTTAGCTCATATAGTATACTGCATTATTTGGTTTGGCTGGTCAGAGTTATCCTTGTGCTACCCTTACCTTTTTACTTCTCCTCATGGTTACAATTCCTCTAATGGTAACCACCATCTTCCTCTTTTTGCATTGTTGGCTTAATGATATAATCACTCCATATCTAGGCACATAGTCCAGTAGGAAATGAAACCCTGGAGATTTTCCCAATGAATAATCATGATTTGGGGTCTAATTATGTCAGGAAAAGTCATCCTCTTTACATTAGAAGTGCTTCTGTTATAAATGATTCCATATTGAAGACAAGATTATCCAAAAACTCAGGTTCACAAGAGATACTTTGCAAATCACTCAGTCTCATTGAGCCTCAGTTTACTGATCTGAAACTTTTGATAATGATAGCATTTAATTTATAGAGCTGAGAGGATCTAATGCTATAATAAAAAGAATTACATAAACCATACAGTAACTATGTAAGTAAATATACATTATTAATGTTACAAATCAACTTCTGGTTCCAAGAAAGAAGACTGAGGAAGGAACTGTCTGAAGCCCTCCAAAACTCTCCTCCAGACAACTAGAAAGCTGCCTCAGAATTGATCTAAGAGGAATGAAGCCTGGCCCCTGACCTAGCCAAAAGTGAGATCCTGTTTTCATAGCAACCTAGCTGCAGGACCCCACCCTTGGAGCCAACCAGTAACAACATTACTCTCCTAGGGCCTGCTAGCAGAGAGGCCCTGCTTCCATAACAACCTAGCAGCAGGGCCCTATCCCTGGAACAGGCCAGTCCCTAAGCCCCACACCCAGAGGAGGCCAACAGGGAGCCCTCATCTCCAGTACAAGCCAGAAGGGAAGCCTACCCTCCAGAGAGAACAAGCAGCTAAAACCTGAAGTCCAGTGAAAGCCAGAGAAATAAGAACCCCAATCCAAAAGGCTTGGGACAGTGCAGGACCAGAGCCTAACTCTCATGTAAAAACACTGTCCCAAGGAAAAATAACTCCCTAAAAAATAGAATTGATCAAATAAAAAAGTACTAAAGTTCAAAAATGAGAATTGAACAAGTGGCAGCTAATGACCCTATGAGACATCAAGAAAAAGTAAAAAAATGTAAAACATGAAATTTTTTATTGGAAAAACAATTGACCCAAAAAATAGATCCAGGAAAGATAATATAAAACTATTGGACTCCCTGAAAGCCATGATTAAAAAAAAAGCCTGGAGAACATCTTTGAAGAAATTATCAAAGAAAACTGCCCTGATATATTAGAACCAGAGAGCAAAATGGAAATTGGAAGAATACATTAATGAAGTAGTTCTCAACCTTCCTAATGCCACGACCCTTTAATACAGTTCCTCATATTGTGGTGACCTCCAACCATAAAATTATCTTCATTGCTACTTCATAACTGTAATTTTGCTACTGTTATGAATCGTAATGTAAATATCTGATATGCAGGATGTATTTTCATTATTACAAATTGAACATAACCCACAGGTTGAGAACTATTGCATTAATGCATATCTAAAAGAGACCCTAAAATGAAAATTCCCAGAAACATCATAGCCAAATTCCAGAGCTCACAGATCAAGGAGAAAGTATTGCAAGCAGCCAGAAAGAAACAATTCAATTATCATAGAGTTACAATCAGGATTACACAGGATTTGGCAGCTTTGGCATTAAAGAGTTGGAGGATTTGACATATTTATCAGAAGGCAAAGAAGTTAGGATTACAACCTGGAACTACCTTCCCAGCAAAATTAAATATAATCTTTCAGAGGAAAAATAGACATTTAAGGAAATAGAAGACTTTTAAGCATTTCTAATCAAAAGACCGGAGCTGAATAAAAAAAATTTGACCTTCAAATACAAGATTCAAGGGAAATATAAAAAAGTAAAAAAGAAAAAAGAAAGATAAAGCATAAGAAATTCAATAAAATCAATCTATTTGTATTTCTGAATGGCAACGTAATATTTGTAATTCTTAACAACTTTATTACCATAAGAACAATTAGAAAGGGTATACGTAGGCAGAGGGTATAAATATAAGGTGACTGATGGAATGATACCCCCAAAACCAAAGGGTTGAGAAGGAAAATTGCAGTAGAAGAAAAAGGGGGGATGCTTGAATGGGATAAATTATTACTGTAATATGTTGTTTACAGGAAACACATTTGAAACAGAGAGATACATAGAGTAAAGGTAAGGAGTTGGCACATAATCTGTCATGCTTCAGCTGATGCAAAGAAAGCTGAGGTAGCAATCATGATCTCAGACAAAGCAAAAGCAAAAATAGATCTAATTAAAAGAGATAATTCAGGAAACTGTATCTTGCTGAAAGCTACCATAGACAATGAAGTCATATCAATACCAAACATATATTCACCAAATGGTGTAGCATCTGAATTTTTGATGGAGAAGTTGAATGACTTACAGAAGGAAATATACAATAAAACTATACTAGTGGGGCACCGCGTCTTTTCCCTTCTCAGAACCAGATAAATCTAACCAAAAAATAAACAAGAGAGAAGTTAAGGAGGTGAATAAAATTCTGGAAAAAAACCTTAGATATGATAGATCCCTGAAGAAAATTGAATGGTAATAAAAAAGAATATACTTTTTCTCAGCAGTACATAGTAACTACACAAAAAATTGACCATGTAGTAGGATATTAAAAACCTCACAACCAAATGCAGAAAAGCAGAAAGAGTAATGCATCCTTTTCAGATCATAATGCAATAAAAATTATATTCAATAATGGACAGTGAAAAGAGAGATTAAAACTTAATTGGAAATTAAATAATCTAAAAAGCAAGTGGGCAAAGGACAAATCATGGAAACAATCAATAATTTCATTAAAGAAAATGACAGCAATGACACAACATACCAAAATTTGTGGGATGCAGCCAAATTGGTACTTAGGGGTGTAATGGTAATGGAATTTAAAGATCCCCCTGTATTGGCTTGGTTTTTGGGTTGAGTGTTGAAACCCAGAGCTTGTGAATACCACTTGTAGGATGGACTTGTTGATGTGAAAAGAGAGGGCTGAACTGAGAGGAGCTGGTGTGGTAGATTTAGAGAGAAGCCCAAGCAGAGAGAGGCCAGAAGAACTTTTGGGGAGCAGCATCATGGAGAGAGAGAGAGAAAGAAAGAATTGCCAGCTGAAGCTGCCCAGACTGCTGAGGGCCAGTTGGAGCTGCCCAGGACTTTTGAGAGCTGCCACCCAGAGCTGCCAAGAACTGAGGAGGCATGACTGTGATGCCAGTATTTTGTCTGTCTGTTTTGATGTTGTTTTGCCAGATTCTTCTCCAGGTAAACAACAGTGCTGTTGTTGCAGAGGTCCTGGAACCTTGCTGTTGGTTCAGAAGCCCTGAAGGAATATTTTCTTGTTGTATGTTTACAGAAATCCTGGAAGAGGGTCTTGCTAATATTTTCAGGGGTCCTGAGACTGTTCTACAGGCAGAAAGTGAATTGATGAGGACACTGGCAATGTATATTGTGGCTTTGTTAAGCTTTGTCTCCCCAGGAACAGAGAAAAAACATCTCCTTGGTTATTGAATACTGTGATGATATTGTAACCTTGTTGTAGTTTAGGGGTAGATGGCCTTTGTGCTCTCCGCTTTCCCTTTGAGAAGGTGCTTTCAGGGTGACTAATGATAATTGTAATTTAGTTGCGATCCAGGGGTGGAGCGCTTTGATTTTTGTGCTCTGTGACAGACCAAATGAATGTACTTTGTTTATAATTGGAAACTAATCTCCATTTGAGAAGAGAGACTTTGTGACTGACTAAATGAATGTATTAGCCAGGGGTGGCATACTTTGACTTTATACTTTGTGATTGAATTGAGAGCTTCCCACCAAATGAATGTACTTTGTTTATGATTGGAAATGAATCTCCAGTTGAATAGAGAGAAGACTTTGTGACTGACTAAGTTCTCAACTTGTAGATTGCAACTCCTTTGGGGGTTGAATGACCCTTTCACAGGGGTCACCTAAGACCATCAGAAAACACATATTTACAATGGTCTTAGGAACTGAGACACAACTCCTCTATCCATCTCCAGGTGGGTCCATCCACATGCAGATACACCCATATATGAGTATTAAAAGGTCATGGCATTAGGAAGGTTGAGAACCACTGGACTAAATGAATGTACTGCCCAGGGGTGGAGTAGTACCTTGGACCTTAGTACTTTGTGATTGAATTGAAGACTTACTAATTTATTGAATTACACATGGTGAATGCTATATTTTGATTTTCTCTTATCTGTCAATGTTTTGCCTTAATTTGTCACTGAATAAATGAAGAGTTACTATGCTGGTATTCTGAACTTTGGAAGTTGCCTTTGCTTTGCATTACAAGGGGAAAATTCATATCCCTAATTGCTTACATCAGGAAAATAGAGAAAGAGCAGATCAATGCATTGGGAATGTAACTAAAAAAACTAGAAAAGGAACAAAATAAAAATTCCCAATTAAACACTAATTTGGAAATCCTGAAAATTGAAAGAAAGATTACTAACACTGAAAGTAAGAAAATCTTTGAACTAATAAAAGTAGAAGCTGGTTTTATGAAAAAAAAAAACAACCCAACAATAAAATAGATAAACCATTGGTTAATTTGATTAAAAAAGGAAAGAAGAAAACCAAATTGTTAGTATCAAAAATGCAAAGGGTGAATTTACCATCAATGAAGAAGAAATCAAAGGAAACCTTAGGAAATATTTTGCCCAATTATATGCCAACAAACATGACAAGTTAAATAAAGTGGTTGAATATTTGGAAAAATGTAAGTTACTGATATCAACTGAAGAATAAATAAAATAAAATAGCCCTATGTTAGAAAAATAAATTGAATAAGCCATCGATAAACTTTCTAAGAAAAAATTCCCAGGACCAGATGAATTCCCAAGCAAATTCTACCAAACATTTAAAGAACAATTACATAACAACTATATAAAGTATTTGGAGAAAATAGTTGAAGGAGTCCTACAAAATTCCTTTTATAACACAAATATGGTGCTGATACCCAAACCAGGAAGAACCAAAACAGAGAAAGAAAAGTATAGACCAATTTCCCTAATGAGTATTGATGGAAACATTTTAAATAAAATACTAGTAAAGAGATTACAGCAATATATCACAAAGATCATACACTTTGATCAGGTGGTATTTATACCAGGAATGCAGGGTTGGTTCTATACTAGGAAAACTCAGCATAATTGACCATATCAATATTAAAACCTATAGAAATCAAATGCAGAAAAAGCCTTTCACAAAAAAATAGCACTCATTCCTATTAAAAACACTAGAGAGCATAGAAATAAATGTAACTACTCTTGAAATGATAAGTAATATTTATCTAAAACTATCAGCAAGCATTATCTGTTATGGGAATAAGCTAGAAACCTTCCCAGTATAATCAGGGGTAAAGCAAGGATGCCCATTATCACTTTCATTATCTAATATTGTACTAGAAATGTTAGCTATTGCAATAAGATAAGAAAAAGTAACTAAAGGACTTAGAATAGGCAATGAGGAAACAAAACTATCACTCTTTGCACATGGTATGATGCTATACTTAGAAAATCCTAGAGAATCAAGTGAAAAAATTACTTGTAATAAGTAACTTTTGCAAAGTTGCAGGATACAAAATTAACCCACAGAAATCATCAATATTTCTATATATAACTAACAAAGTCCAGGAGCAAGAGATAGAAAAAGAAATTCCATTCCAGGGATGCATTTAATATTTCTGCTCTTCTACAATTAACTATAAAGGTTTTATGCCCTAATACATGATCTGTTTTTGTAAAGGTTCCAAGTACTGCCAAAAAATGGTGTATTCCTTTCTATTCCCATTGAATTCTCTCCAGATGTCCATCATGTCTAACTTATTTAAGATTATATTCATACCTTTGACTTCTTTCTTCTTTATTTATTTAGTCAGATTTATCTAGTTCTGAGAGAGGTAGATTGAAGTCCTCCACTATTATAGTTTTACTATATATTTCTGCTTATAATTCATTTACATTTCACTTTAAAAATTTGGATGCTATAGCATTTGGTACATATATGTTTAATATTGATATTGCTTCAATATCTATGGTACCTTTTAACATAATTAGTTTCCCTGATTATCTCTTTTAATTAATTCTATTTTAGCTTTAACTTAGTCTGAGATCATGACTTATTTTTTTTTAACACGAAGTGTAATAAATTGTACTCTAGCTCTCTATTTTTACTTTTTGTGTGTCTTTCATTTTTAAGTGTGTTTCTTGAAAACAACATATCATCAGGTTCTGGTTTTGGATCCATTCTGCTATCCATTTCTGTTTTATAGGTGAGTTCATCTCATTCACATTCAAAGTTATAATTAATATTTGTATATTTTCTTCCATCCTATTTTCCTCATTTTCTCTATCTCTTTTTACCCTGTCCCTCCTCAGAAGTCAAATTGACTTCTGGCCACAGCTTCCCTAATCCACAAACCCCTTTAACAGTCCCTCTTCATCCCATCCTCTTGCCTTCCTATTTCTCTGTAAGTTAAGATAACTTTTATACATATACATACATATGTATGTGTATGTGTGTCTATGTGTTATTCCCTCTTTAACCCAGTTCTGATGAGAATGATGTTCCAACAATGCCCATTCTCTACCTTATTATCCCTTTCACTGTAATCATTCTTCTATTTACACCTCATTTATATGAGATAATTTCCTCCCTTTTACCTCTCTGTACTCAATTTTATTTTTTAGGATCATCCCATCGTAATCAAATCAACCTTAAGCTTTCTATCTATGCACACTCTTCTGAACTACTTTAGTAGTGATAACCTTCTTAAGAGTTATAAATATCATTTTTCCATATAAAAAGTAAACAATTTAATCTCATTAAATCTCTTATAATTCATTACCTTCTTATATTTCTCCTGATTCTTGTAAGTCAACTTTTATGTTCAGTTCTAGTTTTTTTCCTCAAGAATACTTGAAAGTCCTTTAATTCATTAAATATCTATTTTTTCTCTTGTAGGATTATACTCAGCTTTGCTGAATATATTATTCTCAGTTGCAAACCCAACTTCTTTGCTCTTTGGAATATCATATTCCATGCCCTTTGGTCTTTTAATGTAGAAGTTGCTAAATCTCGTGTTATTCTGACTGTAGCTCCACAATATTTAAGTTGTTTTTTTTCTAGTTGTTTGCAATATTTTCTCCTTGACTCGGGAACTTTGAAACTTACCTATAATGCTCCTGTGAATTTTCATTTGGGGATTTCTTTCAGGAAGTGATTGGTAGATTTTTTTTCAATTTCTATTTTACACTCTAATTCTAAAACTTCAAGACAATTTTCCTTAATAATTTTTTTAAATGCAATATCTAGACTCTTTTTTGGATCTTAATTTTCAGGTGCTCAAACAATTCTTGTATTATGTTTCCTTGATCTATTTTCCATGTCAGTTTTTTTCTAGTGAAATATTTTACATTCTGTTCTATTTTTTTCATTCTTTTTATTTTGTCTTATTATATCTTAATGTCTTATGAAATCATTAACTTTCCCTTGCCCAATTGTAATCTTTTAAGGGTTATTTTCTTTGGTAAGTTTTCAGATCTCTTTTTCCAATTGGTTGACTTTCTTTTCATAATGTTCTTGATTTTCTTGCATTACTCTTCTTTTTACAATCTTTTCTCAATCCCTTTACATGATTTTTAAAGTCATTTTAAAGCTCTTCCAAGAACTCTTTTTTGGGCTTGTGACTATTTAACATTTTTCTTTGAAGCTTTACTTCAATGTTTTGACCTTCATTGTCTGCTTCTGAGTTTGAATCCTGATATCTTCTCTATCACCATATTAGTTTTATGTGGTTGGGTTCTTTCTGTGTTGTTTACTCCTTTTTTTTTACACAGCCTATTTCTTAGTGGTTCACTGTATATTGGGGTTGGACTCTGCTTCCAGGATGTGGGGGTTAATGTCTCAGTCTTCAGGGTTTTTTTGTGCTATTGTTTTCTGAGCTTTCTATGTGGCTATTTTTCTTTTTGGTGTGGTCACCTTGGTCTATGAGTGATTTCTGGTACTCCTCTTCACCCCTTCAGTCCCTTCACTCAACTGTGACCAGGACCCCCAGCAGTGTCATTGCAAATGTTCTTGTTCCTTTTGGGGGCCACATCAGCTCATCCCTCTGCCATGGAGTAGAAACCAGGGACTCTGCTCTCCTGTGCATGACCCCAGCCAGCATGGACCTGCTTCTCTGTGACCACACTTAGCAGCATTTGTGCTCTCCTCCTTGCCAACAGCCACAGCCTGGTACCATTTCCAGTCAGTTCACTTGTGCCTTGGGTCCAGTGCCAGCAGAGGGCTTTGCAATCTTCCACTGATTAGCCATGGAGTGAGAGTTCCCAAAACTTAGGTTGTTGCCATCAGGACTTGCTGTTTGTTGACTCTGAGATATCTGCTCTAGGCCACAACCCAAAGAAGTCAGATCTTTTTTAATGGCCTTGTAAGTTATTTTAGGCTAGATGACTGCTTTATCCCAATTTTTATTTATTTCTGCTGCTCTATAATTCACTTTGAGGTGTTTTTATTGAGGGTGATGGTGGGGATTTGGGAGAGCCAGGTAATTTCCAGCCTTATTCTACCATCTTCCCACAATTCCCTCTGGGTCTATGTATTAGGAGAATTGCTTTGAAGCACATTTTAGATCAAGTGACTAAAAGGAGAGTACTAACAATGTAAATTTAGTGTAAAATAATAACTAATTGCAAAGAATAGGCACTAGCTTTGCAGTAAAGGTAATGTATTGCTTTAAGTGATTCATTCACTAATTTGTCCAACAAACATTGAATGCTTACTGTGTACAAGGCATTGAACTAAAGGCAGAGAAGGATACAATGACATAGTGTTGCCTAATGGATAGAGTGTAGGTCCTGGCATCAGGGAGACCTGGCTTCAAAAGCTGTTTCTGATACTTATTAGTTATGTGACCATGGGAAAATAATTTAACTTCCTTTGGTCTTCTCTGCTAAATTGATCTCCATTGATAGGAAGAGCTTACTGTGTTGAAGAAATCACAGATCTGAATGATTTCATGGAGGGCCTTGCTTATTTATTGAAAGAATGAATTCTGAAAGTAAGAGAAATAAATTGAAAAAAAATTTCTGTTTGATCTTGAAAACTATTAGAAATCATTCAATTATATGCCTTTTAGAGCTTCCTGGAATTTCACTAGGAAATGTATTTTTCTGTTATTATTGAGGCTTGTTGAGAAGACGAAGGTGAAGGACATTTTTAGCCTGTTCTGACAAGATATTCCCAAACTGATATTTATTTGCTTTTTACAGATAAACTAGCAAACAGAAAGGTTGACAAAAAAAAATCAAATATTTTCTATAGAACTATATAAAGCAAAAAAATACTTAAATTAACTTCTGACTTTTGCAAAATTATCGTACTTATGTTTTATAACTTTTGGTTCTTGGCATTATATTTTTAATTTAGTAAAATTTGATAGACAATTTTAAAACATTCCTTTTATGTGTCTTTAGCATTTTGTATGTTATTGCTGAAATAGATTTCAGTAAATTTAAAACACACATACATTATATACAATCCTCTGATGCTTTCCATACACAACCTCTTTTTGTAATAGTAGTAATATATGTATATATATATATATATATATATATATACACACACACATATATATATATATAGTATTTATACACACATGTATAGTATATACATATAATACAGTACAATAGTTCTAATAGTAGTTATCTCCTTTCAGTGACAGTACAGATATGAGGAAATGACTAAAAAACATGCTGACTTGGGCCATTATGTCACACACACAAAAAATTTCTTTTAAAAGTTTTTTTCACCACTAACTTTTCCTATCACTGACACAAATGTTTTCATTTGACTCTATTTAAATTTGAGTAATCTTCTGACTCATAGTGGAATCAAATTTCTCAAAGAAAGAGCATTATTTGTAATATCAAAATATTCATTCTGGTTTGATGTTCTCACTCTATACTGTTTTTTAAAAAATGTCCAGTGTTCTTATTTCATCAACGAATTCTAGTTTATGCTCTTTTTTACCTTGTTCCTTTCCAATGGTTCCTTCCCAATAGTGAGGCTCGCATCCTGTTGATCTTGATTTTTAGAATTTTGATCCTAGAGAGTTATGAGTTATGAATGAAACAAGCTTCATTTTTCTTGCATTACTTTGCCTTCCCTTCCCATTCCTTCCTAAGCAATAAAGGTTTTTCAGGATGTCTCTTCCAACTAGTTGGAAGAACTGTTTGCTTTTTAATTTAATTTGGCATAGTGGAAAGTGGCATAGAGAAAGAAATACTTGTGTTAAATTGCAATTCACTCACTTAAAAACTATGTTATTGAACCCTTCTGGGCCTCACTTACCTAATCTTTAAACTGAAGGAGTTTGACTTAATGATCTCTAATGTTCTTTCCAGCTCTAAACTTATTATCCTATTATCCTGTATTATTAGGCCAAATTAGAATTATAGACAGATTCATTTTTGATTGCTTACATTTGAATGATGTCATTCCTCTGAGGTACTACACTGTCAGGGCATCCAGGTGGTACAGCAGATAGAATGTCAGGTCTGGAGTCAGGAAAGCTTATCTTCATGAGTTCAAATCTGATGTCAGAAACTTAATAGCTGTGTGACCCTGGACCAGTCACTGAACTCTGTTTCAGTTTCCTCATCTGTGAAATGAGCTGGAGAAAGAAATAGCAAACCACTCTAGTATCTCTCCCATGAAAACCCCAAATGGAGTCATAGAGTCCAATAAGACTGAAAACCACTGAACAAATTATTCAAAGCAGGAAAGGTGAGGAGGGAGTTTATTCCAGCACAGAGAAAGTTAGAGTTGGGAGGTGGAATGCTGATTTCCAGGTTGACCAGTTTGGCTGGAAGATAGAACATGTGAGAGAGTGCAATATGAAATATGCCTGCAAAGGTAGGCAAGTGACAGTTTTTGAGGGGCATTAAATGCCAAGGTCTTAGAGACAGTGGTTGGCAGGTGAGTATCCCAGCAGTTAGATACAGCATAGTCTCAAATTAGATTAGCATCGTTAAGGTACAGCAGGAGATGGTAAAGGCTGAAACAGAGGTTGTGATTTGGGGGCATGCAACAGTCTGCTAAAGGTCATCTCTAGGTGGACACAGTGCAACAAGGTCTACACTAGTCTCAGAGGTTGTGTCCTCTTATAAATTAATTCATTCAGCAAACACATGCTAATTACCTACTGTGTGCTATGTGCTGGGAGATATGCAAAGTTTAACTAAAAAGTGATTCTTGCCCTTACGGAGATTACAGTCCAGTAAGGGGTTAAGACACAAGCATAGGGAATGATAATAGCCATCAGTCACACTTATCTAGTGCTTTAAAGTTTGCAAAGAGTTCATATCATCTTTACAAAGTCCTTATAAGGTGAAGGCTATCGTTATTACAATGTACAGCAAAGGGAACAGAAACCCAGAAAGATTACATAATTTTCCAAGGTCACACAGCTAGTAAGTATCTGAGGACATACTGGAACTTAAATCTTGCTGACTCTAAATCCTTTGCTCTAGCCACTATACAACACTGCTTCTAAAATCATTTATGAAACAACAACAACAACAACAACAAAATAGTCGTTGACAGAGGGAAACTAGTTCTCCAGGGAGAAATGTAATGAATAAATATGATAAAGGGAAAGGCTAAATTTCTGATCTCTGTGACATTGTAGTTGTTACTGTTGTTCAATCATTTTCAGTTGTGTCCAACTCTTTGTGACCCCGTTTGGGTTTTTGTTTTTCTTGTTTTGTGTTTAGCAAAGATACTGGAGTGGTTTGCCATTGCTTTCTCCAGCTCATTTTAAAGGTGAGGAAACTGAGGAAAACAGGGTAAGTGACTTGCTCAGGGTCACACAGCTAGTAAAACACCAGGTTTGAACTCAGGAGATGACTCCAAGTCTGGCACTTTATCCCTTGCACCACCTAGCAGCCCCATGCTTTGAGTGCTTAGATTCCTACAAAGCACAGTTCATGTGTCACCATTTATAGGGGGCCTTTTCTGATTCCCCTTCCATCATTAGGGTGACTTCCTTCTTCAAATTATCATGTAGTGTTATTTTTTTTCTATTTACATCTTGTGTCTCCCCCCACCCAGAGCAGAATTGAAGCTCCTTGAAGGCAGGGAAATGTTTTTCATTTAAAAACAATTGTATCAGCTAGCACTTTAAAGCTTTGCAGAGAACTTTACACATATCTCATTTGATCCTCACCAAAACCCTGGGATGGAGGGGCTATTGTTATCCCTGCTTTGCAGATGAGGAAACAGAGGTAGAGAGAGGCTAAGGGACTTAATCATTGTAGGTCTCTATCACAGACAATGTCTGTGGAAAGATTTGAACTTAGGTCTCCTTTCATTTCTGTCTTTACATCCCCATTTTATACCACAGCATTGCCTTGCAAATAGCTGATGTTTGATAAATTCTCATTGTATTGATCTCTTTAATATCACCTTGGTTTCCTGTTATAACATGCTTCTCAACTACAAGCTCCAGAGAGTGGGAATCATGATGTATTTATCTTTTTATCTCCCTTAGCTAGTGACACAGTGTCTTACATTATATTGTATTATAGGCAGAATTTATTACTGAAGTTGTTTCTTTAATTTTAGTGACATTTACTGATTTATCAGTCAAATTATCAAGTGCTTTCTTTGTGCAAGGCACAAAGGATTCAACAATAAAAAGAAATTCAAGACTCACTATCTCCTAGGGGATACATGGGCAGAAATAAAGAAATACAAAATAATTTGAGAAAGGTGAAAGCACCATTGTCACAGAAGCCAGGATCGTCAAGGAGGATAGGGATAGAGAAAAGACCATCAGATTTGTAAGTTAGGAGATAATTGGTAACTTTGGAGAGATAAGTTTCAGTCTAGTGATGGGGCTGAAGCAAAATTTCAAGAGGTCAAGAAGCGAGTGGATGGTGAGCAGGGGTGATGGATTGGGAGAACAGGGAGGACTGGAGGCCCTTAAAGTTTCTGTGAAGATGATGTTTACTAGGATTGAGAAAGAGAGATGGAGAGATAGAAGATTCTGATAAAAGAGCTGGACAATGGAGGTAAAGACCATGGAGGCTGAATAATTTGGGGTTGATGATAAGGTTTAAGGTATGACTACCTTTGTGGGTTGAGGAGATAGAGAGATAAAGGCCTTGGGAGTTGAGGAGGTTTATGAATTGGGAGGTCAAGCAATTGAAGAAGATAACACCATCGGAGTTGCCAAGTGTGAGGATAGGAGTTGAAGTACAAAGGAAGACAAAGGTACAGAACTCCTTGAGAAAGAAGGGAGAGCCACTTGTGGCCTAATAGACAACTGGAAAGACCTGAGTTCATCTAGAAAGCCTGAACCACAAAGAATGAGAGATTTCTGGATGCTGGTGGCAAGAGGATCTGGAAGCGGTAGTGGGGAGCAAGTATCCCAGCTCTTCTTCCTAGTTCAGTGTGTCAGGGGTCAAGAAAAGGGAAAAAAAAAAGGCAAAGTACAGTAAAAGTTTGATATAGATTGTAAGGGTCAACAAAATAGGTGCCAGATTGCAAGTGGTGATGTTGAGACACAGGGAGGAGTGAGGCCCGGGAATTAGTTGGGTCACGTGGAAGTCAGAGCATATTGCACCCCCTGACCAGGGAATATTGCATTGCTCAAGACTTTCTTACGTGGGATACCTGAAGTTTCCAACTGGTGTCTCCACATCCTGGGGTCTACTTGCCCTTGTGATTGCAATTCCCCTTTCACAATTTACCTCCCCTTTCTCAATTCCGCTCAGCTGGGCTGTGTCACGTGTAGT
Organism: Pseudochirops cupreus; assembly: GCA_028627135.1. Taxonomy (NCBI): domain Eukaryota; kingdom Metazoa; phylum Chordata; class Mammalia; order Diprotodontia; family Pseudocheiridae; genus Pseudochirops; species Pseudochirops cupreus. The sequence continues at coordinate 475,699,990 of CM053581.1, forward strand.
GTGTGGATCTGGGGTAGATAAAAGGACCCAAGCCTTGGAGAGGCGGGCGGCCTTAGAGTCCCCGCTGTAAGGCTTCCCGGGTGTGACATGAATAAACCCTCTTAACATCTACCCTCTAGCGTGACTTTCTTTTCAAGAGAAAACGCCGGGTGTCTTCTCTTTTGTAAAGGTAAGTACCTGCTGCCCCTTCCGGCAGGGCAAGGAACCTTGACAATAGACTTAATGGTGGTGGGTTATTTTAAATAATCAACCCTAATAGGCAACTGGCAGTACTTAATGGTTTCTTTGTGACTTCCACATAAAGGGTGGTGAACATCAGCTATGAAATTCCTCAAATTAGAATGCTAAGGCCTGTAGCTCTGCAGTAAAAATAGCAGTGTATTCTCCAAGACATCCATTTCATTTTTTGATTGTTAGACGTTTCACTTGCATTGTTGCCTCTTCTTTTAATTAATTTCCCCTCACTTGGTTACTTCATCAGCTCCCAGGAGTTTAGTTATTGGCTCTATATTAATTCTTCTGTCTCTTTCTTCTCCATATTATTTACACACACACACACACACACACACACACACACACACACACACACACACACACTTATCCATCTGTATTTATTTTGTTTTGTTTTGCTTTGTTTTCTGGGGTCCCAGTCTCTTCCTGAGCTCGACGTTTTTAAGGCTTGTAGGCATCTCAAACTCAATATGTCTAAAACAAAACTCATTGTCCTTTGCTCAGACCCGTTGCTTTTCTAAATGTTTCTTTCCAGATTGTCACCAACTGTTTAACCATCCAGGTTTGAAACTTTGTCATCCTCAATTCCTTGTTCTTCCTCATGCTACTTATTCAATCAGTCGTCAGACCTTCTTGTTTCTACAACATCTTTTTTGCCCCCTGCCTGCTCCCTTCTCTTGACTGAGCCACTACCCTATCTATTTCAAGTCCTCTCGGCACCTTACTTGGATTATTGTAATTCCCTCCTGATTGCTCTCCTAGCTTCAAGTTTTTTCTCTTTCCAATCTATCCTCCACACAGCTACGAAAGTAATTTTTTCCTGAAGTACAGGCCTAACTATATCACTTCCTTACTCAATAAACTCCTCTAGGACTCGGTAGAAACTCCTCTGTTTAGCATTTAAAGTCCTTCACAATCTTGCCCCAACCTACCTTGCTAGCCTTATTACACATTATTCCCTTCATTCATTATATAGTACATAAGTAGCTTAATGCACCAAATCTAAACGCACACTCACTGTACTTCTTAAACAATTTCGCTCTTAAGCACTAGAGAAGGTAGCAAGACAAGTCTCTATCTTGGCCCATCCCCTCCACTTAAACAAATAGTGTCTAGGGCCTCTCTAGAGGAGCTAACCCCCTGCCTTCTCCCGTACCCAACTCACAATCCAAGAACACTTGAATTCAGATTATAGAAAAACAAATCTCCCCTTTACCTGGATCACCATCTCGCCTCTTTCCTGTCCATCCCACCCTTACTTGCCTTTTTTCATACACGATGCTTTTACATCTTATCTTGTGACCTCTGAGCTGGTTGTTCTCCATTCTTGGAATGGACTACTTTCTCTTAGAATCCATGGTTTACGGTGGGGGGTGGGGAGGGTAGGGGGATCTACTCAAATACCATCTTCCTCATGAAGGTTTTGCTGATCCCCGTGGCAACTAGTAGGTACTAAATGGTGTCATGGATGGAGTGCAGGAACTAGAGTCTGGAAGATCTGAGTTCAAATGTGGCCTCAGACACTTACTAGCTATGTGGCCCTGGGCAAATCATGAGCACTTGTTTTTGCCACCATTTCCTTATATGTAAAATGACCTGGAGGAGGGAATGTCAAACCACTCCCAGTATCTTTGCCAAGAAAACCCCAAATGGAGTCACACAGAGTTTGACATAGCTGAAAAGGACTGGACAACAAAAGGTTCTATTTTCAGTTGTGCTTCTTTGATTCTGAATGACCTTGGGCAAATATTTTTCCCCTGTGAGCTTTAGTTCACTAATCTGTGCAATATGAGATTTGAAACAGGTGGGCACTAAGAGCTCTGTGGTATTATGGCAATACTTTACTGCTATACAACCTGGGCAGACTCCACCACAAAACTGCTGCAGCATATATGTATAGGAATTCAAAATGAAAAAAATTATTAACAAGACTACAAATGGAATAAAATAGCAAAACTGCACCACAGCACCACCTGGCAGAAACAATACCTTGTTCAATGACATGTTTGTTGTAGAGGTGGCTATGAGGTTTAGAATTTCAGTCTTTCTTTATCTGGGTAGAGCAGGGCATTGCTTCAGATTCAAATGAGGAAATATGCAAGAAATTTGCTGGTATTACACATTAAAACATTTTTCACTTATGGTTACTGTTAGTTGTGACAATACAGCCTTAAACTTGGATGATCTGCCACCTCTGAGTCCTGAACTTAAATGCATTGTTTACAGCATGGTCCAGGGCTATCTACAGAACAACCTTTGAAAAGCAGAGACAGGAAATCACCATCCCCAAATGATTTTTTTTTTTTTTGAAAAACCAAACACAACTGGAACTCTGCAGTTTTGGAAATGTGTCATTTTCCCCCAGAGGAGTTTCTGGGAACATTGCCCAAACTGGTCTTTGATCACCTGAAACAAAACTTAAAATTTAGCAAAGATGAATTTCTTGCTATACATACATATCATTATGTGCAAAAAAAGTAAGCCTTCCCATCATCCTGAAGGAGTCTGCATTTGTCAGCATGCTGCACCCTGTCAAATGAGAAAAGACCTGTTTCTCCAAAGAGAGAGAGATTTGCATAAGAGTCCATAAATTAATTAAATGAATGTTATATCATATAAAATAGAGCAATTTTTTAAATTAAGAGGCATGATGATGATGAGCCGGCCACTTCTTAATCTCAGCAGAAGTTAAAACTCGAAAAAGTTAAATAAAAAAAAAACACTCTATATTTGTTCTTATAGCACTTTATATGAGCTCATTTGAACCTCACAATGACCCTGTGAGGTAAGTATTATAGGTTTTATTATCCCTGGCTTATAGTTAAAGAGACTGTCCCACAGAAAGATGAAGTGACTTACATATCATCCCACAGCTAATCTGACCTCAAAGAATTTGAACCTTTCTATTCCTGGATTCAGGTGTCCACTATACTCTGCTGCTGCTACTGTTTTACATAGCTCGGATAAATGTACTCAAAGTATATAGATAAGCAAACATTCTTTTCAAGAAAAATTTATTTGGCAAGCCTTCCCCTTTAATTTTGGTATCTTTTATTTCATCCCTCTCTCAGAGCTTTTATGTTAACGACTCTTTATAGATTGTATGAAGTAGAACCTCTTACTAATGTTAGTTCCAGGAGTCCATAGCATAGGGACCTTTCAGGTAAGAAATTGCCTTAAAATTAGGTCCTTTTGGCTTTGAAAGTAACTTGGAACTATGGATGGAGTCCAAGATGGATTCATCATATGTAGAACTTTGCTATAAATCATGAGATTCATAAAGTCATAAAATGTTAGAACTAAGAAAACTTAGTCTTAGAGATCATCTAGCACCCTCTGCAGCCCCCAACCCCCCCATTTTACAGAGTGGAAAACCACATCCAGAAAAGACAAGGGACTTGCCCAACCTCACACGATTCATTTGTAGCATATCTGGTAGCAGGACCTTTATTTCCTGATAACCTAGTTCAAGACGTGATTATTATTCATGAGCCAATTCTAAGGCTGTTTTAAAAATCCTGAGCAATATTGGCTCATGAGGGACAAAACAACACATACAAGGGTACCAATTATTTTAATTTCTTATGAATAAAGGAGACTAACAAACCTAGCTCCTCTCCAAGGTATTTTCCACACAAGCACATTAACCTTCTTAAAATATAATTTTAGAGCATCCTATTTATTCTCTCCCCTTACTAAAAAACTTCCCAACGGTTTTCCTTTGTCACTGGTTTCCCTTTTCCAGTTCAGTTCATGAACATTTATTAAGCACTTACTGTCAGTAAGATGCTATACTCAGTACTGGAGATACAAGGACAAAAACAAAGTAATTTCTGCCCTAGAGGAACTTGCATTTCACTGGTAGTCATCAAATATGTCTTTTTTTTTAAAAGTGTAGAGAGTTTTATTTTGTGTGGATTTCATTGAGGAGGCTTTGTAACATTTCAAAGCTTGATAGAATACAACATCAGGTGTAAATAGAAGAGTTCAAGAATCTCACCATCAAACAAAAGGCTGCCTTGTTGCACACTGCACAGGGTCTTCTGTGATTGTGGAAAACACCATAGCAAGTACATACCTCAGTACTTTATGTTTTGCTTGATGTCAATACTACCTGGGTCATTGAACAATGTTATCTCCATAGCTCTATTAATATATGTAACTTCAGTAATATTTAGTACATTGCATACTTTAGTAGATTGAAGAGAACCTCCAAAGGTACATTTTGTCCTATGGAATGAAATGCCTCTTAACATTAAATGAATAAGTAAATTAATGAGTAGACACTGCAGGATATTATGTTTTCTATGGTTCCATTAATTGAATGACCATATAAAGCAGATCTTCTAAAGAAAATATTCCACTAAAGACTATTTCTTTCTCATGTTTTCATCAAAGATACCTTCTGTGTAGTCATAGGCTATGTTCAAAAAGATATTACAGTAATATTGTTAATAAGACAAAGTCTAAATTTCATAGAAGCAGTGTGGTTTAGTGAATAGAGGGCTGGACTTAGAGCTAAAAGTCCTTGGTTCAAATACTACCACAGACACATACTAGCTTTGTGTTCCAAGTAAGTCCCTTAACGTCTAAGTGCCCTAGGCAGCTCTTTAAGACCATAAGTTGCCGAGAAAGTACTGATCTGCATTAGTAGAAGTAGCTTCCTTGCCCTGAAGTCCCCTATAGCAGTAAAATCACAATCCTCTTTCTAAATTCCCTACTCTGCCAAGGATTATATTTTAATTGAGGGCAATAAGATGTTCAGAAAGCCTTGATCATGAAACTGTAGGCATTTTATAAATATATTTTGAATCGAATTGAATTAGGAGGATGGAAACAGACTTTAAAGATTCATCACAACCTTCACTCAAAGATAAAGAAATTTGTCATTAGACCAACCCACCAAATCCTCATCCTTTCTAGGTGGTCCTTGGATATAATTTATGAAGAAAAAAAATGCTCACAGTCTCCTTGACAATATGAGCTGCAAGCAAAGAAAACACCTAAAGAGAGAATGTGCAGAAGCGTAGCTTAGTATCAGCTCCAGAACAAAGAATGGCAGCAATGGACAATAATAATAATAAATTGTCTTCCTATATTGCAAAGCTTCATGAAGACAAAGACTGTCCTGTCTTAATTACTGCTGTATTTCTTCAACCCTGAGCAAAGTGGCTATTAAAAAATGTGTATGGAAGGATCAAATGAATTATTATTATTATTCTGTGATCAACAGCTGACAATTTTATGATGCTGTTAGGATTTGCTATAGTTCTCTCATTTGATCCTTGTAACCACTCTGGAAAATAGACATTATTATTATGCCCATTTTATCAAGGAGGAAATTGAGGCATGAAGAGATTAAGTTTGTTGCCTAGGGTCACACTGTAATTTAGAATGCCAAGTTCAAATGAGTAGGTCGTGTAGCCTAAAAGTGAGCTCAGGGGAAGAGGATCAATTCTCCACACCCTTGGGTCAGACCTACAGGTGGATTATTCATCTTATAGATAGTACCCCAAACAAACTGCATATTGAAGTTGATATATTTGTTATGAACCTGACTTGGAAGCTTTATTTTCATTTGTTTTCAATCATTTCTCAGTCCCATCCAACCCTTTACAACCCATTTGGGTTTTTCTTGGCAGAGATACTGGTGGAGTGGTTTGCCATTTCCCTCTCTAGATCATTTTATAGATGAGGAAACTGAGGAAAGCAGGATTAAGTGACTTGCCCCGGGTCACAAGCTACTAGGTGCCTGAGATAGGATTTGAATTCAGGAAGATAAGTCTTCTTGACTCCAGACCTGGTGCTCTAACTACTGTGACATGTAGCTTCTTCCTTTTTTTTTTTCTTTCTCATAGCCCTATTGTAAGTTTGTATGAAATAAATGGAGGGAAAGAGTGAAGACCTCATCTGGTATATCACTTTCTGACTTAAAGTTAGGTAGGTACATTAGGTGTTATTGAAAGTCTACATTTGGGGGAGGCTAGGTATTGCAGTGAATAGCCCACCGGCCCTGGAGTCAGGAGGACCTGAGTTCAAATTTGGCCTCAGACACTTAACACTTACCAGATGTGTGACCTTAGGCAAGTCACTTAACCCCAATTGCCCTGCCTTTCCTCCTCCAGGGGGAAAAAAAAAAGAAAGTCTACTTTTGGATTATGGAAAGTACACATATAATGCAGTAACCTCACCTTCAGAAGTGACTTGGAAAACTTCACTGAAAAATTTTACATGCTTCAGAAGAAGAAACAAAAGCTATTTATAGTCATATGGGAAAACGCTCTAAATTACTCTTGATTAGAGAAAAGCAAATTAAAGTAACTCTGAGGTGTACCACTTTACACCTACAAGCAATGAAAAATGATGGAGGGGATGAGGGAAAATAGGTACACTAAAAAACTGTTGGTAGAATAGTGAACTGATTCAACCATTCTGTAGAACAATCTGAAACTATGTCCAAAGGCAATAAAACTGTGCATACCCTTTGATCCAGAATATCGCTACGAGGTATGTACCCCAGAGAGATAAAGGAAAAAGGAAAATGACCTGTATATACAAAAATGCTTATAACAATTTTGTGTGTGTGTGTGTGTGTGTGTGTGTGTGTGGTAGCAAAGAATTGGAAATTGAGTTGAGGCTCATCAAGTGAGGAATGGCTGAATAAGTTGTGGCATATGATTGTGGTGGATCACTAAAAAAAATGAATCGGGGGTTAGTTTCAGAAAAATATGTTAAGACCTATATGAACTGATGCAAAGTGAGAAGAAATGGAAAATCATTGTGCACAGTAACAATAAATGTGACCAATGCTGATCAGCTGTCAAATATTTGGCTACTCTGTTCAATACAATGATCCAAGACAATTCCAAAGGATTCATGATGAAAAAAAGCACTTTCGATTTTCAGAGAGAGAAATGATAAAACTCCACGTACAAACTGAAGTATAATTTTCTCACTTTTTTGCTTTATTTTGCAATATGGCTAATATGGAAATGTTTTGCATTATTTCCCATATACAACTGATATCATATTGTTTGCCTTCTCACTGTCTGGGGGACTCAAAATTTAAAAAGAAAAGAACGTTAAAAATAAATTTAAAAAACAAAATAAAAATCTTTAACTGGTTTCTTCATAGCAGGCCTGATTTTTCTTACTAAGCTCTGAATGCCTGCCAAGTTTGAATTTTATGACTTCAAACATTTTAAATATATATATATATATATATATATATATATATATGTATGTGTGTGTGTGTATATATATGTATACACACATGCACACATATATCACACAGTATGGCTAGATATAGCGATATTGATCGGTGTATCTGTATCTAGATATATAGATACATACTTTATAATGGTTAAAAGGTCAATGTTATTTAGCTAACATACCTCAAAAGCAAATGAAGTGAGATTTTAAAAATATATAAATAAACATAAGTTAGAACCATGAGATTTTGGAGTCGTTGGCCAGCTGTTGTGAAACAAAGACCTTAAAACTGATTTTCAGCTTCAATTGGTATGTCTTCCACTTTCTGTGTTATATAAGAACTGGAAAAAAATACCCTTATGAGTTAGCCATTAAGAACATAATTAGATTCATTTTCCTAAAGTTGCCTCAGGAAGTATTGGGAACAATTTTTTACTGCACTTAGTTTGCATATCTGAGTTTACAAATACATATTGAAGTGCTTAATTTCCCCTTCTACATGTGGCTCTTTTCCTCCTAAACCATACAAAAACATTCCATTCTGAAACGTATGTTCTTGAAAAAAATTTGTGTTTCTTGATGAAATATACATTTGAAGTGCTATTGAAGGATTCAGTTCAACTCAGCAAGCATTTCTAATAAGCTCTTACTAGGTACCAGATGAAACCATATGGGGGAGGCTCAGAATTGAATTTCTGTTTACCTTGCCTCAAAAATATGCATCATCAAGAAAAATCACATAGTAAAAGCCTATTTGTTTTCTTTATTTGTTTAATAAACGAATTGTTTATTTTCAAAGGATCAGAATTAATAGCAATTTTTCTTTGCTTGCTTCTTTCATTTTATCTGTCATCTATCCGTTTTTATTCATTTATTTTTCTGTTATCTGTGCATCTATGTATCTATGTATGTGTGTATTATGTATGTATATGTGTATGTCTCCATCTATCTATCTATCTAGTCTTTAAGAGCCTGACTTAGAGTCTTGAAGTCCTGGATTCAAGTCCTGCCTCTGACACTTACTGGCAGTAGCTACACAGAAGTTATTTAACACAGATAATACAATTTCTGTCCATAGTCATATGAAATCACTGATAATTAAAGAAATGCAAATTGAAACAATTTTGAGGTACCACCTCACAGCTATCAGATTGGCTAATGTGTCAGACAAGTAAAATGACAAACCCTGGAAGGAATGTGGAAAAATAGGAACACTAATGCACTGTTGGTGGAATTATGAATTGATCCAACCATTCTGGAGAACAATTTGAAACTATGCCCAAAGGGCCATAAAACCTAGCATATGCTTTGACCCTGCAATACCACTGCTAAATCTGTATCCCAAAGAGATAAAAGAAAATGGAAAAGGACCTATTTGTACAAAAAAAAAATTATAGCAGCTCTTTCTGTGGTGGCAAAGAATTTGAAATTGAAAGGATGCCAATCACTTGGGGAATAATATAAGATTATGATGGAATACTGTTATGCTATGAGAAATGATGAGGGGGATGGTTTCAGAAAAACTTCAGTAGATTTATATGAATTGATGCAAAGTGAAATGACTCAATCCATCAAAGGGCTGCTCTTGAGGACCCAGAGACCACATGTAGCCTCGAGGCAGCAGGTTCCCCACCCCTGGACACTCTTCCATTGGTGCTTCTAATTCAAGTAACTCAAAATGGGACATGCCATGGTATCATGTGGGGCAACTTGTTCTGAGAAATAACCTAACCTCACCCATTCTGTTATGCAGAAACCCCTATCCCTGAAACTGGGTCAAAGGGTTATTGTACCAGAACACACTGCAACCCCAGCAACAGGAACCTTGACCAATCAACTTTTGCTCTGTTCCTCTCTCTTTTAAACCTATATAAACCTTATGTACTATTTATTCAGGGAGCTGTTGCTTCTTTGGGTAAGATTCCCCTATTGGCAAACTCAATAAGCCCTAGTTGGTCCAAATTATGTTTCTCTGCCAACCTGTTGTTCCTGTTCCCAACATTTACAGTGTCTTATCACTAGCCTTTTCAGTGGGTGGGGGGATGGAGTGGAGGGAGGGAGAGAATTTGGAATTCAAAATTAAAAACAAAAAGAACGCAAAAAAATAAGAAGTCTATTCTTTGACAGCCCTCCTCCAAAAAAAAAAACCCAAATAAAACAACCCAACAAACCCACAAGTAACACAACTTACTTTATCTCTCAGTTGCCTAGACAACTCTCTACAACTATATGTTACAGAAAAATTGCTGATCTGCACTATTAGAAGGAATTTTCACATACAAAGTGTTCACGAAGATGAAATTGCTGGTCCAAACCAATTATCTGTGCAGGGATTCAGTATAATGACAGGATAGCTAGCTAGGCAGGGTATCAGACATACTTGGGTTAACATCTTGCCTATGTTACCAGCTGTGTGACCCAGGGCAAATCACTTAACCTTTGCATTTGAGGCAATTCCCTGGGATTTATTTACTGTACTGGGTAGTTTAGGTGGATGAAGGTCTTACAGTAGACATGCCCTATAATAAAATCCCAGACCCATCCTATTTTTGCATAGTCATCTATCCTGGACATACTTCTCATCTTTTGTAGTGATAATTTGAGCATGATACAACACACATTTATACAGTATTTTATGTCTTATCTCCTATGGGAATGGATTTGACCCCGATTTTTACTGTCATTCAGTCAATAAGCACTTATTCAGTGACTACTGTGTGCCAGAAACTATGATAAAAACTAGGATAGAAAGAAAGGCAAAAGATAATTTCTGCCCTCGAGGAGCTCACAGCCCAACTCCAATGAGGAGACAAGAAATCAAACATGTACAAATAAGCTATATATAAGATCAAGAGGGGATAATCAATAGAGGGAAAGTTCTCTAAGTGAGAGGGTTCAGGAAAGGACTTTAGCTGAGACTTAAAGGAAACCAGGAGGCAGAGATGAAGGGGGAAAATATTCCAGGCATGGGGAACAGTCAGTGAAAATGCCCAGAAAAGAGATGTGGAGTGTCTTATTCATGGAAGACCAATATTACGAGGAAAGAAACTGCCTCAACCCATATAAATCTGCAAGTGTTTTGTAATTTATAGTTTTGGAGAGTCACTTGGGACATGGAAAGGTTTACAATAATAACAGTAATAATAGCTGACATTTATATAAGATTTGTAAAGCACTCTATTCTATGTATCTATCTGTTCTCTCTATCTCTCTCTCCATCTATCTATCTACCTATCTATCTATCTTCTATCTCATTTGATTCTCAGAGCAATCTTAGGAGATGAGCACTATTATATTGTCCCCATTTTACAGATGAGGCACACAGAGGTTAAATGAGCTGCCCAGGGTCATTCAATTAGTAAGTGTCTGAGGTAAGACTTGGACCCAGTTCTTCCTAATTTCATGTCTAGTGCTCCATCCAGGGGGTCATATGACCTTGACAAAAGCACTGTAAGATAGGAAGGGCAAGGTATTTCTATTTAAGAAAGTAAGGCTTAGGGAGATAAAGTGACTTATACAAAGTCATACAGCTTTTAAGTGGTGGAGTCAGGATTCAAATCCAAAAGTTCATATTCCATGTCTCAAATTTTTTTCCATACTGCCCCCTGGATTTCTTTCATCCTCAGTCTCAGTACTTTTAAGTCAAACAAAATAAAAATGTTAAGATTTAATGAGACGATATCAACAAAAGAATTTTTTCTATAAACTCAGTTATAATAACAGTGTCAGTTCTAGCAGGGATGAGTTTAAGTGAATGGCCCTCGGCCCACAGCTAATGTTGATTGCTAGAGTCAGGGTATGGACCCATGTCTACCCGTTCCAGAATCTAGTACTCTTTCCACAGCACTGTACTACCTTACAACACCCCTCTTCCTAAGCATCCTTAGGAATGTGCAATCTTCATGAGTTCCAACCTTGTCACTTACTTGCTACATGACTATGAATCTTCCTCATCCTCATTGTTGTCATCTGCCCTCCTAATGTGACTGTTTCACAGAATTTTAGTCACTGGTAAAGTGATCTAGTAATTAAAAAGGAAACTTTTTTCACATTCTCCATTGTTTATGAACAAAAGCTTTAAAAAAAACAAACCCTTCAGCACTATAGATTCTTATCAGACAATGTTATGTTTACTAATCATGGGGTGACTTCATGATTGAATTTTTTTATTTCCAGGATTAAAATACCCCAGGGAACATATAAGCATATTACTTACTTGGTGGTCTACCAGAGCCATGACTAGGAATTTGTATATGCCCAGGGAAAGTACAAGAAACTGCACCGAGGATAAGCAGCATCAAGTATGCTCTTAGTTGAGTGAAGAGGCATAAGGGCTTTGCCAGAGTATTTGTAAGGGAGTTTGATATGGGAGGAATTTAATTCTAATGATTGTTCTACTTATCAATAGGTTGCTAAAGGACCACAAGTGCTGTCAGTACCCTCTAAATTTATCACCCTGGGATAAAGGCCCTCTGGCCCTGTCCTAGTTCTAACTTCTAGACTATGGTTTTGTGCCTCTAGTCTTTCTTTTCCCTCCTCCACTTCATCTTGCATACAATCTTTAGGTTAACCTTTCTAAAATGCTACTTTGATTATGCTACTAACCTCACAAATCTTCAATAACTTGAATCAAACTCTCTTCTATAACCATACTTTGTTTCTCTGTACCTTTGTTCATACTATATATCCATCTAAAATATCTTTCCTTTTCCTTCCCAGTTAGCCAAATCCTATCAACCTTTCAAAGTTCAGCTCAAGAACTTTTAAAGTCTTTTCTTCTATGAAGCTTTCTCAGACCTTTTCTCAAACTATAATTATTTCTGTCATCTGAACTGATACTGTAGAACTTATCTGGGTTACCCCTTTGTCAACAAATCAGAAGTCTTATTGTAACTTGTAATACCTCTTCCATTATGTTGTTTTACAAAATTTATTATTTTTAATTATCAAGAATGTTTGTTTTCCCTCCTACCCTCCACCTCTATTAGAAAAAAGTGAAATAGTAAAAAACTGCTGTAACTAATAAACCTAGTCAAGCAAAACAAATTACCACATTAGAAATGTTCAAAAATGCACATTAGCATATCACCTCTCTGACATGAGGTGGGTAGCGTTTCCTTACTATTGGTCCTCTGAACTCAAGGTTGATTGTTGTGTTGATCAAAGTTCTTAAATCTTTCAGAATTGTTCATTCTGCACAGTTCATTCTATATTAGAACATGCAACTTCTCTGAAGTTTCTCTGAAACTACTCCCCTTATTTTTTACAGCATAATAGTATTCCATTACATTCATATTTTTGTTTAGCCATTCCCTAATTGATGGGTACCCCCTTAGTTTCTGATTTTTTGACACTATAAAAAAGAGATGCTTTAAATATTTGTTTACATATGGATCCTTTTTTACTTTTTAAAAATAACTTTGTTTTATAGGCCTAATTGTAGACACTAGATTAAAGTGTATGCACATATAAATAATTTTGGGGGCATAGTTCCAAACCGCTTTCTGAAATTGCTGGACCAATTCACAGTTCTACCAACCAGGAATTAGTGTACATATTTTCATATAGCCCTTCTAGCATCTGTTTATTTTCCTTGTTTATCAACTTTGCCACTATAATTGAAGTAGAATTTCAGACTTGCTTTAATTTGAATTTCTCTACTTATTAGTGATTTGGAGCACTTTTTTCATATGGCTTGAGATATCTTAGATTTCTTCCCTTGAGAACTGCCTTTTCATATGCTTCATCCATTTATCACTTGGGGAATGGTTCTTTTTTTTTTTTATAAATTTTAATCAATTCCTTGTATTAAAGATACTCACTAGAGAAACTTGCTACAAAATTTTTTTTCTGATTCACCATTTCCTTTCTAATCTTAGCTTCATTGAATTTGTGCAAAAACTTTTACATATTACATAATTACAATTGTCCGTTTTATCTTCTGTTATCTTCTCAGTCTTGGGACATGAACTCTTTCCCTAAATTTAGATCTGAAAGGTAAATTTTTCATTGTTGCCCTAATTTTGTAACATAACCTTTTATATCAAGACTATTTATTTATTTAGAGTTTAGGTTGGTAGACAGTATAAGATATTGGTCTAAAATTAAATTCTGCCAAATTCATGTCTATTTTTCCTAGAAGTTTTTGTCAAATAGTGAATCTTTACTTTTGTAAATAGGTCTTTAGGTTTACCAAATACCAGGTTACTAGGTTTGTTTGCTTTGGCATATTGTACATCTAATCTATTCTAATGATTAACCTCTCTCTTTTTTAATAGCACCAAATTGTTTTGTTCATTGCTGCTTTGTATTATAATTTGAGATCTGGTGTTACTATTTCTCTTGATTTTCATTTTTTTTCATTATTTCTCTAAAAATTCTTGACTGTTTTCTCCTTGAGATGGATTTCATCATTTTTTTCTTATTCTATAAACTACTCCTTTGTTACGGCACTGAACTATGGTACATCTCCAATCAAGTAGAGTAAGTAGTGTTGTTATTTTCCTTACCACATTGACCTGGCCCGTACATGAGCAATTTATGTTCCTCAAATTATTTAGATCTGTCTTTATTTGTGTAAAGAGTGTTGTGTAGTTGTGTTCATGTGGTTCCTACATATATCTTGTTTGGTAGACTCGTAAGTATTGCTTTCATTCTGTAGTAATTTTAAATGCAATTTCCCATTTTAGTTCTTCCTGTTGAGATTTGTTCATTATATACAGAAATGATAGTGATTTAGGAGGATTTGTTTTACAATCTTTAACTTTGCTGAAGATTTTGTTTCAATTAATTTGTAGTTGATTCTCTGGTATCTCTAAACACACTATCCTATCATCTGCAAAAGTGATAATTTTGTTTCTTTTTTTTGCCTCAGTTCATTTTTCTTGCCTTATTGCTTTGCATATTACTTCTAGCACTATGTCAAATAGAAGTGATGATGATGGTCATCATTGCTTTACTCCTGATCTCAATAGAGAGAATTCTAGTTTATCCCCATTACACATAATGTACCATGTAGATGATATTTTTGTAGGAAATAGTGCTAGTCCTTTTTTTAAAATGTATATGCCATTTACCTTGTTAAGGAAAAGTTCATTTATTATGTTTTCTGTTGTTTCTTTTTAAATAAAAATATTGTATTTTGTCAGAAGCATGTATTGATATAATTATATTATTTTTATTGTTGTTGTTTTTCTTTTTATTAATGTGTTCTGTGATGTTGACCATTTTCCAAATTGAAACAACACTGAATTTCTTCTAGTATGAGTCTAATATGGTCATGGTGAATAATTTTTCTTAATTTTTTTTGCTAGCCCTTTATTTAACATTTTTGTATCAATATTTATAATGGGTTATTAGTCTATAGTTTTCTGTGTTTTATTCTTTCTGTGTGTTTCTGTGTTGCTCCCTGCTTTAGGTATTGTGATTGCATTTGTATCATAGAAGGAATTTGGTAATATATGTCTTCTTTTCCTATTTTTAAACCAATATATAACACTGGAATTATTTTTCAAACTTTGATAAGATTCAATTGTGAATCCATATCATTCTAGTTTTATCCTTTTTTTTTCAACTTTTATTATGGACTTAATTTCTTTCTCTGAGATTTTATGATTTGAATTTTCTGTTTCTTTTTCTATTAATCAAGTTATTTTACATTTTTGTAAATATTCATACATGTCATTTAAGCTTTTAGTGTTGGAGAATATCATAGGGCAAAATAATTTCTAGCGATACCTTTCATTCTTTGTTGTAAATTGTCCATTTTCATTTTGATATTGATAATTGATTTTCCCCTTCCTTATTTTTAATAAAATTAGATGATGACATTTCTATTTATTGTTTTTCCCCCCAAAAGGAAATGCCTGCTCCTAGTTTTATTTATTATCTATTTTTTTCATTCAGTTTTATTAATTTCTTCTTCAATTTTCAAGGTTTCTATTTTGATGTTTAATTGGAGATTTTAAATTTGTTTTTGCTTTTTTCATTTTCTTAGTTGAATGTCCAATTTGCTTATATTCTTTCTTTTTTGAAATTTAAAGTTAAAATTTTGCTCTAAACATAGCTTTAGTTGCATCCCATAATTTTTGATATGTTTTCTTATTGTCATTTCACTTAATACATCATCCATCATTTCTATGATTTATTCTTTAAACAACCAAATCTTTACAATTAAATTATTATCTCCATTTAATTTTTAACCCTCTTGTCTAAATATATTGAATATTGAATATATTTTTTCTTGTGCTATAATAAGTAGGAAGATAGTTTAATATTACTGAATTTGTTTGTGAGGTGTTTAAGCCCAATATATGGTCCCATCATTTGTACTCTTTGTTTATATATTTTACTATGAGTGAGGCCATGATAGTGGATTCATGGACTCCATGAACTATAACAATATGTATACTCCTTTCTATTGCCAATCAGTAATCAAAAGAGTAATAATATCTTACTTTTCTAAAATTCTTTTGATGTCCTTAACATCTTTCTTGTTGATGGCTTTTCTTTGTTATATTTGTCTAGTTCTGAAAAGAATATATTGAGGTTCTTTATTATTATACTTTTGTTTTTCATTTCTCCCTGTGTAGCACCAACACAATATTCACAGCAGTGATGGTGACTATGAACATACTGGCACAGTTCTGAATCACAAAATGTAACAGACTTTCCATATAGAAGACAGAAGCAAAACATCTAATTCAAAGACCAGAAAGCCAAATCCCAATATCAGGAAACTGACTTCATCATAGCAACAAAGGATCCAATGCACCACAGCACAGCAGGGAGCCACACCATCCTTTAGCCTTCCCACAAACATTCACAAACCAAGCTGTCTGCTTGTCTGCCATCTTCTCTGTACCACTGTCTGGCTGCTTTGACTCCCTGCTTCCCTTTAGCAAATTCCTCTCACCACAGGCTCTGTGTGATTACATTCAGTCTATTAGGGGGCAGGGAAGATCTTCATTTTACCATTACCATTACACTTGGCCCCAAGATCTTTCATGTCACTTACATAGCAAAAATACATTAACAATGCTTTTCATTACATAGGTTAATGGGAGTTTAGGGATAACTGGTTAGGTAACTGGTGTTAACAGAATTTTACAACAATACGACAGAGATAATGCAAAATAAACACATGAAACAATATCTTAGGGTAATCCCCCCCTCAAATGAATGGGGCTCAAAATCTTGGGGTAAGGGGCATAACTCTCTTCTTCCATAGCTACTTGCTGCTAAAATTGGATGTAGAGTCATCCCTGCCCCAAGAGTTCCCATTTGGGAGGTCAGTTCTTTAGCTGGCATGCAGATTTCAATCAATGCCAGGTGCAAGGGTGACCCATCACAATCATTGACAGGAGGTGACATCCAGCTTAAACAATCAGGCATCTGCAGATGGAGGGTATTAAGCCTGCAGGAAGCAAATCTAGCAAAAAAGCTTAACAGACAAAAAAGTAAAAAAGGGACAAGGAGACAATAACCAGAAGCAGGATAGATACAGGGTCAGCCATGCTTCCAGAGTCCATGAACCCACTATCATAGCCTCACTCATAGTAGAATATATAAGTTAATGGTACAATTTAGTAATCATCTTCTCCTGAATAAACAACAGTTATAGTATTGTCTTTCCTATGTGTTATAATTTCTGCAGCTTTTGGATTATCTTCTGGTTTCTGCTTTACCCATACTTTGTCTCCCAGTTTTATTCTATCAGTAGAACCAAACCTTTCAGTTACTCTGATAGCTATTTCAGAAGGAGAGTCAGTTTTCACAAGGGGTGTTGTTTCAAAAGGAATAATAATTACTTGAACTAGTCTATCATTTAAAAAAAACTGTATAGGGTTCTTCATTTAAGTTTTGCAATGTTACAACAATTTCTTCTAGATAATTAGAATCTATTACTCCAGCCAATACATGTTTTCCTATAGCTGCTGATCCTCATTTAGGCAATATCCATCCAAAGTGATTTTTAGGGATTCTCATACATATTCCAATAGAGATTTTTCTTATTTCTTTCCTGTCCAACCAAAAGTCCTCTAAACAATGTAAATCATATCCTGCTGAACCAGGTGTTACTGGATATGGGGCTGGGACATCTTGTCTCACAGTCCAATACTCAATATTTGGGATCTTATGTGTTTGTTGTTTTCTAATTTGCAGATTTAGGGTCATCATTCTGGCCAGAGGTATACTTCTCTCAATGGTATATTATTCAAATTACATAAAGCAGTGAACAAATTATCTTTCCAATGTTGTTATGAATTATTGGAGTTTAACTTCCTTAATTCTTCTTTCAATAATCTATTCATTCTTTCAATTAACCCAGATGCTTGTAGATAGTATGGACTATGATATATCCATTCTATGTTGTTTAATATACAATATCACTTCATTTCCTTTGAAAAGGGATCCATTGTCACTTTGAATCTACATGAGGGTTCCATAGTATAGACTTATGACATCTGGAGTTTTACAAGTGTTTTTCTGGGTCTCATTCTTACAAGGAAAAGCCACTAGTACACTTGAACAGGTGTCAACACAAGTACATGTAAATTTGCATCCTTTATCTTGGGGTAGGGGACCAATATAATCTATTTGCCAAATTTGGGCTGGAACTTTTCCCCTTGCTATCTCTCCAGTTACTACCCAAGGAGCAGTTTGTTCCTTTTCCAGTTGACATATATGACATTCCCCTGCTACTTGTTTTAACAATGAATGAGAGATATTAATACCTCGATCTTGTCCCTGTGGATGTTTGGCCTGGACCTTTAAATGGCTGGTTGTTGATGTACCCATTTTGCTAGTACTGCATCACCAGTTGATGTCAGAGTAGGGACAATACATTGAGTAGCAATCTTTGCTAGCCAATCAGCATGTGCATTGTTCTCGCATTCTGGTGTGGTGAGGGCCATGTGAGCATCTACATGAAAAACTAATGAATTAGCAACCAAAGACATGTCCCATATATCTTTCCATATTTCTTTGCCCCAGCTTGTTTACCATGAATTTCCTAATTTTGATTTTTACACATGAGCATCCATGTAGGTAACCCATTAGCTACCACCCATGAATCAGTGAATATATGACACTGTCCACCTTGTTCTGTTTTAATGGCTTGATATACTGCCATAAGTTCAGCATATTGACTACTTTTACCTTTCCTAGTACTTTCTAAAGTCCACCTAGTACATGGGTTATAAGCTATCTCTTTCCAATGTCTTTTGTAGCCCAAATATTTTGCTCTCCCACCAGTAAACCATGCATGTTTTGTTCTTCAGTTAATCTATCATATTCTTCATTCCATTTTACCAAGGACTGTTCCAACTGTTGCTTTGGTTCAGTGTATATATCATTTCCCTCAGTACCTATGTTTGCTATAGATTCATGTAGATCAGAAACTCCACTTTTTCTTGTTTTAGATCTATTTTGAATATGCAATTTTGATTTAATTATGCTAGCCTCTTGTGCATGTCAAATTCTGTGAGAAGATGGGGTACTCATCACCCAGATCATAATCGGTATTCCAGGCCTTAATATCACTTCATGGCCCAGAATCAGTTGTTCAGTCTCCATCAAAGTCTAATACCCAGCTAACAACTGCTTTTCAAAAGGGGTATATTCAACTCCAGATGAAGGGAGTTTTCCTAGACCAAAATCCTGAGGGTACATTTTGACTTTGTTATTTTTGCCATGAACTCCAGTTTGCATAATCATCCTATGTAGTCACTTGTAATTCCACAGGGTCATTTTGCATAGGCAATAAATCTAGGGCCAATTGTATAGCAACCTTGACTTCTTCAATAGCTTTACTCTGCTCAAGTCTCCAATCAAATTCATGTTTCTTCCTAGTAACTTTATATAAGGGTTTCAAAATCTGTCCCAGATATAGTAGGTGGCGCTTCCAATATCCAAATAATCCTATAAAGTTTTGGACCACTTTTTTATTGGTGGGGATAGGAAAATCCTGAATCTTTTGTCAGGCTTGTGGGAGCTTCTCTCACAAACCCTTATTCCATTGTGTACCCCAAAATTTTACAGTTTGAGCCTGTCCTTGAATCTTTGCAGGGTTAATTTCTCACCCTTTACTTTTCATATGGTTAATCAAAAGCATCAAACTCTTCTCCACTTCTTTTACATTTTTTCCCTATATCATAATATCATCTACGTAGTGCGTAAGCTATACACCAGGTAGCTCTAATTCATCCAAATGTTCAGCCATAATCCTATGACAAATAGTGGAGCTATGTAGATATCCTTATGGCAAGTGGGTAAAAGTATATTGTCTGCTCTGCCTTTTTTCTTTTATTTTCTTATATTGTTATTTAACTTTTTATATATTTATGTTTTTTCCTCAACTAGAATTTAAGTGTACTGTGGGCAGGGAGTATTTATTTTTCCCTCTTAGGTCCCCATTACATCAGAGGGACTTGTACACTGTGGATGGAAGTTGATAAATATTTATTAATTTAATTCAATTTAATTTGTGTTAGATTAATAGCATCAGATTCCATTTCTCTACTGCTATATACACCTTCTTTTCTTTTCTATTTTCATATATTCAGAGGGACTTTCTGAAAGAATCCTATGGAAATATCAGCATAGGAAACTTTATAACATTGTCTACCTTCATGAGAATTTTCACTGGATGTTTTAAAACTAGACTGCTTCTGGTAGTAATAGCAGGTTTATATTTTCAGTAGTTTAAATGTCTAGAGGAGATGGTAATTATCCATTTTGATTTTTATTTCTTTATCCATTTACCATTTTCAACATTAATTCAAACAATAACTTTTTAAAATATATCAAATTGGAGCTATTTTAATTATATACTGTCTTTGTCATTATCTTTTCTTCTAATTTCTTGTAAATTTTGATTTTTTTTTTCTACAACAAATAGTATGATTGAGTTTAGATTGTTGATTCAGGATGTGATTTTCATATCAATAATGAGCTTTCTTCTATTCTGAAAAGAATGCAAAAAAAATCTTGGTTTAAGAACATTAACATTTGATGCCATCTTCTAGGATAGTCTCAGCAAAAGGAAGGTAGATTCTTGAAGACATAATACCTGTTTTCCTCATTTTAATCAACATTTAGATTGTGCCTGATGCATTTGTCATATTTGACTCCTTCAAGCATGTTAAAATTGTTTAATTTATTTGACCAATTTAGGGTTTAATAGAAGCTCCAACCTCTTCTACTCTGGGGCTATGGAATTTAGTTTGATTTCCTTTAGGTGATAAAAAAAAAGTGAGAAATAATAAACTATATCATTGTTAAAGTGTATATTTAAAAAAGAATTTTGTCATGACCCTTCTTTTACATATGTTGTGTAGCTGACAAATTCCTCAAACTTGTAAATGTATGATATCCTAACCTTAGGAGGCAGGGGAACATGTTGGAAACCTGATAAAATTTGAAAGGGTCTTGATTTGTCTTAAGGTCTTGAGTATGTTTATTATTCCTATGGGGGGGGGGTGAGAGGTAGGGTGAAATATAGATTTATGAAAGATGTTATGGTTTTCTACCTTACAGTGATGAAAAAGAGGCAGAGAGATTTAAATCCCTATTAGGTCTATTCCACTTTCTATTTAAATATCACTATAATTCTTCAAATAAAAGAAAAATCAGGAACTCAAAGTTATTTCAACTAATCATGTTATAATAATATTGGAAGAATAGCAAATGTTGAAAACTCACCTTAGGTGTCTTTTTCTTTTTGGTGTCTGGGAACTATTCTTCAGCTTCAGCTAAAGTCATTTTGGAAGTTAAGGAAAGAGAACTGACAGTAATTTTCCATCTAAGAACTCATAATGCTGAATTGCAAAGACATTACATTACTTTTTGCTATGATACCTGCTCCAGATTGATGATCTGAACTTTGAGAAGGGCACACATTCAGAGAAAAAGATTTAGAAATACTGAGACCCTTGACTAATAGGTATCTTTGAAGTTATAAAGTTATACATGATCCTCCAGCCCTGTGATTTAAAAAAATATTCTCTCTTACTTTTTTTTCTTTAAACTACATAACAGATTTTATCTCCTCCCCCAACCCCTGTAAAATTCTGTCATATCAAAAACTCTTCTCTTTCTTTTTCCTTCTAGAGATAGCTTGTTGTAGTAGAAAGAACCCTGGACTTATATTCAGATGACTTGGGTTTGAGTTTATTAAGTCTAGGCAAAGAGCTTAACCTTTGAATCTCAGGTATCCATGAAAGAAGAACAGCTTTGAAGTCTGGAAGACCTAGAGTCAGATCCTACCTCTGACATGTACTGTGTAAAAGTTGGCAAGTCATTTAACTATACAGTGCCCGCCAGACATCTTTCTAAAATGAACTGCCACTGCATTGGTGGAAGGGTTTCTATGTCAGGAATTGCCCACATTCAAGTAACCATAGGGATTGATTTTTGCCAAACACTCTTCTGCAAAACTTGTACTACCTACCTCAATTCAAGAACTATTCAAATTCCCATTATTCATTTGGCATAAAAATAAAATTGACTATATGTTTTCTCTTCTTTTTTCATTGTGAGCTCAGCAAGTGTTGTCAAATGCAAACATTTCAATATATAAAGAATAAGAAATGATGATATAAGAAATTATAAACTGATTTGTTTTTTAAAATAATAAACTAATAATTAATATTTTAATAGCTCAAAATAACTGGTTAACAATGTGGAAGTCATTTCTGAATAAACTATATATAGTCACATGATCACCATGTAAGAATAAAAAATCAAAATTAACACCAAATTTTTTTAAAAGGATAAAAATGAAGAAAAGATTGAATACATTAAAATAAGCTCCAGTCTGTCCTTTTCAAAGAAGCTACTGATCCCAACAAAAATGAAATTAATAAAGGAATAAACACTAACATAGCCTCCTGATTTCCCACATAAGTTTAACCTAAGTAAAGCAATTATCACAGTGAAGAGGCCAAAAGAACCTAGAAATTATCTCAATCAGGAACTAATTGATATCCATGCCAATGAGAGAGAAACATGATAAAGGAGAATAGTGGAATATTAAACATTACTGCCTTTAAAACTGTTAAAAAAGTAGTAGAGGAAAAATGAATTTGTTTAGAACTTCACTTGAGACCCAGTTAAGCCAGTTCATATTGAGAATATTTGAAGACAACATTGAAAGATAATGGATAAAAGAAGTGAGAAATATTTGACAACCTTTTTATGATGATTTACCCTTCATCAAGGACAGTGGAAGAATTATATTTTGTCTCTTACCTTTCCCAGGTCACAAAATTCTGTACAAGGAAGCTAAAATATTACTAAAAAAAACTGGGGCAGAGCCAAGATGGTGGAGCAGAGAAAGCTTTCAGTTGAGCTCTCCCAACATTCCCTTCCAAACAACTTTAAAACAATACTTCAAATTTTAGAGTGTCAGAGCCAATTTAGAAAGTCAGAGTGAGACATTCTTCCATCTCAAGACAATATAGAAGCTTAGGAAGATATATCTGTAACATGGAGAGGGAGTCTAGCCTAGAGCACACATGAATGAAACCCAAGTGGTAGGACTAGGTGATAGAGATAGAAGAAGCAACAGCTTCAGGAGCTCTCAAGCCAGAGAAGGTAAGGGGACCTGGCCACTGCTCAGAAAGAGATTACAAGCAACCCTGTGTTAGCACTGGACACAGAACCAGACCCTGTTTGGCAACTTCATTGCCTGTGCACACTTCTGAGTCATATTTCAAGGGCAGAGAGGAAAACTTTGGGTCAAACAGGAATGGAACCCTGAGGGGCAACTGTTTGACAACTCCATTGCCTATACTTACTTCTGGTTCATGGTTCAAGAGTGGAGAGGAGTCCTCATTTTTGGTCAAGGGAGAGTGGAAGCCCTGAGGGACAATATCCTTTCTAGTTTAGGGAATCAGGTACCCTAAGGAGAAGTATTTATTGAAATCTCAAGGAATCAGGGGCCCTTCCTGGGTAAGGACCAGAGTACAGACCTAGGGAACAGTGACCACAACTTTCCCCAGATCACACTACCTTGGAATCAATGAAAACTTCCGAAGCCCCAGAACTAGCTCTGAAAACAGAAGGGTGAAAAAGCCTGAAGTCTGAGAAAGAACTCTACCAGCCTATCCCTACACTGAGAACAGAGCCTAACATTAACATAAATTTTAAAATGTAAAAAATGGGATGGGAAAATGAACAAATAACAAAAAAAGAATGTGACTATGAAAAGTACTAGCGCGACAAAGAAGATCAAGATGTGAATTCAGAGGAAGATAATGAAATCAAAACAACCACAAGAAAGCCTCCAAGGAAAAAAATGAATTGGACACAAGTCCAACAAAAATTCCTGGAAAACCTAAAAAATAATTTTCAAAATCAAATAAGAGTAGTAGAATAAAAATTAAGTAAATAAATGAATGGAACAGAAAAAAAATTATGAAAAGAGAATTAACAGCTTGGTAAAAGAGGCACCAAAAGTACTGAAAAAAACAACACTTTAGAAAACAGAATTAGCCGAATGAAAAAAGAGGTACAAGAATTCACTGCTATAAATAACTCCTTAAAAATTAGAATTGGGCATCTGGAAGCTAATCATTCTACAAGATTTCAAAAAATAATAAAGTAAAAAAGAATAAAAAATAGGAGAAAATGTGAAGCATCTTAATGGAAAAACAATTGACCTGGAAAATAGTTCAAAGAGCGACAGTTTAAGACTATTGGACTTAAATTGTTAAATTGGACCACCTGAAAACCATGATCAAAAAAAGAGCTGTGACATCACATTTTAAGAAATGGTCAAAGAAAGCTGCCCCAATATTCTAGAGCCATAGGGTTAAATAGAATTTGAAAGAATGTACTAATCAAATCTGTAATCCACCAATCTGAAAAGAGATCCCAAAACTATAAGTCCTAGGAATATTATAGCCAAATTCCAGAGCTCCAAGATCAAGTAATATTTTAGCTTCCTTGTACAGAATTTTGTGACCTGGGAAAGGTAAGAGACAAAAAAATAATTCTTCCACTGTCCTTGATGAAGGGTAAATCATCAAGTAGCAAGTAAGAAACCATTCAGATATTTTGGAGCCACAGTCAGTATCACGTAAGGTTTAGCAGCTAGAATATTAAAGGAGTGAAGTGCTTGGAATATGATATTCTAGAAGGCAAAAGAGCTAGAATTATATCTGAAAATACAGAAGTAATAGGAGAAAACTGAATGAATAGAAAGGAGTATACCTTTTTCTTAATGGTACGTGGCATCTTCAGAAAAAGTTGACCATGCATTAGGGTATGTAAACCTCATAAAAGCAGAAATGCCAAACGTACCCTTTTCAGACCATAATACAATGAAAATTACATTTAATAAAGTGCTGTGGAATCATAGATTAAAAATCAAATGGAAACCAAATTATCCAATCCTAAAGAATGAGTGGGTCAAAGGACAAATCATAGAATTAATAATTTTATTAAAGAGAATGACAACAATGAGACAACATTCCAAAATCTGTGGGCTATAGCCATGGAGGGAAATAACCTATAAATGTGTACATCAATAAAAGAGAGGAAGAGCAGATTAATGCATTGGGCATGCAGCTAAAAAAACAAACAAAACTAGAAAATTAAACACCAAAATAGAAATCCTGAAAATCAAGGAGAGATTAATAAAATTGAAAGTGAAAAAAATTGAACTAATAAAAAATTTTGAAGCTGGTTTTATGTAAAAAAAAAAAACCAAATAGACAAATCATTGGTTAATTTGACTGAAAAAAGAAGAAAACCAAGTTACTGGTATCAAAAATGAAAAGGGTGAATTCACTACCAATGAAGA
Source organism: Pseudochirops cupreus (assembly GCA_028627135.1). Taxonomy (NCBI): domain Eukaryota; kingdom Metazoa; phylum Chordata; class Mammalia; order Diprotodontia; family Pseudocheiridae; genus Pseudochirops; species Pseudochirops cupreus. The sequence goes on from CM053581.1 coordinate 475,725,242, forward strand.
AGAAATTAAATCAATTATTAGAAGTTATTTTGCTTATTTATATGGCAGTAAAACTGACCACGTAAATGAAATGATGGATATTTACAAAAATATGAACTTCCTAGATTAACAGAAGGAGATATAGATTACTTAAATAACCATATTTTAGAAAAATAATTTGAACACGCCATCAGTGATCTCCCTAAACAACAAACAAATCTGTCTCCTGGACCACATGGAATCACAAGTGAATTGTCCCAAACATTTAAAGAATAATTACCCCAATATTACTGTAAACTATTTGAAAAAAAATAGATTAAGAAGGGATCCTACAAAATTTCATTTATGACACAAATATGATTTTGATGCACTAGGCACAGTAAAAACAGAGAAAGAAAACTGTTGTCCAATTTCCTTAATGAATATTGATGCAAAAAAATTAAATAAAATACTAGCAAGGAGTTTACAGAAATTTATCACAAAGATCATATACTATGACTAGGTGAGATTTATACCAGGAATGCAGGGCTGGGGAAACAATATTGGGGAAACAATCTGTATTATTGATCATATCAATAACAAAACAAAATTCATATTATTATATTAATAGATGCAGAAAAAGCCTTTGACAAAATACAGTACCCATTCCTATTAAAAACACCAGAAAGCATATGAATCAACAGAGTCTTTCTTAAAATGTCTTCATCTGTCTAAGATGAAGAGCAAGGGGTGGCTAGGTAGCACAGTGAATAGAGCACCAGCCCTGGAGTCAGGAGGACCTGAGTTCAAATATGACCTCAGATACTTAACACACACAAAACTTGCTATGTGACTTTGGGCAAGTCACTTAACCCCAATTGCCCTCCAAAAAGCAAAAAAAAAAAAAAAATTAAGATGAAGAGCAAGCATTATCTGTAATGAGGATAAACTAAAAGCCTTCCCAGTAAGATCAGGAGTGAAGAAAAACATATCATTAACACTAGTATTATTCAGTATTGTACTGGAAATGCTAGATATAGCAATGAGAAGAAAAAAGAAATAAAAGGAATAAATATAGGCAATGACAAAACAAAATTATCACTCTTTGCTGATGATGTACTAGGCATAGACCAACATCTCACTCCACATACAAAGATAAGATCAAAATGGGTAAATGATTCTGATAGTAAGGGTAATATAACAAAATCAGGGAAGTATAAAAAAAATACCTGTAAGATCTATGGATAAGAGTTTATGATAAAAAATAGAGGTTGATAATTTTTATTATATGAAATTAAAAAGTTTTTTCACCAACGAACTAATGCAGCCAAAATCAGAAGGAAAACAGGAAATTTGGGGAGAAATTTACAGTAAGTTTCTCTTATAAAGGCCTTGTTTCCCAAACATATAAGGAACTGAGCCAAATTTATGAAAATAAGAACCAATCGCTAGTTAATAAATGATTAAAGGATATGAATGCAATTTTCAGAAGAAGAAATCAAAATTACTAATAGTCACATTAAAAATACTCTAAATCATTACTGATTAGAGAAATGCAAATTAAAATAATTCTGAGATACCATCTCATACCTATCAAATTAGATAATATAACAGAAAAAGAAAATGGCAAATGCACTGTTGTTAGAGTTGTGTACTGATCCAGCTGCGCTAGATAACACTGCGAAACCATGCCCCAAAAGCTTTAAGACTGTGCATACCTTTTGACCCAGCAGTCACACTATTAGATCTATATTCCAAAGAGATTTAAAAAAGGAAAATAACATATTTGTACAACGGTATTTATAGTAACTCTTTTTTTGGTGCCAAAGAATTGGAAATTGAGGGGATGCCCATCACTTGGGGAATGACTAAACAAATTGTGGTATATGATTTTGTTGGAATACTATCGTGCTTTAAGAAATGATGAGTAGGATGATTTCAGAAAAATCTGGGAAGACTTACACGAACGCATGCAGAGTGAAGTGAGCAAAACCAGGAGAACATTGTATGCTGTAGCAGCAATATCATAACTGTGAAGGACTTAGCTATTTTGATTAAGACAGTGATCCAGGACAATTCCAAAGAACCCATGAGGAAAAATGCTGTCCGCCTCCCAAGAGAGAACTGATGAACTCTGAGTGAAGATCAAAACATACTTCTTACTATCTTTATTTTTATTGTTTTGTTTTGTTTGTGGCTACTTTTGAAACATGGCTAATATGTAAATGTTTTGCATAACCTATCATGTATGATTGAAATCCAATTTCTTGCCTTCTGAAGGGAGGGGAGGGAGTAGCTGGAGGAAGGGAGAGAATATGAAACTCAATTTTTTTTTTAATAAAGGTTAAAAATTTTTGGATGCAATTGGGAAATATCTAACAAAAAATAAAAATTATTTTAAAAATAAAATAAGGAATTGAAGATGGAAAGAGAGAGTTGAGAAGCAAACAAAAAACCCTCTTTCAATCAAGAGATTTATAACTAGAAAAAGAAGTGACAACAGATATGTGTAACCTAGGTGAAGCCTTGGTCTTCATGTCATGGTAAAAGGCCTTGAAAAAGTCATTAGCTTGTTGAGTGAATTCCATGTGTAAGATTTATGGGAAGACTTGGATATGAGTCATTCAACGTAAGAAAGCACAAATGTATTTTAATTTGGGAGTAATACCTACATTAGAGAAATCACAGATCCATCAGAATATGAGGTTATATACCAAGTGCTGGGATGGAAAAATGAAAATGGTGCAGTCAACATATTTACAGTCTAAAAAGAAGAGAATACTGCATGTATAATAATAACTATAATACAAATTAGAACAGGATCAGATGCATAGGGGAAGAAAAAATGGTATAAGATATTTAAGGAGGGCTACTGTGAAGATTAAATGAGATAAGATGTATAAATAAGGGCTATATGATTTAAGATATCTCTTTAGATTTATCTCATTTTGCTTGTACTATTGGTTGCTTTGTACTTAGTTTTTTCTAAATAAAGTTTTATTGACATATGTGGTTTTTTCATTGCCTGTGTTTCCCCTGTATCCACCGCTCTTCATACAGAAAGCCACCATATAACAATTTTTATAAGAGAAAAGAGAAGATGACTGCCCCCAAAATCAGCAAAACCAACCAATAGTGTAAATATATCTGAAAAAGAGTGGGAAGAGATATCTTCTTCTATATCTTATTTGGGGATATGTCTATTTGTAATTTTGCAACATTTGTTTTGGTTGTTTTGTGGTAGTCTTTCCATTTACATTTTTATAGTCTTTGTAAATATTGTTCTCCTGGCTCTGTTTACTTAACCCTGTATCAGTTCATGTAAGTCTTTGTATGCTTCTTTGAGTTAAACATTTTTGTTACTTCTTATCACACAGTAATATTCCATTACACTCATATAATCCAATTTGTTTAGCCATTCTCCAGTGGATAGATATCTTTTTATCTTCCATTTCTTTTCTACCACAAAAAGTGCTACACAAAGCATTTTAGTGTATATGAGAGTCAGGGTAGGGGTGGTAAAGTTACTAGTTAGCTTATCTTGCTAGGGAACTGTTGAAATTAGTCATAGTTATAAGTTGGATGAGTCACGACTATGGGTCAGTTAGCTTATTTTGGTCCTAAATTTATAGACTGTTCTGTTAACATACATTAGCTGTCCTGCATGGAAGAAAAAGGGAAAATGACCTAGCACGATCCATCACTATAGCCAGAAAAATCATTTATAAAATCATTCTCTATTGATAACATGCCAATATCATCATCTCTACATGCAAATTATGACATATTTTTTAAAAAAATTAGTGATCGAGATTATATTATTAAGCCCATGGAAAAATGCATATTCAATTTGTAGCTTTGTTTAGTTGTTGTTGTTTGGTGGGTAGAATGGAAATGTCAAGGGTTCTGAGTCACCATTTTGGCTTATGAATCATCTCAATGCATGCATGAATAAATGAATTGAAAAGCTTTATTAAGTGCCACCTATATTCAAAGTGCTAGTAATGCAAACAGAAAAGAAAGACAGTCCTGCTCTCAAGGAGCTCACATTCTAATGGGGGGGGAGGGGAAGACAACATGTATAGATTTCAACTGTGAATAAGATAGAAAGGCCCAGTTGTGAGTAAGGTACAGTAGAAAAATGGATGGTAACCCACCTTTAGTGTCATTTCCATTGATGAATCAATATCCATTAAACCTCTTAAAGTTCCAAAGTCCATGGTCAATAGCAGGTTAAAGGAACATTGATGAGAAGGACTAAGAACAGAGCAAGCTAGGAATTACTTATCATTTCCAACCTCTTATTTCTAAAATATCGTGGAAAGGGAACTTGAACGTCAGATACCAAGGTCAGTTAACCAAATGAACGTCAAGTTACACAGTACATATAGAAGAACCAGAGTGGATTCTGTAGATTTGGCAAGAAGTGAAGGTATACTTTGACCTATCTTCAGATCTTTTCTACTTAAATAAAGATGATCCCTCATTGAGTGTCAGCTGGTAATATTTTTTTTTCTTGTGTTCTGTATTCTTATGGAAAGGAAATTTACTGTAGGCCAACTTTTACACTCAACAACAGCACTATTTGAAGGAAATCTATATGCCAAGTTTGGAAATTGTATCATTATATATATTATATTATATATATATATATATAAAATAATATAATATATATTATAATATAATATATATAATAATATATGTAATATAATATATATATCACCTATCATTATATAGACTTTAAAGTTTGCAAAGTACTTCACATATGTTATCTCATTTGATCTTCACAACTCTGTGAGATAGGTTACTATTATTTTTTCCAGTTTACTGATGAAGAAACTGAGGCTAGAGAGATTAAGGGATTTCCCCAGGTTTACACCACTAGTAAGTGTTGGAAACAGGATTTCAGCTCAGTTCTTCCTGACTCCAATTCCACTGCACCATTTTGAAGAAGGGATCTCCGGTCTCTTAATCTGAGCTGGGAGATCTCTACTTTTTCTCAGCTTCTTAAGCCTTAAATCTAAAGAAGCTGAGAATAACAGAAAAGGGTGAATCTGCTTAGGGAATACAGGTTAAGACTTGCAATATTTTACAGAAAAATTCAGGTCAATCCATATGCTAGGTCAACTGACTTATGCTGTACATAGTACAATAAATTTTCCATGCTCCCTCCAGTGAATGATTTTCTCCTAGGAATTGAGTATCAAACATCTTCTGCAGTGCTGTTTATGTCCCCAATCAGCACTTAGTGATTTCTTATAGATTGATTGTTCTCATATGGAGTCAATGAAAGTACTAGATGAGGATCACAATATGAGTTTGCTGCTCCATGCCATAGCAATGTCCTAAATGGTTAGGAATGTAATAGTTTTATGTTTGCTATTTAGATCCTAGTGCACTCTGGGAACTTAATCAATGTTAAATAAGAATAGTAAGAACAAGAACATGATGTGACATAGCCCAGGCGCCTGGTGACTGTACCTTACACTTTACTCCTCATAAAACTTTAGCACAATCTCATACCACGGCTAACCAGGCCAATTGCATTATCTGTAATCATTAGTTTCTTCCTGATTCACTGCTTATAATTGACATCATTGCATTTAGTTAGATTAAATTTGATAAAATGGAGTAATTTAAAGTAGCCAGTTAAGTGAACCCATCAAAATGAATAGTGATTAGTAAAGTGGGGAGGGGGAGGGGGAAAGTTAATGAAATGCATTGTGATAATTATTGTGATGCTTCCCTATCAAATGGTCCTTTTTATTTCTTTTCCCCTCCTTCTATCCCCCATCATTTGCAAGTTGTTTCTTTAAAAGTTTTAAGAGCTTGGTGTTTATTTTATATAAGGGGAGGGATCATATAAGGTCAATAGTGGCATTGTGATATTCAGTTGCATTGATCCAGAAAATGAATGGAGTCAAGCTGGATTAATGAACTGTATTCTCTAAAGTGCTTCACCTCACTCCAACCCCAGCCACAATTTTCTTCCCTTGCTGTTACTGATGGTTGTATCTCAGTGATTATTAAACCTCAGACTTCATCAGGCAGGATTTGGCATTGACCTATAGTGAATTTTTCCATGATTAATCCTTTGGGGCTTACTATGAAATACTAGTAAAATAGCAGAAAGCATATTCAATATGTTGTACCATTTCATAAACTAAACATTCTTTTATTGATTGATTTTTCAATGGTGCAGTCATTGTCACCAGGAAGGGCCTAAGGTTGGCAGGGACAGAGTTATACAGAAGAACTATTTGTGATTCCAGAATATAGCATTTTTAGTGATTTGGCTCAACATTCTAGTCATTTAACAACAACAAGGCAATCTTTATTATTCAATTTAATTCACAATATCCACCCTTGAGTCCCTCTGTCTATTGATCTATTTTATACAATAATACTCAATACCCTTTCCTTAATTAATTTTATTTCCATCTTTCCATCATTACATTTTTTTTAGGGTATACCACCCATGTGTTCAACATACCATAGATTAGAGCTGAATCATTCTTGGCACTACAATCTGAAGACATTTGTTATGCCTGTACTATGCTTTTAGCACCAGCAAAGTGCAAACCTACTTAAATGAAGACACTTAAAAGCAGAAATTGGTCTCTGAACTGACAAGTAAGCAGACTGTTTTTCCCTGGAAGTTCTGTCCAGCTTCTAATTTTACTACCTCCTCCCCATCCTTGTTGCTTTTTTCTTCTTACTTCTAGACCACTATCTTCATCCTTTCTTTGACTTTAACAGTTGACTAGTGATCATCCTTTCTGCCCTTTAATTTAATTAGCTCCTTGCACAAGGCAGCACCTTAAACATCCTGCTCCTATCATTACTCAATCTTCTCAATTCTCCTTGTTTCTGCTTCAAAGAGCCCTGGTTCTAAAGTTAGAGGACCTGGGTTCAAATCCCACCTTTGATGCTTACAAATTTGTGTGACCTTGAACAAATCACTCAACCTTCCTGGGCTAAAGTTTCTTCATGTACAAAATGAAAGCGTTAGTGTAGATTGATCTCCAAGGTCTTTTTAAGTGCTAGATCTACTGAATTTCAGATCCTGAACTTTGAAATTTAGCTCTGACGGTATCAGAAACTGAGACTCAGAGTCAGAAGGGATCTTAGTGATCACATAGTTTCAATTACAGTTGAATCCAGACCTCATCTACTGCATCCCCAACCAATGGACATACAGTCTTCTTGTGAAGACCTCAACTGAGATAGTAAACACATAAAAGAATCCGTGATTGTTTTCCTTTATATTTTCTTTCATTGTTAGTGTTTTGGGACATTCTTTTATATGATTGTTGATAGCTACAATTTTTTTTTAAGAATTATCTTCTAGAATGTATATGTTGAGCCTATATCAAATTACATGCTGTCTTGGAGTAGGAGGAGCAGAGACATGGGGAGAAAATTTGAAATTCAAAAAATTATGCAAGTGAATGTTGAAAACAAAAAATTAATTAATTAATTAAAAAAAACAACGAGCACCAGCCCAAGTCAGGAAGACCTTAGTTCATTTGGACAGAGTGCTAGCCTAAAGTCAGGAAGACTCATCTTCTTGAGTTCAAATCTGGCCTCAAACACTTACTACCTGTGTGACCTTGGGTAAGTCACTTAATGCTGTTTGCTTCAATTTCCTTATTTGTAAGATGATCTGAAGAGGAAATGACAAACCACTCCAATATCTTTGCCAAGAAAACCCCCAAATGGAGTCACAAAGAGTAGGAGATGACTGAAGTGACTGAACAACAACAACAATCTCTAAACTAGAATCTCTTGCCCTTCCAACTTTCTACTATCCCTAACATATTTATCTTTTATCTTGGATAATTCTCACTATCTTACACCTCCCTTTTTCTTTGCTGCTGAGAGCTGGTGGAGAGAGTCATGAAATTGAACAGGTTTTGCTATTATAAAGTTATGAGTGTAATATAGTAGATAGTGAGCTGGCTTTGGAGTCAGGAAGACCTGGACCCAAATCCTTTCTGTGACACATACAGCTTGTATAAGACTGAAAAAATCACTTAACCTTTCAGTACCCTCAGATAACTCTCTGAAATTAAGAGTAGCAAAACTGTTGCTGATCTGCGTTGGTAAAAAAAAAAATCAAAAACCAAAAAACAACCTTCTTCACTAGCCATTACCTATATTAAAGAAATGGTAGGTTAGGTCCAAGAAAAAAAATGTAGCTTAGTTTCAGGTGAGTCCTCACTACTGTTTCTAGACTATTCTGTTCTTATCACTAGGTTTAGATGAAGCAAGTTAGTATGAAAAGAGCTGTGGACTTTTTTCTTCAAAAATGTACTATTTGTTCCAGGGGATGCTGGGAATACCCATGGATTATTTATAATTATACCATATAATGGTATAAAAAGACACCAATAAAATTTATTTTTAAAAAACTGAAAAAATGTAACTGCTTATCATAGCAATGGTAGTGAAGAATCTCTTGCATATGTGTCTGAGAGATCTTAATGAGATCACTATAGTTTTGGGCTGAGTATATCAATTCCTAGTGGACAAATAATATATTACTTACTCCCACTGGTTTATTAACCCACCTTTCTTTAGGAATAAGGAAAGCAGCACATGAGCTATTCTGGGTTGCTTGCAACACTTCAGTGATCCAACTGTCACAATATCCATAATAATGTAAAGGAAAATCACATTGAAAAATACCAGAAATCTGATCTATGAAGTGACCAGTGGTTGCTTCAGAAGACTGACTTTAAAACATGCCTTCCTCCTCTTCAGAGACAGATGGTAAACTATAGGGGCCCAAAGTTTCTTTGGCATATAGATTTCCTTAGTCCTACCACCTCCAGATGCAGGTCTTCTAATTCTCCTTAAATATACCTCCAGTAATTTATCAGCAAGCCTTCTTTGCCTCTCTTCCTTACCTTGTATTAACATTGTCTGATTTTCTCCTCAGTAGAAGCCAAGGTCCTTGAAGGAAGGAACTTTTTCCTTCTGTACCTGAACACTTGTTGAACTGAACATTTGCACTTTGCTGATCATACTGTTCAGTCCTATGCTACTTACTTGATAGACAGTTCTTTCAGAACCCTGGGATATATTCATCTGGGGTTTGTGGATTGAATTCATCAAATACAGTTAGGTTTTTGCTAACTATCTCCTTAGTCATATTGGGTTAACAATTTCGTTCGACGTTTTCCTGTCCAAAAAAAAAAAGTCATCCTCTTTAATGGCAAAAACAGAAGCAATTGAGTAATTCTGCCTTCTTTCAATCACTCATTATTGTTATCCCATCCACCCTCAAGCAGCCGTCCTATTCCTTTGATCTTCTCTTTCCCCCAACAATGCTAAGAAGAATCCTTTTTAATTCTCTGAATTCATTACCAGATTCAGCTTAACCAGAACTTTAGCTTTTCTGATACTATTCCTAAAGGACTGTGTTAGTCCTTTTTATCATTTTTTTATATTTGCCCTTGATTCAATTTTCTGTTCATGTTTTTTAATAAATATAAATTGGATGATGGTTCTAAAAAACAGTGTGAAATTCTCTGATACAAGTAATTAAATTATTTATAACCTTCAACCCAACACATAGATCGAGAGGGTCAAGAGCAGAGATAATAGTTCTGCATATTCAAAATTTTCATTGCAACCATTTTTGTAGTTATAAAAACACGCAGACAACTTGGGTTTCTGTTGATTGGGGTATAATTGAATAAATGCTGCTATATGGTTATGGAGGCAGCTATGTGGCATAATAGATAGAGCACTGCATTTGGAATCAAGAAGACCTGAGATCAAATCCTGCCTCAGATATTTGCTAGCTATATAACCCTGGACAAGTTACTAAATCTCCCTTATTGTCAGTTTTCTCATCTGTTCATTGAAGATAATAACATCTAACTGACAGTTCTTATAAGAGTTAATTGAAATAACATGTAGAAAACTCTTTGCAAATATTAAGATAGTCTGAAAAATTACCGTTGCTGCTCCTGCTTCTGGGCCTATAGGGTAGCATGGTATAACAGTAATGTTATTTGATCCTTTTGTGTTGGCAAAACTAACAGGTACTTAGAACCTAGTTTGAAATTAATTAGATCAAGGCTTTGTTAAGAAACAAAAGGTATGACCCCGGTTGCTGATGTAACAGGAAGGGGCAGAACAGGGAGGAGCTAATAGGTATATAAGGAGAAGCTCTGGCTGGAATTTCAGATCTTCTTGGAACCAGGGTCTGGAGGCTGAGGAAGAGAGGCCCAGGGTGAAGAGAGCTCCAGGGTGAAGAGAGCTCCAGGATGAAGAGAATGATTTTTATTTTGAGAACCTGGATGAAGTGATTTTGACTCTGGGAACCAGCTGAAACTTCTGCTAAGTCCAAGGGCCAGTTGGAGTTGTTGAGAAGCTGCTGAGGAGCTGCTGATTCCAACGGCCAGCCAGAGCTGCTGAGGATTTCTGAGGACCAGCAGGAGCTGCAGAAGACTGAGGAAGCATGACTGTGGTGTCAGTATTTTGTCTGTTTGTGGCTTTATTAAGCCTTGACTTCCCAAGGATAGAGACTGTGAAGGATTTAACATGGACTGGATACTGTGAGCTTCAGTGTGGGACAGGAACTTCATGAAGAGCTGGACAAGGAGCTGGGAGCTGTCTGCCATTGAGCCCAGATGACAGTTTGGTGAATCCAGGTAGATTCTGGGACCATGGAAGGGGATCCAGGGAATCTGAGAGACTACCCCAAGTCAAGATGAAAGAAGACTTTACTTGGATACTGTTCTGACAGAAGATTATGATTTACTTATAGGATGGCCTATGTATTTTACACTACCCCTTAAGAGAGTGCTGAGTAGTGACTGATATTGTAACTTAGTGTGCCCCATGAGTGAGAACTTTGACTTTTGTATTTTGTATTATAAGGAGGCAGGCCTCCTTAAGGATGATTGAATGATTGAGTTGATTGAATGATTGAGTTACTAAGTGATTGATTGACTAAATGATTATACTTTGTTCAAAACTATATGACCACTGTGGTGAAAACCATGTGGCCATTTTAGTGATAAGTCATTGTGAAAGCTGTATCTTGATTTTCTGGGAATGTTTTGCTCTGATTTGTTATTGAATAAATAGAGTGTTCACTATACTATGTAATCAGAACCTTGAAAGCTGTTCACAGTAGCATTCTTCTGGAAAGCTGCTTGTGCTTGGCTTTACACATGGGGAGATTATTAAAAATGATTATGAACTGATGCAAAATGAAGTAGAATTAGAAGAAAAATATACTTAGCAATTATGACAATGCAAATGAAAATAACACTGAAAGGCAGTGGAACTCAGATTGTCTAATTAGACAATGGTCAGTCTTGGTCCTAGAGAATGTATGATGAAATATGCTTCTCATCTCTCAGTAGAAAGAGGGTGGACTATGAGTGAGGAGTGCTGCTTACACTGTGAGATATAGTTGATATATCAGTTGGCTTTGCTTATCTGTTTTCTTTATTTCAAGGGAGAGTTCAGTGGAGATGGAGGATACTCAGAAATAACAGTCAAATAAAAAATGCATTACTTAAAAAACTTGGTTGATGAAATATTATTTTTTTTATACACAGCTTCCCTTTTTCTTCCTCACTGGAGTTGTTTCAATTTGTCTTCAGAATTCCCTTCTTAAAATTTTTCTATCCCTCTTAGTTTGACTTCTTCTGTGAATTTTAGACCCTTTAATCCTATCTCTTTGAAATAAACTCTCCTAGTCTTCCTACCCAAATGGTTAACTTCAAGGGAGGCATATTACACATCTCTGACATTTTGACTCCACTAAAACCCTGAAGTTCACGTTAGACTGAGCAATGATGAAGAAATCCAATGAGAAACTAGAATAAGTGACTTGTTCCAATCCACATATATATAAGGAGTTAGTCAGATGTCTAAAGCAACAGTGTGATCCAAGACAGAATTCATATAGCCTGCAATACTCTCCGTAGGCAGTGAGAGTACAGGGTTTTTGTGGTCAGAAAGTCCCAGAGTAGGAACTCTGAAGCCATGAATAGTGGCAGCAGGTCATGACCAGTGTAGCATGGAGTCAACCAGCACTATGCTGAACATCATTGTGTGGGCCAACATTCAGACACAGACAACCCAGGCTCTAGGACTCCGAGGCCCCTAGCACCCTGTCCTAAGATACTAGAGAAATTTCTAATGCTCTAATTCTCTGAACTTCAAAAAATCTAGAGGAATCTATCTCTGGGTGGTATAGGTCATCACAGGGCACTAAGGGACACCAAAAGTACCATCCACCTTACACAAAAGTGGAATAGGGTGCAGAACCCCTCCCCGGCAAAGCTGGAGAGATGTGTAAATCAAAGAAAAAACTGATCACCATTTAAAAGTATTGTTAAGTCTAAGGATTCCCCCAAAGGAAGGAAAGAATAACTCCATAAAAACTGCAAGCAGAAAGAGTCAAAGAAAAGATGGATTTCCAATAAAAACTACATGAAAACGTATAAGAAATGATGTAAGAGATAAACAAAAGCTCTGGAGGAAAGAATTGGAAAGAGAATAAATAGCTTAGAAGAGAAAATTGTAAACATTACCCAAGAAATAGAATCTAAAGCCTAGAATAGACTGTATAGAAATCGATGACTCCATGACTCAATAATTATTAGAACAAAATAAAAAGAACAAAAAAATTCAAGAAAATGTCAGATATCTGATATAAAAGACAAGTGGCTTGGAAAATAGGTCAAGAAGAGATCATTTAAGAGCTGTTGGACTCCCAGAAACCCCATGATAAAAAAAAGGCCTGGACATTGTATTTCAAGAAATTATAAATGAAAAGTGTCCAGATCTATTAGAGCCAGAGGACAAAGTAAAATTGGAAAGAATCTACCAACTACTTCCTAAAAAGAAACTCAAAAGGAAGAATCTCAGGAATGTCATAATAGAGCTCCTACATCCAAGAAAAAAAATTACTGCAAACATCCAGGAAGAAATAGTTCACAGACGAAGGAGCCAGGATTACATAAGACTTGTCAGATTCTACTAAAGACTAGAAAAGTTTTTGAAATATACTATTTCAAAAAGTAAATGAGATAGGCTTATAACCAAGATAAATTAACCTCCAAAGCAGGGTAAAAATAGACCTTAAATGGGATAGAGAACTTTCAATCAAAGCTGATGAAAAGACCAAAGCTTAGTAGAAACTTTGAAATACAAATCTAAGAGTCCAGAAAAAACTAGGAAGGTAAATCTATTTTAGCAGTTGTCAATACTTATATGATAATGTTAACATTCTAACAGAGAGAAGAAACAAGTTTCTCTTCAGAACACTAATGTCTTCAAAGGATATTGAGGGAGTTGAATAAGAAAAACATAAGTCCTGGGTATGGGGGGTGGGGAGGGTAGATGGGCTTTATTCAGAGGGCTTGAATTGGGGAAAGAGAAGAGAAGGTAAAAGGAGTATGTATTAGTATAGAAAAGAGGAAGAAGAGAGTGGAACTTTCTATTTCTCACAACCGGAATATCTGAGAAGGGAGTGTAAATATGGAGGAAGAGGTTGTGGGGAAGTGTGCATCAGATGAATGTTACTGTTATCTGAAACAAAGGAGAGTTAAACTCATCTACACACATGCACATGCACATAGAATTTGGTGTAGAAATACATTAAACTCAACCTGTAAATCAGCAGGAATGGGAGAAGGTATTAAGAAAGACAATAAAATTGGGGAAGGAATATATAGTTATAAGCAAAACAAATTTCCTGATCCTGAGGGGAGCACTAACAGAGAGGGAAGAGGGATGGCAGAAAAGCAAAGAATCAGAGCCCAAGGATGCCTTAGATTGTTTCTTAGATATTTGGGGAATGGCTTAACAAATTGTGGCATATTAATGTAATGGAATATTATTATTCCCTAGTAATGATGAAAAGGGTGATTTCTGAGAATCTTGGGTAGCATGGACTGATACAAAGTGAAGTGAGAAGAACCAGGAGAACAAGTTATACAGGGACGCCAACATTATACAGAAATAGTAACTTTGAAAAACTAAGAACTTTGATCAATGGATCAACTTTATTTCCAGAGGACTTATGAGGAAACACAGTTCATTTCCTAACAGATAGATGATGAACACAAGGCTCAAAAATCCACATTTTGGGACATGGCCACCACATGAATTGGTTTTGCTAGTGTGTCCTTACTTAACGTGGGTTTTTTTCTTTTGTTTTCTCTTGGTTGAGGGAAAGGTAGCAGGTGAATTATTTTTTTAAACAAAGAGGATCATTGCAAATTTTTTAAAATGCATAATACAGAACAGAAGGAACTTCAGAAGGAAGAGCAAGCAGGAAGTTTTGAAAATAATGTGTAGAATTGATTATATATTTTAAAAATAGCAAATATGAAATAGAGATGCCTAGTTTCATATATTCTTTGCATTTTATTCTATATATGAAAATGCTCTCTTTTTACCAGGGAGGGAAGGTGTTTAAGTTTAGAATGAAAACTTTTCCCCTCCAACAACACAATTCATTCTCCCAGAATATAGGATATATGTCAAATAATACTTTATTTTCTATTCTGCTATCATAAATTTTCAGGTGACGTAGTCATCTCTAACGTTTCCTTAGTTTCTACCTTGGGAATCATTTGTTTATACATAAAGATCAAGTTTTCCGTCTTCTGAAGGCATCCTTCTTGAACTTACTACTACTAGTAGTAAGAATAGAACTACTAACCATAGTCCAGTCAACAGGAAGGATCAGATGGTTCCCAAATCTCCTGTTCTGGTGTTTAAAAAGGCTTCATTTCACAGAAGTGTTGAAAAAGTACCAATCAATGATTCTCAGAGAGTGGATGACCTGCTATCTCCTCCTCCTCTTTCTACATATCCACTCTGACTTTCTACATAGAGATGATGTAGCTAGTGTAGATTTACCCAATCAGAATGAGTCCTTGAGACCCATCCTACCGAGAAATTCCTCCTCCTTATTTTCTTTCACTGGACCCCAAGGCCGTGACTTCGATACTTTTAGACTATTTCTGGTCCCAGGAAAATATGGCATATCTTCTCTGTCACTTTAAGTCATTGCCAGCATCTTCTTATGCCTGTGTGTTAATACATCCTGATAAATACTTCATTTCTCAATTTCCACCCATAGGCAAAGCCTATACAGCAGGCAGGGCCCACTGAGTTAGAGAGGATTTGTATTTCCATTGGAAGCTGGGTGAAGTAGCAGCTGGAGAGTTGCAGTCACTTAATTGCTGTGTCTTAGCTTCCTCATCTATAAAATGAGAGCTTTGGACTCAATATTCTTTAAGGTACCTTATGATAGGATCATGGATTTAGAGCTGAAGGGACCTCAAAGGTCGTTTTTACCAGTCTCCAAATTTTCAAGATGATGAAACTGGTACCCAAGTAAGAGAAAGGATTTGTTTTAGGTCCTACAAGAAAGTCAGTAGCAGAGCCAGTATTTGAACTCAATTCCTTTGACTCTGTGTCTAGTTTTCTTTTCATATACTGCATATGCATGAACAATGATTTTTAAAAAAACAATAATCTAACAATCCAAACCCTAAGTTCAACATACTTAAATATCCATGGTACTGTGACTTGTACTGTTAAAAATAGAAAACGTAGAAGTGCTTCAAAGTGTCCTTGAGTTTCCATCTAGCCCAGTGGTTCTCAACCTGTGGGTCGTGACCCCTTTGGGGTTGAAAGACCCTTTCACAGGGGTCACAGGGGTCGCCTAAGACCATCGGAAAAACACATATTTCCGATGGTCTTAGGAACCTCCTCTATCTGTCTCCAGGGGGGTCTGCCCACATACAACTATTAAAGGGTTGCAGCATTAGGAAGATTGAGAACCACTGATCTAGCCTGTTGATTATCCCAACAGATATATTGTTTTTACCCCTCTTCTGTGAGTTCATTATAACTATTCATTTTTGACCACAAAATCCTGTTTGATCACAGAAATTATTCCTCTATTTGGGAAACCAATTTCTTGTTTCTGGTCATAGTATACCTTTTATTCTCTGTCCTTGGCCATGAATTATGTCATTTTTTTTCCTGCTCTAACATTATTTGTCTCATTTCCACCTGCTTACCTGATAAATATACCCAAATATCCAAGATTTTAAAATCATTTTTTCATTGACTAAATGTACTGCTCTTCAGAACAGCATGCTATCTGCTATTGTAGATTTCAAGCCCATTGAAGCTATCCATTATCAAAAGTTTCATCAAGGATATTGAAAATACCATTTTCTCATATTTTAAGAGTGTCTGCAAGGTTTTCAAGTCATAATACTGAAACCTGATTTTTAGGAGCTACTAATTGAGCTTCCTTTGGTCAAGTGATCTTCAGGCATAGTGTGCTAATGAAGGGCTATTACATTATGTTCAAAACAGAGAAAAGATAACATGCAATTAGCTGTATTCCTCTATTTTTCTGGACTGTGGCTAGATTACCCAAATCCTTAAGGGGATGCCAAACTTTATGTCAGTTTTCCAGCTTCTTGATGAACAAATGATTGACTGAATAATAACAAGTATTTCTATAGCACTTCAAATTTTGCAAAACATTTTACATACATTAAATCATTTGATCCTTACAGCAACTCTGTGAGCTAGGTGCTATTCTTACGCCCATTTTACATATGAGGAAATTGAGGCAGTCAGAGGATAAGTGTTTTGCCCAGGGTCATACTGCTAGTGAATGTTAGAGGCTGGATTTGCACTCAAGGGTTTCTGACTCAAAGTCCAATGTTCTCTCCACTTACTTTGTACCAGTTACCATGTTAGTTGGACACTTTGGAAGCTAGTAAATCTTTTAGTCTTCTCTACAAAGTAGAAAACAAGAGTGCAGAATAAATTTTGATTTTTCTTATCAATACAAATGGCAAAAGTGCTTTGTAATATTAAACAAGATAAGGTAGAGACAGTGTGGGGTGGTGGGTAGCATGCTGACTCCCTCTACCAGATCCAACTGAATGAAGGAGTCAAATTTTTTAAAGCGTTTGACCTATCCCATATCCAGAACAGATAACTAAAAAATTTTAATTTCAGTCAGCTGGTTGACCAGTTTGAGACTTTGGTGAATCTACCTACTTCATACAAAGGACATTTTATTTAACCTGGTAACTCTAGGGATGGAAAGAAATCACCTGGACATATCACAGATACTGCAAATTATAAAGGAAAAGAAACAAACACATTTGTCACCCTTTTTCACAGTGACTATAATCAAAGGCAGGTGAGCAGGTAGTTTTCATTTCCAGATGTAGAGAAAATGTAGGTGCTTTGGATCTTGTAAAAGATTGCAATTCTCTATATAAATGGAGCCCTGTAAACATGAATAATTCTGTTCACTGCTGGCAGGATCATTTTCACCTGACTGACCACTAAAAGAAGTAATTGCCTCAGGTAATTACATATATGCAAGAAAAGCCTTTCAGTTCTTTTCAAACATCACCAATAACATTTCAAAATGACTTAACTAGTAATTGGTATTTCCAAAAAAATCAGAATTTTTTTTATTGCCACTATGGTAACTCTCTGCAACATCCATAATAATGTCAGCCTGCAGGACATGATTAATGAGTTTTCCTTCTTTTCCTTTGTCTAGAAGTAAGAATCCAAAAATTTATATGATTTTCTCATATGGACATGTAGAGTGATTGTTCTGTTGTCTGTTCAGTTCAGCAGTGACTTTGTTAAGGAGTGGACAACGAGACCAATTGGGCAAACTTTTGGGACCAAATATAGACATCCTGTCATATTCTCATAAAGTCAGCACCATAAGTGGGTCAGGCACCTCATTAAGCCCGACCATAATGGCAACAGTCACATTTTTGTCATACTATCTGAACAGACAATAGAACTATGGACCCCTAAGCCTCTCTTTGTGGAGAGATTTTACCACAAGGAGTAACCTAGAAACTTAGAAAGAAAACACATGGTAAAAAAAAGTGGACTGAAAGATGAATGTCTTAAGACCATTTGAGCAATGCTGAGTCAGTACAAATGTAAAAGTGATTGAAATAAGCAGACTGCTTGAAATGAACATATTGCATCCACCCCAAAACAGGAATAGCTACAAAAAATTGCATGTCAGGACTGGTCCTTTGTTTAGCACACAAAGCCCCTGTACAGAAGAGTGAGAAGTAATATGAGAGGTTAGAAGGAGAATTCATTAAATACTTGTCAGGTGTCCATTTCTTTGGGAAAAAGGCTCTTTATTCTAAAATAGTGGGACTGGTTGCTATGCTTAGGGCTAAACTGATCGAAACTGCAAAAGCATTAAGCATAATATATTAATTTGCTCCTGAATGATTAGGTGAGTTTGCTGATATGGAAAAACGTAGAGATAATTTGAAATAGATTCCAAGGGGAACTGGGGAGAGGCAAAAGGACCATATAGGATTAGTCATAGATGTGATAACACAATCAACTCTTGATTTGCTTTTTTCGTTTTTGGGGGTGGAGGGGGTTGAACCTGTAATATTATCAGAGTAGGAGATTACTGATTTGGAAACTTCCTCCATTGATGCATCCGTACCTTTTAATTTTCTGTACTTAATGATAGGGGGTAGAGACTGGATTTGTGATTTCATTAATATCAGAAATGCCCAAGTGAGTAAAGTCCTTTAATAGTTCATGTTGGCATTTTCTTTGCAACTTAAAGTCTTAGAGAGTTGCCTAGAGCACTGAGGGGTTAAATGACTAGTCCAGAGTCTTGCATCAGAGGTAGAGCCTTAATTCAGTTCTTCCTCATTCAACTTTTCCTGCCCTTGCACTTAGTGGAGAGAGTATGATGCTATATAACAACAACAGCACCACCAACAGCAAGAACGAGAATCTCAAATTCAATTTTGTAGATTTGAAGCTTTGGCCGCTGCCTCAGGGATCCAATGAATATTGGGATATAATGCTTACACCAGCTACCTCGCAGTATTGTTGATCAGTCAGTTTGTCATTAAACATTTATTAAGCATTTACTATATATGCCAGATCATTAAAAACAGGGGGTACAAAGAAAGATAAAAGATAGTTCCTGGTCTTAAGAAGCTCTCAGTCTAACAGGGGAAACAGTGTACAAACTAGCATGTACAGACAGATATATACAGGATAAACTGGAGATAATGAATAGAGAGAAAGCACTAAGGAAGATGTTGTCATCAGGAAAGCTCCTTTTTCAAACTGTCAGGTGCTATACAAATGAGAGCTGTCACCTCCTAGATTATAAAAACCAAAGTCAGAAGGAACCTAAGAGGCAATCTGGTTCAATCATGTTACATTTGAAGAAACTCAGTCAACAAGAAGTTGTTACTTGCCTGTATCACACAGGTAACAGGGGTTCTCAAATCCACATTTACTGAGTCCAGAGTATTTGTTCACTATACGGTTTCATCTTGGCCATCTGGAAGAAAGGAGGGAAGGAAGGAAACAAGCTTTTACTAAGTACCTGCTATATTCTAGGCACTGGACTAAATGTTTTATTTCATTTGAACCTCACAACAAACCTTGGAAGGTAATTGTTATTATTATTTCCACTGTACAGTTGAGGAAATTGAGACAGGAGCTAAATGACGACCAGGATCACCGATAGTAAGTGTCTGAGAGTGGATTTGAACTCCAGTCTTCCTAAGTCCAGGTTTGGTACTCTGAGTCACCTAGCTGCCTCAAAAGAGGAAAAGTTCTGAAAACACACTGTAGATTCTCTTGCAGGGAGAGCACTATCTGGTGGGACAATAAAAGAACTTCAAGTAATACCATGTTCTTCACTTTACCAGCTATGGCTTGATCTGAATTAGTTAGGGCTATAGTCATATACCACCCAGTGAGCTGACACCCTTCCTCATGTAGGTGAATAATCTACCATTTTTTACTACATATGACTATAATTCTCATCAGTGATTCAGACAAAGGAATGGAGTCATACTCACTAAATCAAATTCTTCTAGTGTATAAACTTCTCTCTCAGATTTCTCTATTCTAGAATAAATCCAGCTATTTCTCCAGTGTAAAAATGTTCTGGGATAAATGTAAATGATCACTTCTATGGCTAAACATATTCAGTTAGTTGCGAATTCTTGACACCAATTTTTTTATATCTTTACTTGCACAACCATAGCCCAGAAATTGACATATGAACTGAGGTTCCTAAGCTCATCTCTCTTAGATTATTGCACTTGGCACTTTATTGATTTCCTTGCCCCCAGTCTCTACCTACTTCTAGTCGTCCTTCACATTATTACTAACATGTATTTCCTTAGGCAAAGATGTGACCATATGACTCCCCTACTCAACCAACTCCAGTACCTTTCTATTTCCTCTAGAATAAAATATAAAATCCTCTGTGCAGCATTTAAAACCCTTCACAACCTTGCCCCAACCTGTCTTTCCATTTTCATTTGACATTATTCCAGCCTCCCACACTCTGCAATCTAGTTGGATTAGTCTTCTCTTTCTCCCTCCCACAAGACAGTCATTTTCCATCTCTGCATCTTTGCATTATCAGTCGACACCTCACCTTCCTCTTCACACCTACCCCATAGAAACCTTCTCTTACTTCGGACATCTATCATGCACCACCTTCTAACATGAAGCCTTTCTTTGTCCTTCCAATGGCTAACCCCCTTCCTTTCAAAATACCTTGTACTTACTCTGCATTTATTTGTATTCATTCTCTTAATATTATTCCTTATTTACTTTCATATTCTTGCTCTCTCCTACTAGAGTGTCAGCCGTGTGTCAAGTTAATTTCATTCTTCACATCTGCATCTCCATTGCCTGGCACAGTGCCTAGAACATAGGAGATGCTCAATAAATGCTTTTTGATTGATTAACTTATTAGTTACCCTAAAAACTGGAGAAATCAAGCGAGCTTTGTGAAAGTCCAAGTTCATACTTACAAATAGTAGTCGATTTCTGGTTTAATGATTTTTATTGAATGCTATATGCAGAAAATTATGAAAAGCATGTTTTTGAGTGTCTATGGATCTACAAACAAGTTTTGAAGTCTGATATAAAAATACTTGGTCATTTTTAACAAGTTATTTGGCACTGTGCAGATTAAAAAAAAAACCTCATTGAATAATTTGACTTTAGAGTATTCAGTTTATTGCTCTGATAACACGTGAGAATAGCTGGTGCTAAAAATCTGATCACTTCAGTTTAAATTCTCTCCCATTTTCTAAAACCCAGTTGGTTAATGTTGTAGCTGAGTGCTTTCCCAGGTAACAAACACCTTAGAAAAAGTCTGTGTGAGAACACAATGTTTTGTGGCTTTCTTTGAACTTAATGTCAATTTTTTTCCTATAAATTAGCAAATTGGTTTTAAAACAAGCAAAATGGATTTTTTTTTCCCTTTTGTTTATTTGGGGTTATCTTCTAAGTCATATTTGCATGCTGTAATAAAAAAAACTGTAGTAAAATAATGGTATTTGACTTGAACTAAGTATTGGAAATAGAAAACCCATCTGCTAATTTAGCAGGAAAAAACCCAAAGTTTTATAGTAGTACCTGATATTCAGTTTCATATTGCTTTCTCATATTCATCAAGCAAAATCTTATTCTCTCCAGACATTCTGATATAGCACCTTGTCCAATAGATGAGGAGAACCAATGTCTGCCCTGTCATCTTCTTTGTTTTTGTTTTTGTCTTTTTGGAGGGGAGAAGGCAGGGCAGTTGGGGTTAAGTGACTTGCCCAAGGTCACACAGCTAATAAGTGTTAAGTGTCTGAGAACAGATTTGAACTCAGTTCCTCCTGACTCCAGAGCCATTGCTCTATTCACTGTTCTTATTCTCAAATCTGTATTTTCCTTGGAATAGAAGAATAGAATTGTGGAAATGGGTGAATGAATTCTTTCCACTACTGATGAGGAAACTGGTTATGTAATCTTGTAGCAATGGGATGTTTTAGATCTGTTTTTCCTGTCATTTTGGTAAAACTTTTGACTGAATAACCAGTGAATGGAGGGCAAATCATGGAAATAGGAAAACAAGGATTTAATTTCTACTCTGGACACCATACTAGTTCTGTTAACATCTAAGTATACTAGGCAACACTCTGATTAAAAATTATGGAGAGTTACAGATCTGTATTGGTGAAGGAACTTTCTATCCTGGATCTTCTTTCCTCTGATAAAATCAGCAATAGAAAACAACCCCCAAACAAACAAATAAAACAATTTTTAAAAACCTTCAAGGTGTTAAAATGTTTTATTGATATCTTCTGTGATTTTACGTCATTCTTACTTCCTAATACCACAACTCCATCCCTTTAGAATCCTCCCTTGAAGCAAAGAAACTCAGGTAAGTCAAATAAACCAACATATCAACCCTATCTGTATAGTGTTCCTCTATACAAGAAGTATGTTTCATTTTCAGCCCTGTAGAATCAATACTTCTCGTTAGATTATAGAAGTTAATGCAGTGTTGGTGGAACTTTGAATCATTACAATTCTTTTTGGAAAACAGTTTGGAATTTTGCTAAGAATGTGACTAACCTATCTATACCCTGTGACCTAGAGATTCTACTACTAGACATACCCCAAGAAGGTCATTGATAAGAAGTTCCCTTATGCACCAAAATATTGCATTTTGTATGATATCAAAAAATTGGAAACAAGGTAAATGTCCATTGATTGAGGAATTGTTATGTTGAATACAGAGAAGCATGGAAAGATCTACATGAAATGATATTCCTGTGTCTAAATCTGGCCTCGGACACTTAGTACCTGGGTGACCTGGGCAAATCACTTAACCCCATTTGCCTCGAAAAATTTGATACTCCAAATTTTACAAAAATAAATGTTGAAAATTATCTTTACATGTAATTTGAAAGAAATACAGAAAAAATGAAAAAAAATTTCTGAAAGAACCAAAGGAAATTGTTTTAAGAACAAAAGATGATTTTAAAAATCAAATAAGAATGGCAGAGGACAAATTGTGGGAAAATGAGAGCAATACAAGAAACTTATAAAAAGGGAATTAATAGCATCAGTTCATGTAAGTCTTTCTTGCTTTTTTGACATCTGCCTGCTCATAATTTCTTATGGAACAATAATATTTCATTATATTTACATACCATAACTTGTTCATCCATCTCCCAATTGATAGGCATTCCCTCAATTTCCAATTCTTTGCTACCACAAAAAGAACTGCTATAAATATTTTTGTACATGTAGGCCTTTTTCCCTTTTTTGTGATCTCTTTGGGATATAGATCAAGTAGTGGTATTGCTGGGTGAAAACATATGCAAAATTTGATAGTCCTCTGATAGGTAAACTATAACTTGCTCTCCTAATTTGCTTATTGTATCATCCCTTCTGTCTAAATCACGCACACATGTTGGCCTTATCTTGGTATTTAGTGTGAGATGTTGGTCTATGCCTAGTTTCTATCATATTATTTGCCAGTTTTACCAGAAGTTTTTGTCAAATAGTGAATTCTTATCCCAGAAGCTGGAGTCTTTGGGTTTAACAGAGAGTAGATTACTATAGTCATTTACAACTGTTTCTTGTGTACCTCCTAACCTATTCCACTGGTCCACCACTCTGTTTCTTAGCCAGTACCAAATAGTTTTTTGGATTGCCACTTTATAATATCATTTTAGATCTGGAATGGATAGGCCATCTTCCTTTAATTTTTTTTCCTTAATACACTTGATAATCTTGATATTTTGTTATGTTTTTTTCTGTATCAGTTTTTTGGTAATTTGATTGGTATTGCACTGAATAAATAAATTAATTC
The DNA here is from genome assembly GCA_028627135.1 of Pseudochirops cupreus. NCBI lineage: Eukaryota > Metazoa > Chordata > Mammalia > Diprotodontia > Pseudocheiridae > Pseudochirops > Pseudochirops cupreus. The sequence goes on from CM053581.1 coordinate 475,748,928, forward strand.
AGGTAGAATTGTCATTTTTATTATATTAACTCAGCATACCCATAAGCAATTGATATTTTTCCAGTTGTGTAGATCTGACTTTATTTGTGTGAAAAGTGTTTTATAATTGTGTTCATATGGTTCCTAGGTTTGTCTTGGCAGGTAGACTCCCAAATACTTTATATTGTCTACAGTTATTTTTAAATGGAATTTCTCTATCTCTTGCTGCTGGGATTTGTTGGTAATATATAGAAATGCTGATGATTTATGTGTATGTTTTATATCCTGTAACTTTGTTAATCATTTCAGGCAGTTTTTTAGTGGATTCTCTAAGTATACCAGTATATCATCTGCAAAAAGTGATAGTTTTATTTCCTCATTGCCTATTATAACTCCTCCAGGTTCTTTTTCTTCTCTTTTTGCTAAAACTAACATTTCTAGTATAATATTGAATAATAGTGGTGATAATATCTTCCAGAAATTCCAATTGGTCTTGTGCCAATCTGCATTTTTCTTTGAGGCTTTGCTTGTAGATGATTTCATGTCATTGTCTTCTTCTGAGTTTGTGTCTTGAGCTTCCATGTCTTTATAGTAGCTTTTTAAAGTCAGGGTCTTATTTGTTGCACTTTGCTCATTTTTCTAGCCTATTTCTTGACTTTGAATTTTATGTTAGAGTTGCACTCTGCTCATTTGAAGAGATGTGGTTATTTCCCCAAGTTTTAGGCTTCCCTCCCATACTATTTTCATAGCTAGTTCTAGAGATATGAAAGTTTTTGTGTTTTCAAGGTGTTGGGATCTGGAGAGAGCTGTTGTCACTGCTTTCCTGGTCTATGCTCTGGGCCTTACTCATGTAGGGATCCTGGTTCCTTGCAACCCCAAGTACTAGAACTCTTATCTGATGAAGAACTCTTACCTACAGCTAGAGCCCCTGTTCTCTCTCTACCCTGGAACTCTGACTTGGGTTCCTGATCCCTTGAAATTGCAACTGCTCTTCTCCACCCTGAAACAGTGATCCAGAACTGGGCAATAGGCAATTGAGTTGCCAAACAGTGCTGGGCCCTGCACCAGTGTCAGCACAGGGGTCCCTGTAATAGTAATGAAATTTGAAGTTCCTTTTGTATTGCTAAGCTGAGAGGTACTTAGCACTTAGTAATTAATCAAGCATCTGTTAAAGAAACAGAAGATATGAACCCCTGTTGCTGACATAACAGAAAGGAGTTGGCAGAAACAGGAAGGGCTAATGCCATGTGTATATAAGGAGAAGTCCCTACTGGGTCAGACAGATCTTCTTGGAGCAAGCTTTGTGGAGGCAGAAGCTACTGCCACTGGGGAGGCTAAAGAGGAAAGGCTTCCCAGGCTGGAGAAAATGATTTTGATTTTGGGAACCTGGGTAAAGTGATTTTGATTCTGGGAACCAGCTGGAGCTTCTGCTGAGGAGCTGCTGAGTCCAACGGCCAGCCAGAGCTTCTGGGAGCTGCCAAAGACATCCAAGGGCCAGCTGGAGCTGCCACACTCTGAGGAAACATGACTGTGATACTGGTACTTTGTATGAACCTGTTTGTGGCTTTGTTAAGCCTTACCTTCCCAGGAAAAGAGACTGTGAAGGATTTAAGGTGGACTGGACACTGTGAGCTTCAGCATGGAACAGGAAGTGCACAGAGAGCTGGACAAGGACCTGGGAGCTGTCTGCCTTTGAACCCAGGTGACAGTTTGGTGAATCCATGTAGGATCTGCGACCATGGAAGGGGATCCATGGAATCTGAGAGACCACTCTGAGTCAAGCTGAAAGAAGACTTTACTTGGATACTGTGTACTGACTGAGAAATTGTAATTTACTAGTGACCTAGGGGTAGAGGGCTTGTGTATTTTCTGATGATTGAATAATGAGTGATGACTGAATAGCAACTGATTTATAACTAAGTGTGCCCCTTCAGTGGAGAACTTTGACTACTGAACTTTGTGTCCCTAAGCCTCCTTAAGGGTGATTGAATGATTGAGTTACTAAATAATTGAGTAACTAAATGAATGTACTTTTGTTCAAAACTTTGCGACCACTATGGTGAAAACCATGTGGCCATCTTAGTGATAAGTTGTTGTGAATGCTATATTTTGGTTTTCTGTGATAAGTTGTAACATTGTGAATGCTGTATCCTGATTTCTGTGAATGTTTTGCTCTGATTCATTATTGAATAAATAGAGTGTTCACTATACTGTGTAACAAGAACCTTAAAAGCTATTCACAGCAGCATTTTTCTGAAAAGCTCCTTGTGCATGGCTTTACAGTCCCTTGTAATCTCTTTCTGACCAGCTGATGCTGTTGTGATGCTTTCTCTAAGGCCAACAAGTGGTATCACTGCTACTGCTCTTCTGTCTAGCCCCCAACCTCAGTGTCACAGATCACTCCTTCTGACTTCCTGAGTTGTCTTGGGTTGGAAAAATGGCTCATCTCAACTTTTTGTTGTCTATGCCATTCTGAATTTGATTTCACATATTTTGTTTGGAGGGGAATGCTGGGAAAGTTTGGCTTGAATGCACTCTGTATTCCTCCATCTTGGCTCTGCCTCTGCAATGAACTTTCAGCATTGTTGTGAGGATCAAATGAAATATTATATGTAAGAACATTATAAGGTTTAAAAACCTATATAAATGAAACATTGTTTCATTGAGTTCTGTTTTGATATCTTAAAGATAGCTAATATATGCGATCATTTTTGCTGCTTTTATTGAAGAAACACAAATAAGACCCCAACAAAAAACTCATATTCTTATGTCAAAAACTAGAAAAATCATTTTAAAAAATCATTCATTCTAGGAGATACAACTACCTATAAATTCTTAAGAGAGCCTATTTCTTTATAAGAGACTCTGAGCATATCTTGCTTCTGGCCTCCAAATGTAAGCTCTCTTCATCTGAGCTCTCTATGAACTGTCTCCACAAAGGGGCAATGGGAAGGAGTAAAGAGTGTAAACCTGGAACTTGAGTAACTAAATAGTCTACAACTGGCTGTACCGGCTGTCCTTTCTTCTTCCTTTCAGTCAAAAGCTTTTCCCTAAAGATTTATATCTTTTCCTTTAGAGTGGTCAAAGCCATTCTGGGAGTGGCATAGACATAAAAAACAAGAAAGGATTTTGAAATGCTCTCAAAATGGGTGCGTTGAAGTATCTACTGTGTTTATCAGCAATATTAATTAGGTAATACTGACAGTTCCCCACTTCAAGGGAATTTAAAGATCTAGGACAGCCTAGGAAAATTTATGAATTTTTAAAAGGAATTTTTCTGCAATTAGAAAATGATGAGCATTTTCTCAAGTAGTTTTTAATTCATTCTGTAGGGATATTCTCCATATAAAGAAATATCAGATTCCATTGTACCTTTGAAGAAACTTACCATGTAATATGATGTTTAGAAATCATAAGCAAATATGAAAAGGCTAAAATAATAAGTGAATTATTTACGGTTCATAATTTAATAAAAATAGTAACAAGTAAAGGAATTTTGAGCAAAAGATATAGACTAAATGGAGACTTAGAAATGACATTCTGAATTAAGAGTAAGTCAAAGAACAAAGTCAGTCAGTAAGCCAGTCAGTCAACTTTTGTCATGCCTTTGGACTTCAATGACTGGAAGAAAATGAAGTTGACAGTTTTGTGTAATTTTACCTCACTAAAATACATTTCATAAAGGAGTCAAGATATCACCCCATTATGTTATTGGTCCTCTTAAAAAATGAAGGACAAACAGCAACAGTCAATTATCATTTATTAAGTACCAATTATGTGCAGAATCTATGCTAAACACTTTTCTCATCACAGAAAAAAATAAGTAATAGTATTAAAGATAATAATAATGAGACAACTTACCAAAATTCTTAGGATGCAGTTCAATAAGCAGACACTGGAAAAATATTTTAAATCTATGAAAACCAATAATTGATCAGCAAGTATTTGTAATTCAAATTGCTGTTATGTTCTGGATCCTGTTCATAGAATAAGGCTGGGGATAAAAAAAAATGCAACAATACCAACTCTCATATAGCTTTACAAAATAGAACAAAACATGATCAATGAATTGAATTTGCAATTAAGAGTACTAGAAAATAAACAAATTAGCAAGCCTGCAAGTACAAAAAATTTTGGAAATTAAGGAAACTGAAAATAAAAAGACTTATAGAACTTATAAACAAAACTAAGCTGGGTCTTTGGAAAGTCTAATAAAATTGATAAATCATTAGCAAACCGGATCAAGAAAAATAGAAGAAAGTTATATTACCAAAATAAAAAATGAACAGAAAAATTAATAACAAACAAGGAAATAAAGAGGATTGTCAGGAATGTCTATACATAGTTGTAAACCAAACAAAACAAAATGAAAGAGAGAGGAAAAAAAGAGAGAGAGAAGGAGAGGAGAGAGGAGAAAGAAAGAATTCAAAGGAAGCTGATGAAAATATGAAATATGTAAACAAACAGAGTAATAATTAGAGATCTTAAACAATCCAATCTTAGTAAAAGAAATTTAACCATAAATTATAAGAGGCCATAAATGAACTACCAAATGGCAAAAAGCCCTGGGCCATAAGGTTCTACAAGTGAATTCTATGAAACATTTAAAGAGCAATTAGTATCTGTGCAACACAATTATTCTCAAAAATAGAGTTAGAAGACACTATCAAACTCCTCTTATGAGACAAATTTAACCCTGCTAACAAAGCTGGGGAGACACAAAGCAGAGAAAGGGAACAGTAGACCAATCTCACTAGTAAATGTTGATGAAAAAACACCCAACTAAATAAAATTCTAGCAAGGAATCTGTACTGGTACATACTGAACTTATTTCACTATGACCAAGATGCAACAGATGCAATGTTATTTCAATGTTAGGGACATAATGCAATTAGCAAATAAGCAAGAAAAATAACAAAAGTCTCATGGTTATTTTCTTAGATGCTAAGAAAGCCTGCAACAAAATATTACATTCATTTATTTAAAAACTCTAAAAAGATCACAAGTATAAATAGCCCTTTCAAAAGCATATATTCAAAACCAAGAGTAAGCATTATTTACAATGGAGTAGCTTGTCTACAAATGGGTAAAGTGAGGATGCCCTTAATCTCTGCTATTATTTGACAGTTGTAGCAATGCTAGCTATAATAGTAGTAAGACTAGTGAATAAAGTTTAAAATATGCACATTGGCAAAACAAAAAAAATGACGTAAAGGTATCTTTGTGGAAGACATGATGATATACTTAGAAAACCTCAGAGAGTGAGAAAAAAGTTGAAATGATCTATAACCTTGGTAGAGTAAAGTAGCAGGATATAAAAGAAATCTACAAAAAACATGAATAATTCTCTTGAGTACTAACAACAAATAGGGAGAAATGAAAAGAAGAGCCATTTAATTCAAAATCACTATAAACAACCATAAGATATCTGATAGTTAAGCTTACTGAGATATCAGCAAGATGTATGCAAATACAACCCAAAAGCATTCTTTTTAGAAATAAAGACAGAGAGAAATTCAATGCTCATGTTAAGTTCTTGCCAATATTATAAAATTCATAATTATTACTTAAATTAATTTACAGATTTAGTGTTATATATGATCAATTTTAGAGACTAAAAACAGCAAAGTTCATTTGAAGAGAAATAATAAAGACAGAAATGATTGAAGGGGGCATAGAAATACTAGACTCTAAGCTATATTTTAAAATAAATTTTCATAGAAATTATCTGCTGCTGGTTTAAAAAAAAACAGTAAAGATCAATGTTTCTTAAAGAAGTAAAGAATAATTTAAATTGCTGGAGGAATATTAAGTACTCATGTCTGGGCTGTGTCACACAATAAAAATGATAATACTTCCACAGTTAATTTACAGTTTTAATGCTATACCATTTAAGCTCTCAACAAGATTATTTTACCTGAGTTAATTGAATAATAATAATAAAATTCATTTAGAGGAACAAAAGTTCTAGAATATCAAGGGAAAAAAAGGATTAAGGGGAAATAGTCCCTCAAACTATATTATAAAGTAGCATTCATCAAAATCACTGAATACAAGTTAAAAATATAGAAGTAGATCAATGGAACAGGCTAGACAATGGAGAATGAAAAATAATGATACTTGGTAACTAAGTGTTGGATAAACTGAAAATTATAAATTAAGAACTATATTTGAAAAAAAAACACTTCTTGGACAACTGAAGAAGTTTGGTATAAATTAGATTTAGAGATATCCGTGTTAGTGTTCTTGGCGTTTACACAAGTAAGCTTCATAGGTGGTAAACAAGTAGCGAACATGACATTAAGTTTTGTGGCCTATGACAGGGGCCCTTCTATTAAAGCCTACATGATTTGTACAAAATATTGATCAGTACAGTGTTTATTCTTATACCTATTATTAGGTGGCTGACTAAATATGTATTGTTAGATGAGTAGAGTAAAATAATTGCTAACCTCTTATAGAATCATAACGAAATAACATACAGATTAGAATTTGAGTAGGGGTCCATAATGAATCATCTCTTATATTGGATAAACAAATTGCGGTACATGAATTTAATATTACTATGTGGGGGCGGAGCCAAGATGGCGGCGTAAGAGCAGCAACATATTGCAGCTATCACATAGCCACCCCAAAATACCCGTAAAATATGACTCTAAACTAATCTTAGAACTTCAGAAGGCAAACAAATATACTTTCCACTAAAGTCAGCTTGGCTACGAGGAACCATATCAGCACTGCAAACTGAAACCAGCCTGGCCTGAAGCCTCAGCTGTGCCCCGGGTGCTGCTGGATGAGAGGAGTGAAGCCCCGGCTGGAGCTTCGGGTGAGTGGATTGGCGGCAGCTGCGGCAGTGTCCAGAATTAGGTCAGTGGGACTTGCGAGGTTGTGGGAGAAAAACAGTCTGCCCAAACTGCCTTCAGGGCTGAGAAGCGGAAAGCGGAGGTTCTGCACCTGGCTCCACGTTGTGGCTTCAGTGCTCTCGGCCTTCAGACTGCAGTGGGACCAAGTGATCATTCAGAGGTCAAGTGCTCTTGTGTTGAGTGGCCTGGATCTGGATCGCAGTCTTGGGCTTTGGTCCTGTGGTCCTTTTTCCATCAGTGAGCCAGAAGTGGGGGAAGGACCCAGCAACTTCCTGAGAGCTCCAGCAGCTGAGAGGACCCCAGTGATTTGGGACAGAGCTTTCCCCTCTGGAAGCAGAGCTCCACAGAGATTAAAAAAAA
>CM053581.1:475756629-475783327 GCA_028627135.1 Pseudochirops cupreus
CTCATTGGTTACAACCCTTCTATATAACCAAACTATTGTACAATGTGAAAGTATTTGCCTATCCTATACATGATTGCATGCCACCATGGGGTGGGGGGGGAAAGGGAGGGGAGAAAATCTAAAACTCAAATGAATGTGGAACCGAATCTTGTAAATTAAAAGTGAATAAACAAGTCATTTAAAAGAAAAAAAAAATTGCAACAAGCACTTCTGATAAAGGTCTCATTTCTCAAATGTATGGAAAACTGAGTCAAATTTATAAAAATACAAGTCATTCTCCAATTCATAAATGGTCAAAGGATATGAACAGGCAGTTTTTGGACAAATAAATTAAAGCTATTTATAATTACATGAAAAAAAATGCTCTAAAGCAGGGCTTCTTCAGTTATTTCCATTTGTGACCCCTTCAACACTTCTTAAACTGTGGGACACTATACCACATGGGGTTGCTGCTAAATCACTATTGATTAGAGAAATTCAAATAAAAATTAAATAATTCTGATGTATCCCCTTTCATCTATCATGACAAATTAAGAAAATGTTGGATGTTGGAGGGGATGTGGGAAAACTGAGATACTAATACACTGGTGAAGTTGTGAACTGATCCAACCATTCTAGAGAGTAATGTGGAACTATTTCTACAAAAAATACTTATAGCAGCTCTTTTTGTGGTAGTCAAGAATTGGAAATCAAAGGGATGCTCATCAGTTGGGGAATGGCCAAACAAGCTGTGTCATATGAGTATAATGCAATATTGTTGGGCTATAAGAAATGACAAGCAGAATGATTTCAGAAAAACCTGGACTTACATGAACAAATACAGTGAAGTAAACAGAACCAGGATAATGTTGTACATAGTAACAGCAATATTGATAAATGAAGAATTGCGAATGACTTAGCTCTTCTCAAAAATACAATACAACCCCAAAGGACCAATAATAAAGCATATCATCTTTCTCCAAAGAATTGATATTGATTGAATACAGATTGAAGCATGCTAATTTTCACTTTCTTTCATTTTTTCTTTTATTCTAGTCTTCTTATAAAAAATGACTAATGTGGAAATGTTTTACATACAGGTATAATCCTATCTGATCACTGTCTCAGGGAAGATAGAGAGGGATAGAATTTGGAATTCAAAAATTTAAGTAAAAATGTTAAAAATTTGATGAAAAAAAAAAAAGGAATCCTGAGAGCTAGAGGGAATAAGTTGAGATCACAGATCTTAATTTGGAAGGAACCTCAGAAGTCACCTCATCAATGAGTCCCAGCAAGCTTAAGTGATTTGCCCAATGTTATGCAGAGAGTAAGGGCCAGAGCCATTACTTAAACCATGAGCTCTGACTCTAAATTCAGGTCTCCACGTATTCTTCCTTTATATAGAAGATATTACAAAGAGATTCCTCCAATTTAACTATTAGATTCAATAGACATCTATCAAGAACCTATCATGGTGCAAAGTGCTGTGACAGGCATGAGGTATACAAAGACTAGAGAACACAATTCCTGCCTACAAGAAGCTTACATGTTAGTGAGGAGATAAACAAGTCTTTAAATTGCATCTAAAGTTTTATAGAACATGTTTAAAAAGTCTGCTATAAATAATATAAAATAAAATGTAATATAAAGAAGGGATGTTAATAACTAGGGGAGATCAGGAAAGGCTCCATATAGGAGGGAGCTGCTGAATTGTTTCATTCAACCTTCAGACAAGACTAGGATTGATAAAGCCCCTTCTAACTATGGGACTATATGATTCTCCTGGTCTGGTAGACTGTTTAGCATACAGTCACATTTGAACATAAAATTAATATTAAACAGAGCTGTGGGGGAAAAATGTAGAACCTGGATAATAAACCTCATTTTTAGTCATATTGTCCTGATAAAGGGTTTTGATCTACCTTCCAGTCTGTTATCTTAAGCCCTGCTGAAAACTTTAAAACAATTAGAATTCAGTTTAGATGTGTAAATAAATTAAACTGAAAGCTATAACTGTTTATTCACTGAAGGTCACAAATGTCCTAAAGAGTGAAGAACCTCTTCAAAGCTAATATGAACATTTTGCTTTACTAGAGCCTACCTCATCTGTCAAAAACATCTTCCAAGTAAACCAGAAATTATAACCATAGTCAGATCAGCTGGATGTTTTTATACTCTCTTTAAAATTTTGTTATTTACTACCAACTCCCCTGAGCTGTCCCCAAATCTTAGTTTTATGTGCAGGAAAACATCTGGTTACTACTTCCTAGCTGAAAGATAATTAGCTTTCAATTTTCACCAGTTACATTTTCACCTGTGCCCCTTGCAAATCCCAAGAACTTTAGCTTGTCCAATTATCTTGACCCATCCCCCTACTGACAGAAAATGGGAAGCAGCTCTATCCTGGAAGAAATTAACCCTTCACCTACTCACCTTTAGGGTTATGCCTCAGGTGTTGTTAAACTGTCATTAAAGGAATTATGCTTCATATAACAAACTCACAAAAAGCCCAATTGGCCACCACACTTACCTACAAGAGTCTATTCTTGCTAAAGAGTTCACATGCCTCATGGAAGAAGGTCAGAGAGTTTTTTTGCCTTCTCACATGGTTCCTTTTAAGCTAGCTTCATTAAAAATCTTGGCTAAAGTTTAGCCATATTTTGATTTTATTTATAGGAAAAGATGAATCACCTTGTAAGTTTCATAATTGGGCTTTATATATCTCACCCTTACACAACAAAACAATTCTCTAATAGAACACTAGTGACTTCTGCTAGGCACCAAACAGTTTGGGTATGCTCCATAGCACTACCTGATGCACATGGTTTTAAAAGGTAGGACCTTGCAAATGCACATCAACAAATGCAACCTTTTCATAAAAGTATAAAATTTCTCCAATACTTCAAAGATCTGTGATTTTATCCATGTGGGTAACCCTGCTTCTGATGTAAATTGGAAACCTTCCATACCTTAGACAATTCAATGAGTATAATGGGGTCTAAAAAGAAAAAAATGTCACCTGATAGGCAATACCATAGTGATGAGTTTCTCCACATTTAGCTAGACTGGTCTTTGGGCAGCAGACCTATATAAAGTTTATTGCCAGGTCTTTACATGAATGTGAAGCCTATCTGGAATGGTGGAATTTGTCAGAACATACATTCCAATGGCATAGCTCTCCCATCCAGAGTTGCCTTCAAGACACGATAAATTTTCAGGACTGAACTTTAGTAGAGGATAAAGATATATATATATCTAAAATAAATTGTCTCTTCTTTCACCCTGAATCTGTTTCTTGCCTCCTTCTAGTCCGTGGCAATCTTGTTTACCCTTACAATTTCAACGTGATGCAAATGACTTATAAATTTATATATCCAGCCCTGCCTTGACGTCTAAACTCTAGACCTGTGTCCTCAAATACCTATAAAACCTCTCCACGTTGGACTTCTAGTGATACTGCAACCTCACCATGCTCAAAATTGCAATTATTACCTTTTGCCACAAACCTATCTCTTGGGGAAAGTGGGAGAAATACATCCAGGTCTGCGATTTCTTTGTTGTACAACGCTCTTAAAGAAACTCCTTTGCCAACATAGACAGGCAAATGCTCTGTAACTGATAGTCTTAAGATTTGTCTGGGGAACAGATGTTAACTTCACTGACTTACCAATGGTCATAGCTGATCTATACCAGACTTGGACTCAGTTGTCCTGGCTCTGAGTCCAGCTTTTGTGACTTTAATATTTCTGTTAATAGTACAACAGTTCTAGTCTCCCTTGATTCAAATGTTGTATTGTCTTTGAGTCTTTCCATTCTTTCATGGGGGTGAGCGTGGTATAGTGAAAAGTCAGTCAATAAACATTTATTAAGTACCTACTGTGTGCCAAGCACTAAGTACCAAAGATACAAATACCAAAGAGAAAAAAAAACCAGATCCTGCCATCAAGGACCTTACAATCTTAGAGGGGAAAACAAAACCCAGAAGGAAGCTGAGAAGGTAGGGGAACATGGGGGTGGGGGTTATACCCAGAGAGGAGGCATGATGAAGAAATCAGGCACAGAAGCCTCAAAGCAATGCAGTCAGGTAAGAAATAAGGAAATGTCTGAACCAGAGTCTCTCTTTACGTCAAAATTTGGAGTGAATTGCCTAACCATCAAATCTGATAGGAAAAAGGTAGTGAAGAGGTAAAGTACCAAGGCTGATGAGATCTCACAGGATGATGAGATTTTCCCCCAAAAAGAGCTTCCTGGAGTACGGTGGAAAAGTCAGTCAGAGAAGTCCCCAAAGTGGAGCCAGGTGAGCAATGAGGAAATGTCTGAGTGGAGCTATCTTCTAAAATGGACATTTGGAGTTCATGGCCCAACAAGCTATGAACAAGATAAACAGGTGCTAAATAAGAGAGGGTAGGCTCTAGAATTGAGAGGGGTTGGTAAAGCTTCCTGTAGAAGATGAGATTTCTGTCGGGTCTTACAGGAAGCCAAGTTAGCCAGGAAGTGGAGATGAGGAGGGAACATGTTCTGAGGCATGAGGGACAGCCAGGGAAAATGTCTGGAGATGAGAGATGGAATATCTTATTTGTGAAACAGTCAGGAGGCCAGATTTAAAAGAATGTATTGTAGAATTAGGTATAAGAATTGAAAGATAGGGCAGAGCTAGGTTATGAATGGCCTCGAATAAAAATAGAAGGTTTTGTATTTGATTGGAAGTGATAGGGAGCCACTGGAATTTTTGATTAGGGAATGACATAGTGGCACTTTAGGGAAAACACTTTGGTGACTGGGAGGATGAACTGGAGGGGGAGATATTTGAGGGAAGCAGGCCTACCAACAGGCTTACAATAGTCCAAGTGTGAGGCGACCAACATGAATCTTCACTGGCTTTCTCCAATTCTTAGATTCTCTCCCTCCTCTCTCACTACCTGGCTTCCTTCAAGTCCCAACTAAAATCTCATCTTCTGCAAGAAACCCTTCCCAGTCCCCTTTGGCAGTCATGCCACCTCTTTGTAATTATCTCCAATTTGTCCTGTATATTCAGCATCTTATTTACATGTTATCTCCCTCATTACACCATAATTTTCTTGAGGGGAGGGACTATTTTTGCCTTTCTTTTCATCCCCACGGTTTACTTCAGTCTCTAGCATAGAGTAGGCAGTTACTGAATGCCTGTTGACATGACTCATGATTCTTTCCTAATGGTGTAGTGGGAAAAGTGCTGGCTCTGGAGTCAGAAGACCTAGATTTGAATCTGGCTCTACTATTTATTACTTCTCTGACCTTTATCAAATTACTTAAACTGTCTTGGCCTGTATCCTCATCTATAAAATGACAGGATCTTGAATTCAAAGATCTCCATTATATTTGCAGCTCTAAACCTACAAATACATGACTTTTAAAATACCATGTCAATCTTGTTTCAAGTCATGGCTTTGAATATAAAAATATTTCCCTTTCTCTTGTACACCCACATGTGACAAAAATTATTTATATTCATTTAAGTTATTATTGCTTTGCTGGATAAGTTTGGGGGAGTTATTAACAAAATAGAAGGAGACATAAAAGGTGCTGACTTTTATAGAAACTAGTACTTGGAAAAATAAGTGAGAGAAAATGTTCTTCCATTTGGAAGAAAGTCAGAAAAATATGACAGTGGAAGAGCTAGTGAATAAGGATCTCTGAATCAGGTAGACCTAGAGACTTTGCCTGAAGAAATCTGGGGTATGTTATTGAGGATGCCTAATATCTTACAGATAGGCAGTCAAGAATAGGCTGGAAGCCAAGTTTTGATGGGTCAGGAGCTAGGAATAAGCCTTGAGACAGTCTGTGAATGAACTAAAAATGACAAATCAATCTGAGTAGCAAAGTAAATCATTTTATACTCAGACATTTTTTTCCCATTCCTTTAAAAATTTCCCCTCATTTGGATATTCTGGATCATGATTTTTTTCCCCACACTTTTGCCAGATTAATAATTATGCAACATCACTTTTATTAGGTATTTCTTCTTCTCAAAAACCTTGGTTACTCCCTATTTCACGTTGTACTAAGTCTAAATTCTTCTACTTAACTTTCAGGTCTCTTCATAATCTGTTCCCACTTTACATATTCTGTTCCCACTTTACATATTTGACCTTTTTCTCTATTCCTCCTCCCTTCCCCCCCAAGCATAAAATGTCTAATACAGTCACTTTGCCACAAACTAATTCTTCATGTTCATTCCTACCTCTGAACTCTGCTTATATTATTTCCCTTACCTAAAGAAGTATCCTTCATATCCAAATCTTCTCCATCTTTTGAAACTCCACATGAGTGCCACACCCTCCATTAAGTCTTCCCTGATGACTCTCTCAGGTATCCCTTTTCTCTGCACTCTTTACAGACTGTTTCTTAGCACTTTGCTGAGAGTCACATGCTGATTTATATTGCTTACTTAAGTTTTATGCGTATCCATTAGTCTTGTTTTCTCAAGTATGTTATAAAATTACTAAAAAGCATCAACCGTGCCATGTACATCTTCTGAATTAACCCAAGTGCCAAGCACATAGTCATCACAAAATATTTATTTCTTGGTTGATCAATAAATAAAAGATGTTCAGGCAGAAAGATGTATTTGTCAAAGGGCAAGGTAGCTTGTATTTGTTTTGTTTTGTTTTGTTTTTACAAATTTATTTCTGCTTTTCTATTAATGGTGGGTGATCCCCCTTCATGATGAATTTAGTTGTAAGGCTGAATGAGTCACATAAATCATAGAATCTCCTAAATGGAAAGAATCTCCAAAGACCAATTTAGGCTGGACCAAGAATCCCTCAAACAACAACTCTCACAAGTAGTCACCCACCTTTCATTTAAATTTTCTAGTGGTAGGGTATCTACTCCTTCGTAAGGAAGTCCATTTCACATATATTAATATTTATATAAAATACATAGCATATATGTATATATATACTACATATATATGCTACATATACGATTTAATAACTGTTCCATGTGTCCAATTTTATAGTTTTTAATTGGAATTTTAAAACATGTTTTATTGATGCCTTTTTTGGATATTTATTTCTATAACTTACTACCAGCACTCTGAGTAAAAGCCCTTCCTTATAATAAACATGTGTGGTTCAGAAAAACAAGTCAACACACTAGCCAAGTAGGACAATATATATCTCCTTCTGCATTTCTAGTCCATTACATTTTTTTGTCAAAAGCTGTTTTACAGGGAGGCAGGAGATGGAATATGGGCAGCTAAGTGGAGCAATGGATAGAGTGCCCGGGCTGGAGTCAGGAAGACTCATCATCCTGAGTTTGAATCTGGCCTCCGATAATTACTAGTTATGTGACCCTGGGTCAGTCACTTAGCCCTGCTTGCCTCAGTTCCTCATCTGTAAAGTGAGCTGGAGAAGAAAATGACAGACCATTCCAGTATCTTTGCCAAAAAAAGCCCCCAAAAAACAAAAAGAAAAAAACCAAAAACCCACATGGAGTCATGAAGAGTTGAACATGAATGAAAATGACTGAACAGGAGATGGAATATTAAGTATAGGTAACAGCAGGCCAGTTTGACCAAAATGGAGAACACTGAAAAAGGAAAAATATGACGGAAGACCAGAAAGAAAATTAAAAAAAAAACAAATTTAAGGTTTTAAATACCTTCAATCAAATGATACGGTTTCAAGATCTGTTGCCATCCTGGTCACCCTCTTTGTATATTCCTTTAGTTTGTCAGTGTCTTTTAAAATGTGGTGTCCATACTTAAAATACTCCATATATGGCCAATACAGAGTAAACTACAGCAGAATTATTGCCTCCCATGTTCTGGACATTTTGTTTCTATTACCGTTGCTTAATATCACATTAGCTTTTTTTGGTGGCTTATTACACCATTGACTCTAGTTAACCCTGTGTTCCATTAAAGGAAACATCCAAATCCATGAGATCCCAAATCTATTTGAGTACATTGTGTAGCCATGCTTTGCCAATTTTGTGCTTGTGAAATCCTTTTTTAAAATTCAAGCATAGAGCTTTACATAGATTTCTCTGGGATTTCAGTTTATTAGTCCAACATCCTAGCTCATCAAAATACTTGTTGAGTCCAATGACCAGTCATGATTCCAGAGGATTAATGATGAAATTTATTGCCTACTTCCTAAGAAAGAGGGGATAGATTCAGAAAATTGGTTGAGAAAAATGCCCACACTGATGTGGCCATTGAGGGAGTTTGTTTTGCTTGACTATATATTTGAAACAGGAAAGAAAAAATATTTGTGGATTCCAACATCGATGTCCAGTGTGTTACCTACTCCTTATCCTTCCCAGCTTTTTAACCATCTTTAAATCTGACAAATATGACAACTACTTTTTCATCCACAGACATACAGATCCCTAGAACACCTTCCTAGAAGTTTCCCTCAATGGTGACATTAAGCCACTAATAACTACTCTGAGTCTGGTCATCCAAGTAGTTCAGAATATTCTAGCTGTCGTTTCACCTCACCAACTTCACTATCTCATCCACAAGTATAGCACGTATGCCTTTATTTAATGTTTTAGTGAAACATAAACAATGTTTCCCTGATATTTAAGATTTAACCTTATTGAAAAAGAAAATGCTCTTAGTCTAGCATGACCTGTTCTTGAACTATATTCATGCTCTTAGTGATCAAGTCTTTCATTTCCTGATATGCACACATCATTCCTTTTATAGTACATTCTAGAATATTTCTAGGAATTGAAATCAAGCTTTAGTCAGCTAAAATGATCTGCTTTCTTTCCTTTTTTGAAAATTGGATAATTTACTTCTCTCCAGTTCTGGAGCACCTGTCCTCTTCTCTGCTGCAGTGGTTCAGTTAAAAAAACAAACAAACATTGAGCAGTTCTGTGAAGACCTTGGGATGTAATATGTGTTGGCCTGGTGATGTGAATTCATTAAAGACAACTAGGGGCTCTCTCACTATCTTCCTGCTTCTTTTTGTTTCAGCTCCCTATTAATCATTTTTATTCTGTCTTTTCCATGACAAAGATATTTCTCTTTGGCATTTAAAATAGAAGCAAAATAATAACTGAGTAGTCAATAGAAAATAATAAAGAGGAATTTGATGAGTTGAGCGAGAGAGGCCAGTACTAATTTGCAAACAACTCTTGTTTGTTGGATACTCCCGCAATTTACCCAGTAGTTTTCTAGTGTTGTCCCAGTAGCCTGGGGTATAGTTGAAGAGGCGGACATTACCAAGATATTACATAACTCAACAAAGAGATGCTTTGAACAATGCTGAATGCTTTTGTTGTTACACAGTGAAGTGTGGCTTTATATATATATATATATATATATATATATATATATATATATATATATATATATAATTTTATAAATGCTAAAAAAAAATTAATTTCCCCTCCAGTTAAAGGTAGGAGAAGGAAAGGACAAAAGCTTAAGAAGACACTATGTCTGATGACTTTTCCATAATGTACAAGAAATTTCCAATTATGCTGTATTATTTTTGAATTGAAAAATAGAAGCATAGAATGATAACCTTTCAAGAGTAGGAAGGGGGCCTTTCCATATTATCTAGACCAAATCCCAAAATTTATGGATTAAGGGAATTTTTTTTTATCATGATTATAATTAGAAAGGTCAGACATCTAGGCTTTCAAGGCTAATTGCTTCTGGTGCGCTGAATGTTGTTTCATGACTCTTGTCCCTTATTCTTCTGCCTTATCCATTTGTTTTTCAGGGTGCCCAGAAGACAATTTAAAATTGTACTTTTCATCACCCTGAAGGATCTGTGTTTTAAATGGGGCCAGACATAAAGAAGAGTGGCCCTTTCGAGCTGGGATTCATGCTTTTCCCAAAGCCACAATTTTACATATCTCAAGTTTGTGGAATTTTGATGAGAAGAGAGGGATTTTGATTCTATTCCTCACAAAAGTCAAACCTCTTATGGAAGGTGTGTAAAAATGGAGTTCTCCTTGTTTAGATATACTCCTAATTCTTAACCTAATTTTAAAATAGAGAGAACATTATTCAGTTTGCCCAGTTTTGTGGTTTAACCAGGCTTCTTCTCATGCAGATGTGTTCAATTTATTAATCATTAAGGATTGGGTGCAAAGTTGCTAAGAAGCCTCAGCCATATGACTGACATTTCAGCATTGTATAATTAGAACACATGCTAGATCCCTGAAAGGGATGAGTAACTTGCTCCCAGTTTTTTATAATGAGCCATGAAAATCACTCTGACATTTTTTTTTTTTGTCCTTTAAAAATACATCTCAACTATTTGGAAAACACTTTGAAGAAATTCTTCTGGGGGAAAACAGCAGCCTAATTTCGGGCATTGTATGATCCCTACTGAAGGAGTAGGGGCTGATTCAGGAGATGACTTGGAAGATGTCAACTCTGGAGTACTGCAAGTGCTAAACAGGGGCTTCACTGATCCCTCACAACCAAACAATATATTTCCAAACCATTTTCAAGCTATATTTTGGTCTTAAACTACCAGATGACCTGTCTCAGCCACAGAAAATCCTCTCCTAAATTGCAGCAAGCCCGGTCCTCCATGTCCCTGAAGGTCCCAACAGTTAAAAGGGAACATTTATAATTCTTCAATCTATTGTGGGGCAGTTCTGAAGCCTCCTATTTATGCTCCTGAAATTCCCTGGGAAGGGAGGCTTTCACCCTCCTGTAGACTTCAGTTCTCTTTAAATTCAGTACTCTTGATTTCCAGTTATCATTATTCCTGACTCAGTCTCCCTGGCCTGCATCTCAATCATATTTGTTCCTAAATACCACTATGAATCAACCAACAAGGCTAGTTTCCTGACAGTTCCTTATTCAGGATATATATTTGATCTTTAGATTAATTCTGCTCTCTCATTGAATTTACTTTCTCATGGCTCAAAAACTTGAAATTTTATGAAAAGGAGAATTTTGAAAATAAATTATGTATTTATTTGATGTACCCTCTTCCCCTTCCACATTTTCTCTCCTGTTGGAACACCTTCTAGGGGTTCACTAGCCTTATGGTTTCTCTATCTTCTTCCCTCTCAAAACTTACTTATCAATAGAAGGGATCTAATAAACTAAGTTATAAAGGTATAAATGATTGATACACCTTGGGATTGATATGTTTTTACCTTCCTAGAGCCATTTCTATTTTAACATGGTGAAGAACCCTTAAGACAAAGAAATGGAACCCTAATGATGAAATTTCCATGACTAATTGTAGTTCAATGGATTAAATATAAAGATTTTTAGGAGTAGAACCTGACTGGAGTATCTTCAGTCATACCACATAGGTGGTTGTCCACTCTGTTTATAAGAACAATCTTCTTCATTTAGTGTATATCTTTATTAAAATGGCCTCATTTTACATCTCTATGGTATTCTCTCTCTCAATTTAATGTTGAAAAAGACAGAAGAAGGTTTTTGTGCATAAAGGAAAAGGTTTATACTAAATGCCAAAGGATATAAAATATTACCTTTGGTATAGATGAACATTTTGATACTTAAAAAGAGTAGGAAAAAACTTTGCCTTAA
This sequence comes from Pseudochirops cupreus, assembly GCA_028627135.1. Taxonomy (NCBI): domain Eukaryota; kingdom Metazoa; phylum Chordata; class Mammalia; order Diprotodontia; family Pseudocheiridae; genus Pseudochirops; species Pseudochirops cupreus. The sequence continues at coordinate 475,768,136 of CM053581.1, forward strand.
AATTATCTCACCACCCCACTCTCCATATGTATTTATTTGATGTACCCTCTTCCCAAAAGGTTGGCTCTTTCCAACTTTTTCATCCCTCCTCACACCTCCTATGGCTCCCTCTCCCCTACATCTCACAGCTGAGAACCTTGTCTCATATTTTACAGAAGAAATCGAGATTTGCTGTGAACTGCCTTTTCTTCTATCTTTCCTTTTTCCTCTATCATTCATATGCCTTCTACCATTATCTCCTCCTTTGTTCCTGTCTCACATGATTTAGTGGCCTTACTCCTCACCAAAGCTAACCTCTCTACTTGTTCAAGCTAACCCATTCCATCCTGTCTTCTTCAAAAGATCTGCTCCCTCTGTTATTCCCATTTTATCACTTAACTTTATTTTTTTAATTCCTATGTAATTAAATTTAATTTTTACGTGTTTAAAAAAGATGTTATCCCAGAATTAAAATAGTTATTTGCTAACAATATGCATCACTCTCATTTCTCTGTACAATTTTTCCTCTACTTCTCTTACTTGATTTTTATAATGCTTTTTGAGCTCTTCCATGGTCTGTGACCAATTCATATTTTTCTTGGAGGCTTTTGCTGCAGGAGCTTTGATTTTTTTTTGTCTTCTTCTGAATGCATGTTTTGATCTTCTTTGTCACCAAAATGATATTCTATAGTCTGACTTTTTTTTTTACGCTGTTTGCTCATCTTCCCAGTCAAATGCTTGACTTTCCAACTTTTTTTCAAGGTAGGACTCTGCTTCCAGTGGGGATAGAGGTGAGGGTGGGTGTACTGTCCCAGGGTTCAGGGGTCTTGTATTAGTTTCTCAATCCCCCACCATCATTGGTAGGCCCAGAGCTCCAGAGGCAGCAGCAGCAGCTGCCACCACCACTACCAACGCCATCACCTCCATTGCCCCAGCAGCCCCCAGCCAGACTGCACTTGTCTTTCACCCAGGTCCCACAGAGTTTTCCCATTGACCTTCTATTCTGTCTTTGGCATTTGAGGGTTGAAAAGTCTAGAAACCACCACAGCTGCCAGTGATTCAGTTGCCCTGAGGCCTGCTCTGGTGCTGTCTGTGTCAGTGTGGCCCATGTGGGACTGTGCTCTTCTCCCAGCCCAGTGCAACATCCCCTTCCTTTTCACCTTCCAGGTTGTGTTGGGCTGGAGATGTGCTTCACTCTGTCATTTTGTGAGTTCTGTGGCTCTAGAATTTGTTTAGAGCCATTTTTTACAGGTATTTGGAAGGGTTTAGGGGAGAGCTCAAGCAAATCCCTGCCTTTACTCTGAAATCTTGGCTCTGTCCTCTTTATCACTTATTTTCAATATTTCCTCTATTGATTTCTTTCCTATCGTCTTCAAACATGCCCTTGTCTCCTCTATCCTACAAAAATCTGCACTTGATTCTTCCATCCCTGCTATTATCCTACTTTCCTTCTGCCATTTGTAAACTCATCAGTCTATAATAGGTGCCTCTACTTTCTCTCCTCTCATTCTCTTAAACCTTTATATTCCAGAATCAGAACTTACCATCCTACTGAAACTGCTCTCTCCAAAGTTACTAATGCTCTCTTAGTTGTCAAATCCAAATGGTCTTTTCTCAATCTTTATTCTCCTTGACCTCTCTGCAGTCTGTGACACTGCTGAATTCTCTCTTCTCCTTTATACTCTCTTCTCTCTAGGTTTTTGGAATACCACTTTCTTCTGGTTTTCCTCCTACCTATTTGACTATGCTTTTTCTGTTTCCTTTGCTGGATCCTCCTCCAGATCATAGCCTCTGTGTCCCTCAGGGTTCTGTTCTGGGTTTTCCTCTCTTCTCTTTCTCTACTACTTCACTTGGTGATATCATTAGTTCCCATGGATTTAATTACCATCTCTATGCTGATGATTTTCAGATTTTTCTTTCTTATCCCAAACTTTCTGCTGACTTCCAATTTCAAATTTCAAACTGCCTTTTAGACAGCTTGAATAGGATGTCTGGGTAGACTCAACTTGTCCAAAACAGAACTCTATCTTTGCCCCTAAAACCTCGACTCACCACTTCTACCTTCCCTATTACTATAGATGACAACATCATGCCCCCAGTTCCTCCACAGACATGACAATTCATCTCTCTGCTCTGGAAATTTTCTCTAGCTGTCTCCAATTCTTGGAGCAATCTCCCTCCTCTGCTCCACCTATTGACCTCCCCAGCATCCTTTAAATCTCTATTAAAATCCCTTCTTTTATTGGAAGTCTTCCCAATCCTCTCTTAATTTTAGTTCCTTCTCTCTGCTAATTATTTCCTATTTATCCTGTATATATTTCCTGTCAGTAGAGTCACACCTATGATCCTAGGAGAATTTGAATACAACTGAATAGTAGTGGTCTATCTGGGAAAATAGACCTCCCAGAGTAAGAGTGTTTGGAATGAAGAAGGCAACCCAAAGAATGAGTGGTGACACATCCTATGAAAGGAATTGAAATATATATTGTGAAATATTGGTGGGTGGTTATTCCATGTTTCCACTCTGTACTCCTCACCCATCAATATCCCCAGAGCTTTATTACACATCTTTCTTATCACTTCTTATAGGCTTTTTAAAGACCTCAACAGTACTCTTCTATCATGTTTAAAAATGAATATATATATATATATGTATATATATGTGTGTGTGTGTGGTATATAGATGTATACACATACACACATCTCCAAGTCAATCAAAATTATTAACAGGAAATCATGAAATAGATGCTCAGAATTTGTGGTCCTAAAATCAGGTCAATGAAGAAATCATTAGAGGATCAGAGCTCACATTTAAGCCATGCCAGGAATTATTCACTCAGATGGCTCTTAAGGGATCATAAAATCATAAAATTTTCTTCAATTTTTCCTAGCCACTGAGGTGGACACCCTTTATTTTCCACCAATACTTCCAAAAGGGAAGGAGAGGTAGAAAGGATAAATGGGTCAGATTGTCAACTTGTCAAAAACTCATTTTGCATCATTATCTAACTGTCATAATTGTACTAGTGCTCAACACTAGGCCTCACACATATTAGGTGCTTAAGAAATATTTGTTGTATTAAACTGAATTATTAAATTGAATTAACTATAATAATATATTTAAACAACACTTTAAAGTTTGCAAAATAGTTTCTACATATGATGATATCACATGTGCAAATTTGAGAAATTAAGCTTCAAAATTTGCTGTCATAGCACTTTGTAGCCAGCCTGGTGGTAAATTTCTCTAATTCTAGTTAGGCTAGTCTTAAGAAAATAAACATACATTATATTAATAGACTGCACATGAAGTCTTTTGAGCTTCGAATGGCACTCACATAACATGCCTCCTAGAACTCAGGGTCATCTCAATCCTATGGTGAAGCACTGGAGTAAGAAAGTAGAAAAAAAAAGCAATTAATAATGTTTTAAATATCAGCTGAATAATCACAGTTAATACTGAGTGACTAGAATAAAGTCATCTCCATATCTGGATATATAAAGCCAAGATTCCAGTTTCTCACATGTCCTGTAGTCTGGACACAAATTTGAAAAATGACATTAAGTGATTTTATTAAAGGACTGTTCAAGTCACTCTACTACTCAATAAGCATTAGTGACTCCCTATTACCCTTGTTTGGTGTTTAAAGTCTTTCATACATAACCTGGCTTCCTCCAACCTTTCTAGTATTCTAACATTTGACCTCCCCACACATACTTTACAATCCAGAGGCCTGGATCCCTTGTTGTTCAATGCACAGGACACTGTCTCAATTTTCAGCCTTTTCTCTGGCTGTTCCCCAAACCCTGAGTACCCTCCTTGCTCTCCTCTACCACTTCCTTCAAGAGTCAGCTTACATCCCACCTTCTACAACAATTTGTTCCTAAAGCCCTTTTCCTTCTTCTTTCCTTTTGAGATTATCTTCCATGTATTCTGTGTGTGTATGTGTGTGTGTGTGAAACAGATATTTAGGGATGAGTGTTTAAAGACTTTACCCGACACACACCTTACCACAAACCATGGTGTATGTGTATGTTTTTGTGTATAAACATATATATGTATATGTGTGTGTATATATATATATATATATATATATATATATATATATATATATATATATAATTTGCATATTTTTCTCCTCATTAAGATGTGAGCAGCTGGAGGGCAGATATTTCACTTTCTTTGTATCCCTAGCACTCAGCACAGTACCTGACATGTACCAAATGCTTTTTGACTGACTGGCTCATGGGCAGAAAATCCATATATTTTATTAAGAATACAGAATTTAGAATATTAACCCTTTGCAAGTAGGAGTTGTTGGCACATACTAGGTGCTTTAATCAACACTTGTTGAATGATCTTGATTCCTTTACCTGAGATTTGGTTAATAATAGCTGACATGGACATGATGCTTTACCTTCATTATTTCAGCCTCTCTAAAACCTTGACAGAGAGAGATAGACAGGTTTGATTATTATCCTTATGTTACATATGAATTAACTGAGGCTCACAAAGGTTAAGCAACTTTTCTCTAGTTACATAGCTAATAAGTATGTGAGGTAGAATTCAAACCCAGTACATCCTAAATCCAGTACCCTAACCCCTGAATCACACTGTTTCTTTAAGAATTTGAATGACCAATAAAAAAATAAGATTTTATATTTTGGTAAAGATGTTGATGACTAATTTTTAAATGGTGAAGAAGACATTGTGAAAATAAGCAATTAAATAGTTTATCACGTGTTTTAAATATTGATGGTAAGTGTATATTAATTGCAAAATATTTGAACTAAAACCAGTGTTCATCAGATGACCTCATTTTCCCAAATCCATTTAACAGTTAATGCATCCATGAGCAAACAGTAGTATGAAGATGGCCAAATCTAACCATCACGCCACAACCAGTCTTTCAAATGGCTAGAAGTTCATATCAAGTTTCTAAAAACATTCACATTGCCAAGGAGAATAGTAAAGAATAACTGAAGTAGATGTGGGACCACAGTGCCCAAGTCACTGGTGCCTAAACCAAGGCCATCAAGGCTTCTAGAACAAAAGTCCACAAGTCCAAGCTCCCCAGGCCCAAGCTCATCAAACCCAAAGATCTCTAAGGCAGTCTCTAGACACACAAGCCTGAACATTGCTGTTATAACTTTAGAAGTTGGCACCAAATCTTCAGGCACCAATATAATTGTAGTAATTATAATAATAGTTGTTTCCGAAACAACTGGCCATAAGGTTGCCAAGGCCACTAGGCCTATTGACCAAGGTCACTGAGTCGGGAGTTTGGCACCAAGGTCACTATGTCTGATGCTAAGTTCACCAAGTCTGAAGCAATGGCTACCAAATCTGACTATAAGGTCACCAAGCCCAGATATCCCAGGGCTCCCAAACCCAGCCATTTCAAGGCTGCAAGCCCAACTATTTCAAGGCAGTCACACCAAAGGTTGTCAATATAAATACGGCTTGGGATCAAGAAAACTAGTCCTTGTCCTTCAGGACTGAAGGATTTGTCTGAATCCTAAATCACAGGTGGTGCTGTTTTTCTCATCCAGGGCATGATGCTCATTGGCTCTTCACCCACACCCTGGCTATGGCTGGGCAGAGAAGGGCCCTTATTTCTCCACCTCTGCATGCTGGAGTCACTTCTCAATTTCTCTAAAATTGCCCAAGAGACCTACTAACCAGAAGCTGCTTCTCCTTTTACCTGGTCTGCCATTCTATGCCATCGTCTTTGCTGACTCAACCACCAAAAACAAGGATGAGGAGACAGAAGGAAGTAGAAGATATCCCCTCCAACAATGCAGATAACAATTCATCTAAATTTGGGCAACTCTTCCCTATGTACTCATGGTCCATCACAAGTGGTCCGCCCAAAACACTGGGCTCACTCCTCACTTTCCCTCAACATCATAAGGATGTCAATGGAGTATATAGACTTTCCATCTGTTATTCCTTGCTCTCACCATGTGATGAGTACATCTTTTTTTTTAAATCCATTTCTTTGATAACACATTTTTCCCCACTTCTTTAATTCCCTGCTTATCATATGTTGCAGCCTACTCACAGCCACCATGTGCTTTTCCTCAAGTATACACATACATTTAATGCTTATTTTCTGTGAATCTAAAATATTTTATGAGTTTAAATATAATTCTAGAAGATAATACTGTATGGATATTTTCTCCAGAAAAGGGGACTGATAAGGCTGCTTCTAGGATTTGTTTGAATTGAACAACAACAACAAAAAAAAAGATTCCAGATATAGAACAGAGTCTACTATTAATAAGACTTCCCTCTTTTCCCTCCTACTTTCCCAGCCATTAGTCCTCTAGAGCTGTTAAAATGTAAATCGTTTTATCCTTGAGTTGACACGTGTTTATAAGACCTAAGTCAGGTGGAAGTTTTCTGAGAATTTTGAAGCATCGATTTTTTTTCATTGTCATGCATTTGTCATTTTGTTTTAATGTCTCTGTTCTAGTTATAGGATGCTACTGGTAAATAACAAAAATAAAAGAAATGCTGGGAAACGATGTGTTCTTAGTAGCTCAGCAACTTCATTCTAAAATGAACATGTTAGAAATTTACCTCAAAACCCTCAAATGAATATTTTCACTAACTTTGTGAAAATCTAAGACATCTGGGAAGCTCAAATAAACCCTGACATATATATATATAAATATATGTATGTGTATATATATATATATATATATATATACACACAAATATAATATATGTATATACACAAATATAATTTGTGTATAGAAGTGAGTATTTAATTAACTCCTTCCACTAACATAAATCATAGTGCTTCCAAGTTATGAAGACAGCACATCATTATTTTTGACATTACCCCCCTCCAAAAAAACTTATTACCTGGTGGCCAACACTTTGGTAATGGGCCTCTGGGAACTTAGTTCAGTAGACCCTTATTTAATATAAATACAGAGTGTCCCAAAGTCTTGGTTCCTCATCCTCTACCCCATATCTTGAGCTGTCATATCTCTGCAGAGGATTCCACATCCATCTCCAACCTTATCCTCAAGATCTAGTTTTCTGTATTTTTCAAGACCCTTTGGACATCTTTCCTTGGATATTCATACCAGCACCTCAAACTCAAAATTCTTAAACCAAAATCAGCACCTCCTTCTCAAAGAAAAACAAACACAAAACAACAACAATTGTGTAGCTTTAATTGTTGTTATTGGTCACTATTTCCAACTCTGACTCCTGTCTCCCGAATTTAAGTTTTGAATTTTCTGTTATCCTGTGAACTGCTTACTTGAACACCTCCACCAGAATATTCCACAATCGACTAAACCTCAGCATATCTAAAGTCAAACATCTTTCTTGATCCTTCCCAGCTACAAGTGATTTCTCCCTCTTCAAATTTCTTTTATTACTTCATTTATATCTTTCCTTTACCCTTATCAAACTTCTTTTACAATTTCATCTGAATTTATCCTTTGCATGTATCAAAATTTATCATTCTGTTTCCTTCAATCAAATAAGCAATCAACAAGCACTTATTAAGTGTCTATTCTGTTCCAGGCACTGTGCTAGGCACTGGAAATTCAAATATAAAGGATGAAACAGCCCCTGCCCCTTAAGAGCTTACATTCTAATGAGGGAGACAGCAAGGTCATAATACCTACATATAGTATAAATGTAAAGTGAGATTGGGGTGAAGCGTTGGGTATAAGGAAGAGAGAAAACAGTTTGGCTGGGTCATAGACTGTGTGAAAGGGAATAATATTTAACGGGGATGGAAAAATAATTTGGTGCCGGGTTGTGAATGGCTTTAAAAGTTAAACAGATGGGGCAATATTTTTTTTCCCTTGAGGTTGGTAGAGAGTAAGGAAAATTATTTAAATAGCAGTGTATAAAATGGATTAGATTGGTGAAAGACTCAAGACAAGGGGACTAATTAAGTGGCTTTTAAATAATCTAGGCAAGAGGTCTTTAAAGAAGGTGGCATCTGTTTGAGTATACAGGAGGTGTAGAATGCAAGAGATGTTGTGAATATAGAAACTGTAATATTTGGCAATTGATTAGATATGTAGGGTGAGGACAATGAAGGAGTCTAGAATAATATCAAGATTATGAACGTGAGACACTGGAAAAATAATGGCACCTTTAATAGAAATAGGAAAGTTAAGAAAAGGAGAGGGCTTAGGATATGGCAGGGAAGATAGTGAGCTCACTCTTAGACATGGTGAGTTTAAGATGTCTCTAGAACATCCAGTTTAAAAAGTAAAATAGGTAATTGATAAAAGGTGACTGGAGGCTAAATAAGTAGATCTGATAGCCATCTGTATAGAAATGGTAGTTAAACCCGAGGAGTTGATATTATTATTGAATGGCTCTGGAAGAAGGAAGGCCCAGAATCTTGAGGAACACCTATATTTATGGGGCATAAAATGGATGATGACCTCAGCAAAAGAGATTCCAAAGGACTGGTCAGATAGGTTGGAGTGGAATCACGAAAGAGTAATTTCACAAAAACCCAAAGCAGAAAAAGTAACCAGGGAAAGAGGGGATTCAAAATGTCAAATACATCAGATAGCTCTATAAAGATGAGGACTGGATATCTTTGAATATCCGTTGCTTCCTTCTATGACATGGTGACCTCCTGAAACCAGGGAACTGTGCCTTGTTTTCCTGCTTCAGAGCAGTGGCTTGACATAGAGGACAGAACACTGGACTTGGAATCAAAAGAGGCCTTGGTTCAAATCATGTAATGCTTCTAAGCCCATTTCCTTGCCTCATAGGATTGGTATGAGGATCAGATGACATCATGTTAGTATTTTACAGGCATTAAAGCACTACATGTTAGCCTTCATTATTTCTGTATCTCCAGTACCTAGTGCTGTATTTTGCATTGAGTAGGCACTATTTTATTCAAAAAATTAATTGAGTTGTTGAAATCCAATTCCTCCTCCTGTCTTTCCTATTTCTGTCAATGGTGTCATCACTCTTCCAGCCATCCAGTCTCAAAACCTCTGAGTCAGTTTCAAAGACAAGCATTAAGTCAAAATATTAATTAATGCTTCCCCTATGTACAATTAGTCACTAATTCATCTTGATTCTTCACAGAATCATAGAACAATGGAATCTTGACACTTAAGAAGACTATAAAGATCATCTAGTCCAGTTATTTATTTTTGTATTTGAAGAAACTAAATCTAGAAAGTTTAAGTGACTTGGCCAAGTGCACTCAGCTAATTGGTGATATGGCTTTATCCTCAGCATGGAACATGTAGTTAGTGTTTAATAAACACCTACTGACTGGTAGAACAAGGGTTAGAATCCATGTATTAGGTCTTCTACCATGATGAGCTCTACATCTTTCTGTTTCCATTTCTATTGCCCTGATGTATACTTTGATTATTGGACATTTGTATCATGGAAATAACTTCTGAACCAGTCTGCCTGTAAACGACCTCTCTCATATCCATCTTTCATACTTCTGGCAGCCCAATTAACTTTTACGAAATACTACTTTCATGTTGTATCATGTTCATATTTTTCCTGAATACCTAGAAAATGGTATTGTACATAGTAGGCACTTCAAGAGTGTTGAGTGAACAAATAAATGAATGTCACTGCTCTGTGGTAAAATTTCTGATTTGCTCTCCATGACTTATAGACTAAAGTCCAAACTCCCCATCCTGCCAACCTTAGTTCAAGCTTGATAATGAACATTAAATACCTGTTAAGTGCCTGGCATAATCAAAGATGCTGGGCACGTACAGACAGTTATGTCTCAAGGACCTGTGCTCATGGAGCTTACAATGTAATGGGGACAAATATAATGGAACCTGAGAGATGAGAGTGGCCTCCCATTACTTTTCAACATGAACCCTACTCACATGTGTTGTCTCACAAACACACCTTATGTATTCTTGCCTAAGGCATTGATGAGCATTATTCCTTTCACCTCCATGTATTTCAGACTTCCCCAATCATTGAGGTCCAGTTCAGATCCCACCTCATTAATGAACCTTATTGAGCTGGAAAACAAACAAATACCAAACAACTCCCTTCTCTGAACTCTTTCAGTACTTATATATTTTCTTGTGTTATTTTTTAATTTTTCACATTTAAATAATTTTTTTACTAACTAGATTTCAAACTTATGAGGGTAGAGGCCCTTGTCTTATTTTTTTGGTAGCCCCTATACTGCCCACCACAATGTTAAAACACATGGGAAGTATTTATTAAGTTTCAATTATTTTAAAACCTTCTCCTTCAGTAACATTAGCTTTCACTGAGCAATTTTCTGCTCAAAAAGCACAATACTATGCAAGTAGAGAAACTGGGTGGTCTAGTGAGAGAGGATTTTCTGTCCTCTGAGGTTCTATATTGATGGAGATTTCCGACTGGCAAGGATAGACTCTGTGTGATAGATCTACCACTATGGAGTAAGCAAACTTTTAAATGCATTTTTATTTTTATCTCAGGAATACAGAATGAGAAGAAAAGAAAAAAGGTGATACCACCCCACTTGTGATTTATAAAATGGCCTTTAGTGGCATATGGTTAAGCACATTCAATAAAATAGCCTTCACCCACCAGAACTAATGTTGACAATGGTTCTTCACAATGGTTTTAAGAGGTACATAAAGCATTTTGGCTGTATTTTTACAATCCCTGGCATGATGAACATAAATTAAGATAATCTGTATGAAGTCTATGGCAGCAGATTTCCTTTCTATTTTGCAAAGTGAATCTTCTTACCTTTCTTGGGGGGGAGGGAGGCTGATCTAAGCGAATCACATTTTTTGTTGTTGTTAGCATTGTTATTGTGGGCAAGGTTAAATTTATCTATTTGTGTGTGTTTAGAAACCACTTATGTGGTTTTTTTTTAATGATAATAATGTCTCTAACTGGACAAATTTGTCTTCTCTCTTGTATGTCTGAATGACTGTTTCAGAAGTAATGAGAATGACTACCTCGAAACCAGCATCACTGCTCTGTTTAGGCAGTGTGGAGATGAAGCATTCCTGGAGGACTTTAAGGAAGGAATATAAAGTTTGTTCATAAGCAGATTGCTTCTTGGTTATTCTTAGAAGAAGCATATGTGCTATAGAGACCTGCCAGGAATCATTTGCATAGCCCTTGATGGCAGTAGGAAGCAGTGGCACTTAATTGCAAGCTGATAGAGTAGAACAGAACAATTAAAACAAAGGGAAGGTGAACGTTCCATCTAAATTTATTGCTTGTTATCTTTTTTGAGACTTGGCTTGAGGTGCTTGGAAAGGAGGCAGCACATTTTCAGAATTATTCTTAGAAAAAAAGGTTGTGAGACTCCAAGTTTTTGAAGGAGGAAGAAAGAGTTCAATGATCTTGTATCTGTTCAAAACATTTACTATAAAAAAAACCTTATTATTTTAAAGCCTAAACTTTAAAAGATAGATGAAATGAAAGCAATACAAAATCCTAACAACAAAAAAATGACCAGTCCATAGATCGTAGGATGGGTGATGGGGATGGAGTCAAATTATCTCTATAATGTGTCTCTTATATGTTGGATTCTTTCAATGCACATACCCATCATCCTATCTCATGCCCTTATCACTTTGCAATGTCTTTTTATTTGCCTCCATTCCTTAAGTATCTCCTTACACCAATCTGTCCACCCTACAGTTGTTAAAATCAGTTTTCTATAGCTCAGGTACACCCACATCACCTATTCTTTAGACTTCAGTGGCTCCCTATTACCTCTAGAATCAAATTATGAAATCTGTCTGACATTTAAAACTTTTATTACCTGGCCCCTTCCTACTTTTCTGGTCTTCTTATATATTACTTCCCTCTCTTCCACCTCATCTGCTTGCAGCCTCTGTGATATCATTATTCTGGTCTACTTGTTGCTTTTCATACCTGCCACTCCATCTCCAATTTCCATGCATGTGTAATGGCTTTCTCACCATGACTAGAATGCTCTCCTTCCTAACTTCCATTTCTTGGAATCCCTGTTTTCCTTCAAAACTCAACTCAACTTCTGCCTTATACGTGAACTATTTTCTGATCTCTCTCCCCATTCCATCTCACTCCAATGCTCCTTCTCTCTCTCCCAGAATGATGATGTATTCATTACATATATATTCAGCTGTGCATATGTTTTTCTCCCCAATTAGAATGGAAGCCCCTTGAAGGCAGTGACTGTTTTACTTTTGTTTTTGTATCCCTAATTCCAACTATAGTCTAGTCTGGCACATAATAATTATTTAATAAATGATTCTTGAGGAATTGATTGATTGACAAGTTGGAGAAATTTCAGTTCCCTGTATAAGTTTACATTAAAACCTACTATATATTTTTTCTTTTTGTCTAAGGAAACGAAATCAACTAAAATTAATCTTAACCTTTTCCAGCTGATAATTATTTGGTGAAATAGTAAATTGTGATCATTCTGAATGGTGATAATAATAATAAAGAGTTTAAATATATTTAATTATTTACCTAGTTTTACACGGCTTTTCCCATCACCCTTCCCCATGATCTCCCTCCATTTCCATGACTCAGTTGGTCAATAAATCCATCAAAAATACTTATTAAGCACCTACTATAAGCCAGGCATTATTCTAGGCACTGGGACTATAAAGACATAAATGAAAAAGAACCTCTCCTCTATGAACTTTTTTGAGTTTATTGAGGAGACAACATTTACACATACATATAAGTATATATAAGATATACTTAAATGCAAAGCAATTGGGTGGGGGAGGAACCCCAGAGTAACTGGGGAGGAGGAAATCAGGAAAACCTCATGTAAAAGGTTGCACTTGGACTGAGCTTTAAAGGAAATCAGGCTTTCTAAGAAGCAGAGGTGAAAAAGAAGAGAATTTCAGGCATGGAATCCCAGTATGGGCAAAGGCTTAGATATGAAGATGGAGGATGATTTGCAAAGAAGAGCAAAAAAATATATTTGTTTGGAGCAGAGTACATGAAGGGAAGTAATGTATAACAAGTCAGGAAAGAGATGATGTAGTCCAATTGAAGGACTTTAAATGTCCCCAAACAAGTTTGCTTCAGATCTCGTATAGCATTTTGCACCAATCTTAGGTACTTACTGGGTATTATTTTTACATCATATTTACCCATGTAATTGCCAAATCTTCTTACTAGGCTTCTAGCTCTATGAGGGCTGAGATTAGGTTATAGTTAATTGTTATCTCACCCTATCACCTGTCATACTGTTATGCCTATAGCAGGAGCTTAATGTTTGTTGAATTGGATTAAGTTATAGTTACAAAGTACTTTAAAGACATTATCTTCATATCACTAAGATGATATTGAGATAGTACTTCAAGGTTTGCAAAGGGCTCTGCATGAATTAATCTCGCGTCGGTCTCAAGACAACTTTATTAAATGTGCTACTAGAGGTGCTTTTATCCCCATTACAGATGAAGAAACTGAAGCTCAGAGAGTAAAAATGAATTGTCCATGGTCACATAATAAGGGCTGGGAGCGGGTTTCAAATGTAGTTCTTCCTGTCACCAAGTCCAATGGTCAACTGACTACACCATGGAACCTCTCTGCATGTGGAATTCTTAAACAAAACAAACAAAAAACCCTAGTAAGTAGAACATAATTTGATGAAACCATGAATGAAATTCTACCAAGGTATATTGTTGAATGGTTTCTCCACGAAATCTAATTTAGTTTCTTCAACACTTCTGTGCAGATGCACTTGGAGTGAATAAATTCGAAACCAAACGTTGAGCTTGCAAACTAAACTGGTATAAGCATCCTAAAATAATAAGTGCTGTTTCTCTTTCTTACTTTCTTTTTCTATGTTATATGACTCTTACTTTCCAAAATATTTGAAATTTATTTCAAGACTTTTTTGATTTGCCTCCACTTGTGAGTAAAATGTTAATAAGCTTCTTAAAATATCCCAGAGTTTTTCTTTTCTTACACAGGATTCAAACATAATTTTGATGTCTCTCTGCACGAATATTTTAACTTACATGGGTTGGAGCTCCCTCCTCTCACTCTAGGGAAAGGAATTCTGGTTACTTTCATTTCTGCTATTATTACTCTATGTGCATAATAAATACTAAGCCCTGGTACTTGGGTACCAAATGAAAGGAAAGCTAAGAAAAGCAAGGATACATATAATAGAAAGCACCAAATGTCAGATGGATATGGAGAAAAACAAAAGCATGATGCTTCTTGATTTTATAACTAACCAAGAGTGTCTTAAGTGGATTTCCAGGTTGCCAGGGATCCCTTAATTTTTAGAGGTTCGAAGAGATAAAAGATGAAAAAAAAAACAGAGATGTGCTGTTAAAAGACCGACTCTGGAAAAAATGTATACACATCACACCACAGTTACTATATTGTATTGGACATGGAAGGGTGTAGAGTCTAAAAAGAATGAAGGTAGGAAGGGGTCAAGTTATGAAAGGCTTTAAAAGCCAAACAGGATTTTTTATTTGATCCTGGAGGCAACAGGAAGCCATGTGAGTTTATTGAATAGGAGAGTAACATGGTCAGACCTGTGCAGATCACTTTGATAGATGGGTTGGAGTATCAACTGGATGGAGCATGGAAGGAAAACCAACTGGCAGACCAATACATAGTCTAGACCTGAGGACATCTGGGCCTGTACCAGGGCGGGGGCAATCTCAGAAGAAAGAAGGTGTGTTATATAGAGAGATGTTGTGAAGATATAATTGACAGGACTTGGTAATACATTGGATATGGGGCCAATTTGAGAGAGTGAGAAAGTAAGTGAGAGAGTGTGAGAGAGAGAGAGAGAGAGAGAGAGAGTAAAAGGGGAAGAAAAAAGGGGGAAGAGAGAGAGGAGAGAGATCCATAAAGAATGAAATATGGCAAGAAGAGTGGGAAGTTTAAATGAGATTTTTGGAGACACCTTAAATGTCAGGTAAGGGAGTTTGCACTTTATAGAGGAAATAATAAATAAAATACAGTTCCTACCCTTTGGGTTCTTAAAATTTTAGCATAATATATAATTGTTTTATTCAATATATATCCTTAATACATCTGCAACATCATGCTGTCAGAGATGGCAATGTCCAAGGTGTAGAGTTCTTAACCCAAGGTCTGTGATCTTGTCTTTTTAATATTTTT
This sequence comes from Pseudochirops cupreus, assembly GCA_028627135.1. Classification (NCBI taxonomy): domain Eukaryota; kingdom Metazoa; phylum Chordata; class Mammalia; order Diprotodontia; family Pseudocheiridae; genus Pseudochirops; species Pseudochirops cupreus. The sequence goes on from CM053581.1 coordinate 475,783,218, forward strand.
GAATTTCACCATATTTGGTTTCCTTTGTAATTCAAAGCGTTTTATTTTGCACATTTGAAAACATTATTTTGAGGGGGGGCGGAGCCAAGATGGCGGCGTAGCAGCAGCAA